>JAMPIV010020280.1:0-196259 GCA_024509875.1 Oreohelix idahoensis
TCGTCATTTTCACTTCTGTCCCGAGTTCTCTTCTCTGTGTGTTTGTTTGTTTGTCTACCTCTGCCTCTTTTACCCTGGGGGTTCCAGAACAAGGACTGTCTTGTAATGTTATCAAGATGTTTCCTCGATGTGTGTCCTATCCATCACCAGCATATTCTTCTCAACTCTTGTTCCACTGGCACTTGTCTGGTTCTTACCATCAGTTCCACATTTGTGACTTTGTCATACCATTCAAATCCTTCTATTCTACGTAAGCACCCATTTATGAAAGTCTGTAACTTTTTGGTGGTTGTTTTTGTTGTTCTCCGAGTTTCAGAGCCATACAATAGGACTGACAAACACCCCTGTTACCGGGGCCCGAAAGATGAGCAAAGAATAGTAACACTGTAACCTATCAGGCATGTCGTAAAAAGCGCCTAAGGAGGGTTGGGCATGGAGTCGGTTACCCATCCTGTTAAAAAAAATTCTTTAACCCACAAAGTTCAAAGAAATACAAGTTAAGCAAGATGAGTTGTCTTCCCGTGTTATTGTGTCATCCACTAGATTTTCTGTGTCTCCTGCTACTTCTCTTGCCGTCTATTTTCCCAACTGCCACGATGTTTTCAAGTGCTCATCTTCTCATCATATGTTAAGGCAGGATCGTCGCTGAACATAGCGGAGCTTACATGACAACAACCTCCGGCATGAGAATGGAGGTAGTGGCAGCTACTGCAGCTTTAAGGTGGTTGTCTGAAACGTCATTAACAACGGCAGTTATTGTGTCAGACTCTCAGTCCATGCCTCGGAAGGCTACGAATGGATGACTACGGCATAATTGGATAACCTTTATAGAAACCTCGAATCTTCTGGAACTGGTGTCGATCTACTGTCCCAGTCATGAATGGGGACGCACTAGTGAAAGAGCCGATAGACTAGCTTCAAGAGCACCCATAGAAAGTGCATTAGATAAGTGAGAGATACTGAGGATAATTAATGACCGCATATTAGAGAATGACACTGCAATCGATGAATCATCAAGGTTAAGACTGCTGACATTGGACCTCAAACGTAAGACCAGCAGGGATGGACGTATGATAGGATGCATCCGGCGCGTATACAACCAGCACGCAAAAGGAACAATTTAACATTCATACCCTTCGAAATTTGCTGAGGGAGACTGAGCACCTATGGGTTTGCCTGGAGTACTGTAACGTTGATTCTGATGATACTTGTCGTCTCCTTATATTTGTTACTTTATTGCTTATTACGGTAGCTCTTCTCAAACATTCTTCGTTTGTTTTCTTAGGTGTCCATCAAAAGAACAAAAAACTGAAAGAATGCGTTTGACTGACGTTCTGTGACAAATGACCAAGAGTACCGCCAAGTTATGGTGGATTAAAACCAAGACTGCGACAAAACAAACGGCCATATTGACTTTAGGGAACCGTCATTCTTGGGAGACTTGTTATAATATTTGCGTGCCCTTATTTTTTTCGTTAAAATTTTAAATATTTTGAAGCCTTCGCTATGGTTATATTGAAATATGTGCCCCAACGTATGAGGAACAGAGAAAGCGCATATGGCCATCACCAGTACCATACCTGGAAAAACTGTACAGAGATACCAACGTCCTCAGGTTGACCATTGCTTTCTTTGAACTTATTCAAGACGACTGAGAGTGAACACAGACGAAGAAGAAGAAGTGTGTTTATCTCAGCAGATGCGTCATTTGGTAAACCAGTGCATCATCTTTGTATTCCCTCCTCCTTTACTTAAGTTTATTTTTATCTGTCGTCTCATCAGTTCCCCCCCCCCCCCCCCCAAGACTTTTCTGTGGAGCATAAAACTTCAACAAATTCATGACCTTCTGTCCTGTGACATCCGTTCATAGCCGTCTGTTTTTTCTTATAATTTTCGTGTATGTTCTCAGCTCTTTTCTCCGCGTGTTTTTGTGTCTCCGTTTCTCCATTACAGAACAAAGACTACCGCGTAATGTTACAAACTGATTTTCTCACTAATGCATATGAGGTTTTTTTTTTTTTTTTATATCAATACATGGTAAGCTTTATAATATGGCTTCTTTGAATTAACGGAACAATACTAGCAGTTTCTGGACTGCTAGACCTGTATGGATCTCAGGATGGTTTACAATTTTAATATGCTGACAACTTGCTGTATGGTAGTTTCATCCTGATATTTCGAGAAAGAAAAAAAAATTAGTATTCCTTAGGAAAACGAAACTTTTTAATTTTTTTATGCAGCTGCTTAATTAATTGGAGAGCTTACAGCACTGCCTAGACGTCCGTACTTTGCGTGCCGGTCAGGGGCTATTGTCCAAATAAACACTATGGGGACGTCACTCATTGCCGCTTTTCTTGTTTTAGAAAGTATATTTGGTAGCAATGGTAACTTCCGATGTTGACGCACCGGAGACCGGAAGACTGATTAAGATTTGCATCTGACGGGAAAAATAGGCACGTAGAGATGATAAATTGCACTGCCGGCAAAACAACTATTTTGACTTTTTTATGGTAAGAGTGAAATTTCATCATTATCTTTCTCCGTTTTTAGCACTACGAGCCATTAATATTCTTTTTTCCGCAAACATATTTTTAATTCCCATCTATCAATGATGGTCCCTCTCGGTTCACAATAGTCCTAGCCTATCTAGCCTACTTTTACAGTCCGACGACTGTCATGTTCACCTCATTAAATCATTCACATCCACCAGGTCGAATACTGTTATATTAAGCAGACAGTATTTGTCTATCTTCTTAGTTGATAGCCCTTAACTCATTCATTCCAGAGTTATTTTGCACGCTGTGCCAGACTTTTTTTGTGATTAGAATTTTATAGAGTGAAGTGTTCATCTTTCAGTCTAAATTTGTTTGTGAATTTTCCTTTGAACATGTACTTATTATATACCAAACTGTATACTTTCATTTTGTTGGTCTTTCAGTCTAAATTTGTTGGTCAAAGTATGTGCAGTAGTTCACGCCTGTAAAAAAAAGCTGTAGAGATTTTTTATTAGTCTGCTGTCACGTCATTGTAATTTTCAGCAGGAATAACGTCATATAAATACTTTTTTACTCTTGGGTTTAATAGTTCCCCTTCTTGTGATTAAGTCAGCAGACAGTATTTGTCTATCTTCTTAGTTGATAGCCCTTAAAAGGAACCAATTTCTGTTAAACACTATATCTATAAAAATCCTGTAACAAGTGATACTTCATCTCTCAAATCTTTTAACACTTCATCATTTAAATCCAGTAACAAGTGACAGTTCATCTCTCAAATCCCATAAAAAGTTACAGCTCGTGTCTCAAATTCAGTAACAAGTGATAGATCATCTCTCAAATCCTGTACCATTTGATAGTTTATTTCTCAAATTCTGTAACAAGTTATGGCTCATTTCTCAAATTCTGTAACAAGTTACAGCTCATCTCTCAGATCCCATAACAAGTAACAGTTGATCTCTCAAATCCTGTAACCAGTGACAGTTCATCTCTCAAATCCCTTATTAAGGGACAGTTCATCTTTTAAATTCTGTAATAAGGGACAGTTCATCTTTTAAATCCTGTATTAAGAGACAGTTCATCTTTTAAATCCAGTATTAAGGGACAGTTCATCTTTTAAATCCCGTATTAAGGGACAGTTCATCTTTTAAATACAGTAATAAGGGACAGGTCATCTTTCTGACTCCAAAATGCACATTTATTTGAAAATATTGTTTTGTATTTTTATTGTTGTTTATTTATTTTTTTCTGCAAAGGTAAACGGTGGAGAAAAGAAGGCGTCTGAGAGCTGCTGAACCCCAGTAGCAAACATGTCGGCTTCTGCCATCTACATTTTGGATGTGAAAGGGAAGGTAAGTCCGTCTTGGTAGATACACATGTTTGCACCTAACAGATTATTACCATTATTGTTGTTATTTTCTCTGCCTATGGAGCATGGAACCATCACAGTAGCTGGTCCAGGCAGCCTGCAACATTGGCTCTGGCAGCTGTGGTTTCTGTAGCACATTGTTCTACATGAGGAGGTTGCCATACCCATTGATAGCCTCATGTTGGTCGCCTCACATGACATACCTGAGAGAGCACGTCCCAAATCCTTTGTTGTCTCATCAGAAATGTCCTAGAACTACATATGGCCATCACACAGCAGCTACTTGACATGAACTGGTCAACTTGTTTGTGTCAAGGCTGTGAAGTCAGGAGTAGGGGTACGACTCTGGCACTGAACTTGATAAAGGATTTAGGACTCATATGACTAATACAGAAATTGGAGTTGGAGTTGGGAGTTGGAATCAGACTTCTAAAATTTCAGGAGTAAGAAAATGTTTGGCCGACACCACAACCCTGATTGATATAACAGAAAATTTTTGGCCGACACCACAACCCTGATTGATATAACAGAAAATTTTTGGCCGACACCACAACCCTGATTGATATAACAGAAAATTTTTGGCCGACACCACAACCCTGATTGATATAACAGAAAATTTTTGGCCGACACCACAACCCTGATTGATATAACAGAAAATTTTTGGCCGACACCACAACCCTGATTTATATAACAGAAAATTTTTGGCCGACACCACAACCCTGATTGATATAACAGAAAATTGTTGGCTGACACCACAACCCTGATTGATATAACAGAAAATGTTTGGCCGACACCACAACCCTGATTGATATAACAGAAAAGAGCAAAAGTTTGGTTTTGCTGTTAGCCAGATTTTATAAAGTCTCTGTAGTGTCCTGTGGGTGATAAAACATGGTAACTGCAAGATAAACTATTTTGTGCTTCACAGGCATATTTCACCACTACCCCATTCAACCTAAAAGTGAATCTTCCTGCTTTATAAACATAAAGCATCTACCATTGAGTTCATTAAGTCCAGAAATGTAATACTTTGTTCTCTAAGGCACAAATTACAGTTGATATTGGCAAACAATAAGTTTTCCTGCTAAGATGTAAACTGATCCAAGAATCTGCAGTTAATTATGTTTTTACAGGATGGAGAATCCAACACTGATCTTTCACATAACAGGAGGACGAAAATGGTGTGATGAGATCACCAGCTTGGAACTGAGGATAGAAAAAAAAACCAGGCAAATACAAGTGGAATAATAAAGTGTAGAAGAGTTGTTGGAATTGTATAGCATCCATTGCTAGCATCACTAGGTTGTTTTGTTCTTTTTCTAGAGTAGAGGAAATGAGAGAAGGCCTCGAAATACACGAGGAAGAGATCTAGAGGCAGATGGAATAATAGATAATGAAGACATAAAAAGAACTGGATCTAATCACCCATGACAGGAACAATCTGGGGATGACTCACAGAATAATAGACTTCATGATATTTGGCAATGTCCCCCAAATGGCTATCAGTCTATCGGTGTGTGTTTATTGGAGTGATATAATTATGTGAAGCAGAGAGTACTAGACACAAGAGAGAATACTAGACACTTGGTACTGTGTGTGCATGCACATACATGCACTTTGTTGCCCAGAATCATGATTGCTCATGTGCTGCACACAAGTTTTAATTCTCATGTGCACTGTCATTCTTGTGTTGTTGACAATTCTACAAGTTTGTGCAATGGCAGTGGGTCATGATTGGGACTGTCTGACAGCTGTCTTTGACGAATCGTTGTGGGTAGTGGCAGTTAGGGGTGCAAATGACATCTAAGGTGGAAAGAAGGTTCGGGTTAAGATTAGCGTTAGCAGCTATTTATGGCCAGTGACACATAGACATATTGGTTAGATGAGACTGTATGGTAAAGGTTCTCTTTAGCCTAGTAAATTATAGAGTGAAATCCCCTTGTAATGTTAGCACTCCAAGAGGAGTTACTAAGAATCATTTTCAGTGACCACATAATTCACTAGTAAAGAGAAATGTTACTGATTGGGGCATGTGTCTATTTTTCTGTGGTTCTATCAAATCTGGCACGGATCTCTTCTCCAAAATGAGGTTTAACTTTTTTTAAACTAGCTTATATGTAGAAAATATCAGCATCTTCATGTTTGTAAGTTTTTATTTAAGAAAATACACCAGTGATGATTGGTTTCACAGGTGATGATCAGCCGCAACTACCGGGGGGACATTGACATGTCAGTTATCGACAAGTTTATGACTCTGGTCATGGAGAAGGAAGAGGACAGCAACTTGACGCCAATAATTCAACACGGAGACGTAGCATTCATGTACATCAAATACAACAACCTCTATCTTGTGGCCACGTCCAAAAAGAATGCAAACGTGACGTTGGTCTTTTCTTTCCTCCACAAACTTGTCCAGGTGGGAACTAAACAATGTGTGAAATTGTAATACAGGTTTTTGTGCATGTATTTATTATTTAATGGTATAGCTGTAAATTGTATTTTAGATGTGTAATTATTTCATTGCTTAGTCAACAACAGACTTAATCATCAGGAAGTTGTGGAGAGATATCATCACCTACACCACTAGGCATGGAACATGATGATGATCTGGACTATCTGTTTTTAGATCAACTACCTATTTGCTTGAAGTATTTGTGGCTTGCAAAGTTTCTACAGGATGACATAGCTGTTCTGATGCCGAACTCTCCTTAGTTGCATTTTATGAACCGCCTGGTAGATTACAGTGCTACTATTCTTTGCTCCTCTTTCAGGCCCCATCATTCATAACCCTCCACTCCCAAAGGAGCATAGGCCTTCAACAAATACATGCCAAGTCCTCTTGTCACGTGCCATCATCTCAAGTTCTTTCCATGTTCTCCTCATCATTTTCACCTCTGTTTCCAACTCTCTTCTCCATGTACTTCTTGGTCTTCCTCTGCCTTTCTTGCCCTGGGGGTTCCAGAACAAGGACTGCCTTGTAATGCTATCAACAGGCTTCCTCAGTGTGTGTCCTATCCATCGCCATCGTCTTCTTCTCATCTCTTGTTCCACTGGCACTTGTCCAGTTCTTGTCATCAGTTCCACATTGGTAACCTTGTCATACCATTTTAATCCCTCTATTCTACGCAAGCACCCATTTATGAAAGTCTGTAGCTTTTTGGTTGTTGTCTTTGTTGTTCTCCATGTCTCTGAGCCATACAATAGGACTGACTTCACATTTGAGTTGAAGATTCTTATTTTCATGTTGGATCCTATTTCTCTTGATCTCCATATATTTCCCAATGCAATGAAAGCTCCTCTTGCCTTTTGTATTCTTATTTTGATATCGCTGTCTGTCCTTCCAACTTTATCTATATTACTGCCAAGATATGTGTATGATTCTACCTCTTGTATTGGTGTTTCTTCAAGTTCAACCCTGTTTTCATTACCTGCATTTATTCGCATTATTTTTTTCTTTTCCCTGTGTATTTTCAGACCCAATTGCTGTGACCTCTCATCGAGTGTTTCCAATTTGTCCTGCATCTGATTACGGTTATGGGACAGGAGAGCCAAATCATCAGCAAAATCCAGATCATCCAACTGCTTAGTCAGAGTCCACTGGATTCCATTTCTGTTGTGTGTTGTCGATGATCTCAGGCCCCAGCAACATACAAATGATGTTATGTTACAACAGTGGCTGATGTTTTTAATGAAATTGTTGCAGATATTTGTGGAGTATTTCAAGGAACTGGAAGAGGAGAGTATCCGTGACAACTTTGTCATTATTTATGAGCTACTGGATGAGGTCATGGACTTTGGCTATCCACAGACTACAGACAGCAAGATTTTGCAGGAGTAAGTGTTGCCTTTGCTGTATGATTTGTTTTACTCTTGTGTCTTTTTGTGGAAGTAGACTATAATGGACGTAAGAGTATGATTTACTTTAATGCATGACAGAAGCAAGCAGGGATGATGATGACAATGATAAGTTCATTCAAAAGGTCACATAAAATTCTCACAATTGTCAATATTTTTTTCCAACAGCTCCTAATGTTTCAGTTAATTCATAAGGTCATGTGAAATAATAACGATTATCATTTATATTTTCCCTTGACTCTTAATGATTCAGTAATTCATAAGGTCACTTAAAATACTCAAGATTGCTATTATATTTTTCACTGACATTTAATTATTCTTTTTCTTCATCGAGTATACTGTCAGACGTCAACTTGAATATGTTCAAAGAAAGCAGTGGTCAGTTTGAGGCTATTTATATCTCCGTAGAGTTTTCCAGCAATGGCACTGGAGATTGCTGTATGTGATTTCTCTGTTCCTCGTGTGTTGGGCAGCTTTAAAGCAGACGTTAAGCAGTCATTTTATCTGCGGTACAGTTACACTGATCGGTAGTTCCTATCGTTAGCTTGTTGACAAGATGGTATCCCAATCTGTTGTCGCCTGTGCCAAGTCTGAAGATTACTATTTGTTCTCTTGTGCTGAGCTGGTAATATGCATAATTTTTTTTTACTCTTGATCTCAGTGGAAGAATTGTGTAATGTTGTTAGTAAGGAACACTTTATTTCATACTTTGAGAATAACATCACTGGCAATGAAGAGGCTGACAGAATGGCAAAAGAAGGTTCACATCTACCTCAGCCTGATGTAAGCATAACTTTCGAGGAGGCAAAGAGTTTTATTAGAAGCAGATACAGAAACAAGGGGAATGTAGAACATCCAGGTCACACACAGAATGATGCTTACTACCAGCTCAACAGAAGAGAACAAGTGGTAATCTTCAGACTCCACACTGGCCACAACAGATTGAGATACCATCTATTCAACAAGCTAAAGATAGGAACTACCGATCAGTGTAACTGTGGCACTGATAAAATGACTGCTGAACATCTGCTTCAAAGTTGCACCTTATATGCGGTACAGATAAAGCGCATATGGCCGACGCCAGTTCCTTTCGTGGAAAAGCTCTACGGGGATTCGAATAGCCTCAAACTGACCACTGCTTTCTTTGAGAACATTCAAGTAGATGTCTGAGAGTGTACGAAGAAGAAGAAGATACCTTGAGAGCTTGCTGTACATAATAACATTGTCTGACATTTGTGTTGTAGGTACATCACTCAGGAAGGTCAAAAGCTTGAGATTGCTGTACATAACATTATTTCACATTTATGTTCCAGGTATATCACTCAAGAAGGTCAGAAGCTTGAAATTGCTCCACGCCCCCCTCCTGCCGTGACTAACGCTGTATCTTGGAGAACAGAAGGAGTCAAGTATCGCAAGAATGAAGTATTCCTCGATGTAATAGAGTCCGTCAATCTGCTAGTAAGTCATTGGTCAGTGCAAAATGGATAGACCCATTAAGCTGTTTTATATGGATAGTGCTAATCAGGCGAAGTGTTCCAATATTATAAAATTAGGGAGCTTATTTTGAGAAACATTCACAAGGAATGATAATAAGAACTGTTTTTTTTTTTTAAATATAATTTTTTATGTAAGCTTGTAGCCAAGGCTACATTCAACAACATGAAACATATACTGACATCAAAACAGTTATCTCGCAAATTAAAACTGAGAATCATAAAGTGTTATATATATTCTGCATTTAGGGACCAAAAGATGCAGCAATAGAGAATGCAGTCAGCGACCCATAGCTTGACTGCTTGCATCAGAGTCAGCAAACCAGAGCTGACCAAGACCGTACTCCACCTCCACGTGGTGGTCCTGGAAACAGTCTGCAGCAGTGCAGTCTGGCTGAGCGAGTACGGATCGCAGAGGGAAGGCAAACCCGGTCCCAAAAAATGCCGTGCTGAAGTCGGATGTGTCGACCGAAAGGTGCAGATATCACAGCTACGGCGTAAACAGACACAACGCAACCACCGTCCTTTTCAGGGCGAACGAGGAAGAAGAAGAAGAAGATATTCTGCATTTCTGTATGGGGCAGAAACATGGACGATGTATAAGCATTTGGAAAAAAGAATTGAGGCTCTTGATATGTGGATATATAGAAGAATGGGGCGTATCTCATGGAAAGAGAAGAAAACAAATAAGGAGGTCCTAGAAAATCTAGGTATGAAAAGAGAACTAATGAGGGAGATCAAAGTTCGGCAGCTAAAGTACTTTGGCCACATAAAAAGGCATAACACCTTGCAGAAGACCATAATAGAAGGGAGAGGTGAAGGCAAACATGCAAGGGGAAGACAGCGATATAAGTGGGAAGATAACATCAAGAGATGGACAGGAAAGAGTCTATCAGAGTGCACCACCAAGACAGAAGACGGAGATCCTTTACAGCCAACCTTCATTGTGGAGATGGCAGCTGATGATGATGTAATTTTTTATGTAAGCTTGTATTTTTTTATATGTTTATAATTTTTTATGTAAGCTTGTAATATCCAAACTGTGAACTCAAGTCTTCTTTACATATTCTAGAAATGTTTTCCTGGCATTTAAGAAATTTCCCCTACTAGATGTATGTGATAGTGGATCGTGATAGTGGTGGTAGGTAGTGAACTTTGATGGCCGTTAGATAATTTAAGCTTTCATCAAAAACTACAACTGTCTTACTTTAGTTTTCTTTCACTTCCAGTATAGATCTCAATTCAGTCAAAATCATATAAAAGATGTTTATTTCAATTGTAGATTTGTTGAAAAGCAATACATATTGGAACATACAATATGCTCTCTGGGTCCAATATAAAATCTACCTCTAATCATCGACTTCTTGGGATCTCAACTTGGGCGGATGTTATCCTTTCAATCCTTGACCAGAAACTAACTAATGATTGGTCTTTTGGTTAACAGTCAGTTAATTTAATCTCAAAACTAACTACAAAATCTCTCTACCAAATTTATTATTACCAAGGGACGTTGTCCAATCATAGTCCCAGTTTATGGACTTTCCGGTTTATCTTGTATGAGTGCATCTGACTTGCTAAAGTACTTTCTATCCTAAGGGTGGCGTAGTAGGCCACACGGCCACATACGCCCAGGGGCCACCAAAGGGTATCCCGTAGGGAGACACTTTAGTCCCTAAAAAATGACTAATCCCTAAAAATATCGGGGTTCATGTATCCCACCAAAAAAATCATGTCGGAAGGAATACAACAAACAATAGATGGGAATGATGGATGAAACAATATCATGAACATTTCACGAAGTAATTATGAAGGGATAGGGACTGATGGATATAGTCAAGGGACAACTAGCACTAATAATGGGGAAAAATAGAACAGTAATGGAACAATGTTCAACTAACTAACCAACCGCTTTTATGGGTTGATAGTTATCATTATCTCTCAAACATATGTGAATTATAAAACATGATAGAACATGAGAAGCGAGTTAACGTCGCAAAGGAAAAACTGGGAAAGAACAAAAAAATGGCGGGGGCCCATAAAATATGGCGGACGCCCAAAATGGCGGATGTACAACATGGCCGTCATAATGAAAATAAACCACAAAACTCTGAGGTAATACAAAAGACAAAACATTAAGTAAATCATGAAAATATCGTAAACATAATAGCAATAAATGGGCATGAACATGAAATAAAGTCAATGGGGATGGTCATCAATGGGCATGGATAAGTAACTATGTAATGGAGATGGGTAACCGATTTAAACATATCTGTAATAATTCGGGTTAAATAACCGAAAACTCGAACAAGAGGAACAATCATAAGGGCATGCAATATGTGACTACGACTTGCATGTAAAAAAAAAACCAATATTAGTGGCAGATGAAATGGAAAGTAGTGAAACATGGAAACAAAAATGGAATCATCAAGACATGGATGATATCCACATGAGGGGCATGGGAAATGAAAAAAAAAAAGTAATAAAATCTTTACTCATAAAAATGCTGAGTAGGTGTGTCGCCTTCATCAGCGGCCTGAGGAATGTCATAAGAGTCACGGTCCAGGTACTAGGAGAATCAATAAAGTCTGTGGACGGTTCAAGTAAAGCAGCAACATGCCGGAGGAAACGTGATTCAGGAAAAGAGTGGTCTTCAAATATGTCCATACTGGCTGAATGAGTAGCATCATAAAGAAATCAAACTGATATGACATGGAGGTAGCATACGAAACGTTCACACGAGAGGTGTAGGGATTGGTCAGTTCGTCATGCGGAGTATAGACCAAATATGCTGGAGTGGAGGAAGGAAAAAAAATCATAGTTCCGTGTGTATCAGAAATGACAGCAGCAAGGAGCACGAAACGTTAAAGAATTCAATATGACCTCAGTAAGGAGGCAACAGTTCAAGTTGTCAATGTCTGGAGTAAGCGGTTGAGGGAATCAATGAGTGCAATGGTCGTGGGTGATGACGTATTAGCATCACGCAACAATCGAGGCGGAGGTAATATGTCTTTCCGTTTGCGCCGAGGAAGACAAATGTCATTGACCGCAGGAGGGGATGGAACATAATGATGGGATCTAAAGGCAGGAGGTGTATAGGGCAGTGAAACGCGAACTGGAATACGGGATGTACGGAACTTTGCAGGAGGGGGTGGAAGAGGAGTCGGAGGGAACTGACGAAGTCGTGGGAGACATGAAAAACGGGGACGGACATGAGCAGTGGGCTGAAGGAGGTATTTGGGAAGGGGAGCAGAATCACAGGAGGAAGGAGAGTGGTGTCGTTTGGTTAGAAAACGAGTAGGGTGTGAAGGAATATCAGATTCCATGTCAGAAGACACGGAAGGGAGGGTGGTATCTACATGAGAAGTAGGGGAAAGAAACCAATCAGAAGTAGAGGAAAAATTGTAGTGAAGGGTAGCCTTACAAAGGGGACGGCTGGACTGTGGGGGTGTGATAGCGCAGGAGTGTTGTTCGTCTTTCCTAAGTTTTATTCTGTTGATAAAGTTTCTCACTGCAATGCGACAGTGTCTTCTATTGAGACTGTTCCAATGTCCTGACCTGTTCTGATAATGTAGTGGTTGTGATCCAACGTGGTTCAAGGTCCTGTTAAGATTATGTTGATTCTGCACGCAACCTTTTGATGTATGTCCAGCCAAACCACAAAAGTAGCAAATAACTGGAGCTACTTGTTGAACTTGTAGAGCAGATGGGTGACGTCGGTGTTGAGCGCGCTGACCAAACTGTTGGTGATAAGATCCTGGCAATGGAGTATCGCACGGCTGTAACATGGATGGTTGCTGCCAAGACTGACGGTAATGACTGGCGTCCATTGGCTCTTCATCTGTGTGATCGTGTGCACGAGGTTCACACCCAAGTCTATTGGTAAACCTTTTCTTCACATTGTCTTCATTTATTGCTAGTTGAATGGCATCAAGGATTGTCTGTGGGTCTTTCCTTATTAAATGAAGTTTCAGCGCATCTGACTGGAGACCATCTATAAAAATGCCAACAAGTTGGTTTTCCGTATCAGTAGACGCAGAGGAAGGTTCCACTAAAGCATCTTCAGCTAGGTTTAACAACCTATCGGCAAAAAATTGAACCGACTCGTGACGGTCCTGATGGAGTCCGCTGTCGTGAAACGAAGTGTAACCCACTACTTTGTTAATCACTATGTCGAGATACAGATTTGCTTCAACCAATCAACGATCAACGTTCACCAGTCTCTGAGACAGAATAAATTAACGGCCATCTTGTTCACGCAAGATGGCCGATGAAAAATGAATAAAATTAGGCTGTATGAGACCAGGTACAAAACCGGAGGAAACCAATCAACTTGCTCCGCCAGGAACCAACCGAAAGCTTTCCTCAAGTAGTTACTTGACTATATAATCGGGCGGATTTTATGCTAACCACGCAACCCCGAACTTGACGCCAGAGATACAGACTGAAGAGGGAGAAGCTGTCACCTTGATTTATGGTAACTTACCTGAGGGCATCGACCTGCAACCTACTTCACTAAGTCGCGTCAAAACCTGGCCAGTTTAAAATCTTAGGAGGGTTTAATTGTGTCCTAAAAACCTGAGGTCGTATGTTCGAGTCAATCCCGCTGCCTGGAACTCCGCAGGAGCATAGAGGTTGACCAGACTCTACATCTTTGGTCCCCCTCAGTCTTGGGTGGGCTAAAGGAACGATACTCTGCCGGTGGTGTGAACCAAACAAAGAAGAACAGACTTAAGAGAGATGAGTACACATTAGTACAATTTCTGTCAGCATTGTGAGCATAGAACTGTCAATGAAGAAAACGTGAATTAGCGTAGCAAGAGACAATAATAAGATCATAGTGGATAAATTATACGTAAATAACAGCATAGCTGATAAACGTTATATCCTTAATTAACAGCACCGCTGATATAATTTTTTGTTCCTATAATTGGAAAACGTGTTGTAATATTTATAAATATAAATATTTGTAAATCATATGTAAACTTACCAATTCATTTCATTCCATTTTTTTTTTGCAACATTCACCTTTCAGCACAAGAGTAGATAGTGTATATATACTAAATAAAATATAAGGAAATTGTATTTTGAACGACTTGTCAATTTTATCATTGTTAAGTAAAAATCTGTTTCCTTGCTTTGTTTAATATATTGTCTCTTCCCGGAATGTAATTCACGGTAAAGGAATAAGGCGCAAGAAGCAGACTCCACCTTAACAATCTCGAATTTAGTTTTTTAGATGCAGCCAAGAATGTTAAAGGTTGGTGATCGCTTTGGACAATGAAGTGTGTCCCATACAGATAAGGTGAAAATTTGTTGATGGACCAAATTAGAGCTAAACATTCCTTCTCTATGGTCGAGTAGTTCAACTCAGCTGCATTCAGCTTCCTACTGGCGTAGGCGACTGGTAAAAAGTTCCTCCGGCTGGGCTTTTGATTTCTGCAAGAGAGTTGCACCTATCCCTATACTGCTAGCGTCCGTCCTTAATACAAATTCCTGTGTGATATCGGGTAGTGTAAGGATTGGTTTGCTGGTGAGTTTTGCTTTTAGCTCTGTGTAAGCTTTTTCACAATCAGCATTCCATTTGATTTTGTCAGGCTGTCCTTTCTTCGTTAAGTTGGTTAATGGTGCACACAGAGAGTTAAAGTGGGGTATGTACTTCTGATAGAACCCACATAAAGACACGAATGATCTCACATCTTTCTTCGTTTGAGGTCTGGGTGCCTTCTTTAGCTTCTCTATATTCTTTGGGTCAGGAGACATATGACCTGTAGAAATAGTGTGACCTAAGAATTCCAACTCCTTACAACCGATATAGCACTTGGTTGGACGTGCAGTCAATCCAGTTTCTCTCAGTCTGTCGAACAACATGGAGAGCGCTACTATATGCTCTTCAAATGTGTTTGTTGCAACAAGAATGTCATCCATAAAGTTAGTGATATGGGGTTTTTGTAGAGGTTCCAATAATTTCCTCATCATTCTTGAAAAGATACTTGGAGCATTTTTCAGCCCAAAGGGGAGTACATTAAACTCGTAGTGTCCGTCTGATGTACTGAATGCCAGCATTCTCCTAACTTCTGGTTTCACTGGTATTTGGTAGTATCCCTTGCTTAGATCTACCTTCGATAAATACCTAGCCTTACTCAGTGTAGAGAACAGCTGGTTGGTGTCAGGTAATGGGTCCACCTGAGACTCTGTGATCGCATTAAGCTTCCGGTAGTCAATACATAACCTGTGTTCACCACTCGGTTTTCTCAATAGCACCACACTTGAGCTATAGGGAGAGTCTGACTTCGAGATAATTTTCTCCTTCAACAGATAATCAACTTCCTCCCTTAGTGCTTGGGCTTTCGCATAGGGTATAGGGTATGTTCTCATGCATACTGGGGTAGGGTCGGTAACCTTCATGTCGTACTCTAACAGATTCGTCCGACCTGGCTTATCTGTGAGCACATCAGCATGGGTTTCCAACACTTTCTGAACCCTCTTCTTCTGCTCTGGAGTTAAATGTTCACTAATATTTACTTGAACATAATCCTCTGTAGTTGTGAGTGGATACTCCATAGAGTGAAGTGGTTCACCGTGCATTTCTGTTGCAATGGCTAGGGTCATAATATGTGCAACTTCTGATGATTCCTTGTCATAGTATTTTTTAAGAAGATTGACATGATATACCTTCTCCTTTCCTTTCTTGTCAATCTTATAATTGGTCCTGGAAAGTTTCTCCAGTATGACATAGGGTCCCTGCCATCCAATCTGCAATTTATTATTGCTGCTTGGCAACAGTAATAACACCTTTTCACCCACCTCCAGTTCCCTATCCTTTGCTTTTTTGTTGTAGTACGCAGCATGCTTCCTCCTGGCCTGTCTTAAGTTATCATTGGCCAGTTTCCAACCTGCTTTCAATCGAGATGTCAACTCGTTGACGTACTGGTATGCGGAAGTCACTGTTTCCTCTGCCTTTTCATCAGTCCATGTCCGCAGCAATGCTTCCAGTGGACCTTTTATTGGTCTTCCAAACAACAATGTAGCTGGAGCCAATCCAGTTGAGTTGTGGGGTACTTCCCTATATGCAAATAGTGCAGCGGGTAAGTATGTATCCCAAGTATCAGGTTTTTCACTCGCCAGCTTTCTAAGGATTGAAATTAGCGTACCATTGAACCGCTCTACTTGACCGTTCCCTTGGGCATGGTAGGGACTACAATGATAGTGCCTGGCTTGAAATATCCTGAATACTTCTTGTGTTAGCTTTCCCTTAAACTGAGACCCATTGTCAGTCAATATCTGATGCGGGAAACCTAATCGGTAAATATTGTCAACAGGGCCTCTGCCACGTGCTTTGAATCTATAGCTGACATGGCCACTGCTTCTCCCCACATAGAGCAAGTATCAACCAAGGTTAAGATGTAAGCATTTCTCTTCTTGGTCCTAGTGAGGGGTCCAACAATATCTACTGCAACACGTTCAAAAGGGGTTCCCATAATAGGCATTTCTCCCAGTGTTGCTGGTGCAGTCCTATGCTTAGGAGCTACTCTTTGGCATTCTGGACAGGATCTTACATATCTTTTTATGTCCTCTGTAATTCCTGGCCAGAAGTAGTGACAGGCTATCCTTTGTCCAGTGGCCCCTATTCCCATATGTCCACTGAAGGGTATAGCATGTCCTAGCGTCATAACCTTCTCCCTGTAAGATTTTGGCACTACAAGCTGTCCATGCCCTTTAGGTCCTGTTCCAGCTTTTCTGTATAGTAGGCCATTCTTCATATACAAGTCTCCTTTCTCTGGAGGGTTATGTGCTTTAGGCAATTTGCCAAAACAAGGCTTCAGTGTGCTATCTGCTGCCTGAGCCTTTTTCATCTCTTCTGGATGAGTATTGATAGGATTCTCCTCCATTTTCCTGGAGCTTTCCCTGGTCTGGACTGTTGCCATAACTACAGGTTTTATAGGTTCTCCAAGGAAAACATACCTACACCCCAAAATCAAAGGGTAAATAGGGTCGTCCATCACTGCTGCTTTGATTTCTCCTTCCACATAGCGAGATCTTATGTTGATTCGAGCTATGGGTAGTGTCATGGTTCTTGCTCCCTTGATCGGTCCTCTGATTTCCACTGTTTCTGTGGTTATCTGGTCAGGACTCACTAGAGAAGAGCACACAACTGAATCAAAGTCCAATCCTGTGTCATATAAACACAGTACTTGAGTGCCATTCACGGTCACTTCCTCACAGACAGGGGGATGATGGAAGTCCTTCTGACTTACTGCCAGTTCATTCCTTCCCTGATTCCCTGTTGTAAGACATGCAGCATGATGAGGAGGATTCTTCCTTCTGCAGTCCGCAGTATTGTGGTTACTCATTAGACAAGTTTTACACCACTTTCCTTCCTTCCGGTAAGGTGTCTTATCCGATCTTAGAGGGTTTTTGTCCTTTTGGTCAAATCTTTGTTTGTTCCTTGTGGTATGGTCCTTTTGTTCATATTTGGTATAGTTTTGTGATGATTTGAAGTTTTCACCCTGCTTCTTCTTATTTCCTAATAATTCTGCCTGAGCTGCTTGATATCTCTCAGCAACAGTTACAATATCTTCCAATCTCTCTGCTCCTTGTTCCATGATAAACTTCCTCATTTCTTGAGGCATGGACTCTTTCACTTGCTCCATCATTATCATTTCTTTCAGATCCTGACACTTTCCTAAACTACTCCATTTTTCCAAATAGGTTTCCAGTCTAGCAGAGAATTGGTGATAGTTTTCTCCTGGAAGAAGTTTAGCTGTTCGGAATTTCTTTCTATATGATTCTGAGTTCTTTTCATATCTCACAAGCAGTGCCTGCTTCAGGATTTCATAATCTTCCTGGTCATCTCTTGAGAGCTTCAAATACACATCGTAGGCCACACCTCTCAATCCCTGAGATAGTTTAAGACTCCATTTTTCTTTCACTAAGCCATAGGTAGTGGCTAGTCTTTCGTATCTATCCAGGTACGACTCAATGGCGTCTTCTTTCTCAACAAATGGGTCCAGATGAAAATTCATGGCCCCACTTGAGGTGCTCTGGCTGGAGCTACTCTCAGAGTGAGGTGAGCTACCACCATTATTGCCAGTATTTGCCTGAATTTCAAGCTCTTTTAATCTCAACTGATGGTCTCTCTCTGCTTGTAATTTCCTTTCCTCAGCTTCTAACCTTTTAGTTTCTCTTTCAGCTTCCAGTCTTTTGTCTTCTCTCTCAGCTTCCAGTCTTTTGTCTTCTCTCTCAGCTTCCAGTCTTTTGTCTTCTCTCTCAGCTTGCAACCTCCTTTCTTCAGCCTCAAATTTCTTTGCTTCTCTATCAGCCTCTAATTTCTTTGCTTCAGTCTCTAATTGCAACTTTCTTTCTTCCCTATCCATGTGTTTGTCCACTTCTGTTGTGACATACTGAGTGAGAGCATCACCTGTCAAATTTAATTCCTTACCCATCTGCATGATCGCAGTTCTGAACTTCACTAGATCAGCCATGGCGTTGCTTAGAGAGGGTATGTAAATTTACTATAACCAAATTATTGTAATTAAACTTAATTAATTTAAATGAACAAAAAATTTCCGTGCAACTTTGTGAGCATCAACTATTTACTGAGTACTAAATGGTACTCCTCCTAAGAAAATATTGTTTTAAAAATCCTAAAATAGAATTTTTTTTTCAAAAAAATAAAATTTATTTTCTTATGTTACCTATGGGTGGCACAAGATAGAGTGTAGATAGATGAATAGACTAAGTATGGCTCAAGATATACAGAAATATCCCAGGAACGAGCCCCCAGTGTGGCGAGAGGTTTTATTTTGGCTCTTGGATCAGTATAGTACTGACAATTACAGAAATAGGATTTCTGCAGAAAATGGTGAAGTCCCAGTGTCTGAGAGGACTACTGGTATCACAAATTAGTTACGGCTGTGAATGATCTGATCTCGAAACAATAGTATAGAGGAGACCGACATAAAGCGCCACCTCTGCTGTGTAACCAATTGTGATATTAAACAAAGCAAGGAAACAGATTTTTACTTAACAATGATAAAATTGACAAGTCGTTCAAAATACAATTTCCTTATATTTTATTTAGTATATATACACTATCTACTCTTGTGCTGAAAGGTGAATGTTGCAAAAAAAATGGAATGAAATGAATTGGTAAGTTTACATATGATTTACAAATATTTATATTTATAAATATTACAACACGTTTTCCAATTATAGGAACAAAAAATTATATCAGCGGTGCTGTTAATTAAGGATATAACGTTTATCAGCTATGCTGTTATTTACGTATAATTTATCCACTATGATCTTATTATTGTCTCTTGCTACGCTAATTCACGTTTTCTTCATTGACAGTTCTATGCTCACAATGCCGACAGAAATGGTACTAATGTGTACTCATCTCTCTTAAGTCTGTTCTTCTTTGTTTGGTTCACACCACCGGCAGAGTATCGTTCCTTTAGCCCACCCAAGACTGAGGGGGACCAAAGATGTAGAGTCTGGTCAACCTCTATGCTCCTGCGGAGTTCCAGGCAGCGGGATTGACTCGAACATACGACCTCAGGTTTTTAGGACACAATTAAACCCTCCTAAGATTTTAAACTGGCCAGGTTTTGACGCGACTTAGTGAAGTAGGTTGCAGGTCGATGCCCTCAGGTAAGTTACCATAAATCAAGGTGACAGCTTCTCCCTCTTCAGTCTGTATCTCTGGCGTCAAGTTCGGGGTTGCGTGGTTAGCATAAAATCCGCCCGATTATATAGTCAAGTAACTACTTGAGGAAAGCTTTCGGTTGGTTCCTGGCGGAGCAAGTTGATTGGTTTCCTCCGGTTTTGTACCTGGTCTCATACAGCCTAATTTTATTCAGTTTTCATCGGCCATCTTGCGTGAACAAGATGGCCGTTAATTTATTCTGTCTCAGAGACTGGTGAACGTTGATCGTTGATTGGTTGAAGCAAATCTGTATCTCGACATAGTGATTAACAAAGTAGTGGGTTACACTTCGTTTCACGACATCCGCGAAGCAAAGTCCAAGCATGTTGGTGATCCTTAACGGAAGAGTAACAGCGGATGAGCTCCTTTTGTAGAGAGGCGAAGGTCTCGTCTGGAAATAACTGTGCACGGCGACGTAGATAGTCAGTGACAAGTGACTGAGATGATAAGAAAGCAACACGTTTGCGATCGGCATCAGTGGCTGACGGAATCAATGAAGAAAATCTCAATATCATGTAACCACTGCCGAAAAGTGGACGGATCGCCACAAAAAGGCTTAACAATGTTATTGATGTTGTGCAGATTTGCACTCTGTGTAACCAAGCTAAGGGTGGTAGCAATAGCTTGTAGAGAACTCTTAGGAACTTCAGTGCTATCTGGCAATGGTTGACTTAACTCTTAGTATACGAGCGGCCTCCTAGAGAGGCCGATGATCGATCCCCGTCAATAGCAAAAATTTATAGCTGAATGCATGTTTCAAACCACTGATCAATTTAGTTACGTGCATGATGTAGGGGTTTCATTTCTTCACATTTTGATATATAACACTTATGTTATCTTCATAAATAAATTATTTATTGCAAAATCTGTAATGGTAGTCATGAAAGGCAGCTCGTATACTAAGAGTTAAGGCATGCTGTTGTTGCATATCATGTATCTGCTGTTGTAACAACTGATTTTGCTGTTGGAGCAGTTGTATTTGATTTTTAAACTGATGGTGTAGGTTTGGATCCATCATGCATAAGCTGTACCACACCAAAAATGACAATCTCTGGTGTGTGAAAGGTCACGGCACCAATTATAATATGTGATAGTGGATCGTGATAGTGGTGGTAGGTAGTGAACTTTGATGGCCGTTAGATAATTTAAGCTTTCATCAAAAACTACAACTGTCTTACTTTAGTTTTCTTTCGCTTCCAGTATAGATCTCAATTCAGTCAAAATCATATAAAAGATGTTTATTTCAGTTGTAGATTTGTTGAAAAGCAATACATATTGGAACATACAATATGCTCTCTGGGTCCAATATAAAATCTACCTCTAATCATCGACTTCTTGGGATCTCAGCTTGGGCGGATGTTATCCTTTCAATCCTTGACCAGAAACTAACTAATGATTGGTCTTTTGGTTAACAGTCAGTTAATTTAATCTCAAAACTAACTACAAAATCTCTCTACCAAATTTATTATTACCAATGGACGTTGACCAATCATAGTCCCAGTTTATGGACTTTCCGGTTTATCTTGTATGAAAATCCACACAAGATTTAATGACATCATGGACTCATGAGTACCATGACAAATGATGTTATTAGTTTGTGACTGGTGCGAGTACTAGCTAGCCTATACAAGTACATAGTGCATCTAACTTGCTAAAGTACTTTCTATCCTAAGGGTGGCGTAGTAGGCCACACGGCCACATGTAGAATCATACATATATCTAGGCAGCAATTTAGACAGTCAGTAGGACAAACATTGATGTCAAGTAGAATCATACATATATCTAGGCAGCCATTTAGACAGTCAGTAGGACAAACATTGATGTCAAGTAGAATCATACATATATCTAGGCAGCAATTTAGACAGTCAGTAGGACAAACATTGATGTCAAGTAGAATCATACATATATCTAGGCAGCAATTTAGACAGTCACAGCGGATTGATCTACCGCTTGCTTGTCACATTGATCACAGAAACAACAATTAAAAGTCTGTTGTACCAATATACGCCGCTAGGTGTGACGGAACAACGGACGATTTCTTGTTGCCCTAATGACGCCGCAAGGTGTTATGGCCGAAGACTGCTTAGTCGGTCGGCGGTCAAAGGAATAATAAATATAATAATAAATAATTTAGACAGTCAGTAGGACAAACATTGATGTCAAGTAGAATCATTCATATATCTAGGCAGCAATTTAGACAGTCCGTAGGACAAACATTGATGTCAAGATAAGGATACAAAATGGGAAGAAGAGCTTTCATTGCATTAGGAAATATATGGAGATCAAGAGAAATGAAATCCAATATAACTTCAACACTATTGTCAGGTGATTCATATGGTTTGGTCCTGAGATATGGAGAACAACAAAAACACCAACCAAGTAGTTATAAATTTTCATAAATGGGTGCTTGTGTGCAATAGAAGGATTGGAGTGGTATGACAAGATCACCAATGTAGAACTGGTAATGATAACAGACAAGTGCCAGTGGAACAAGAGATGAGAAGAGTAGGCTTGTAATGAAAAGGACACACACTGAGGAAACCTCTTGATAGCATTATATTGCAGTCTTTATTCTGGAATCACCAGGGTAAGTGAGGTAGAGGGAAACCAAAGAACACGTGGAGAAGAGAGCTGGAGACAGACAGGAGGACTTGGCATATGCTTGTTGATGCCCTATACTCCTTTTGGGGGGGGGGGGGGGGGGATTAAAGGGTGATGATCTTATCCTGGGGATTCAATATCAGTAATTGCTTTTTAATACCGTCAGCTGATTTTCTTAATGAGTGTCACTACCACCGCCAGCGACCTCTCCTTACTTCCTATTCCACTGTTGTTTCCCTCGGTCATAATACAGATGTACTGCCCAAAATAGAAATCTATAGACGGCAACAATTGGTAGCCCTGTATTCCAGAGAGATTAGGACACAGTAAATTACTTACTAACATATAGAGTGTTAGTCACAGAATACTTTTATATTGACATATTGTATTATCAATATTAATGCCCCCTTTTCTGCCACTGGGGCCATTACGCATTGCTTACAGACTTCTTGGAGTTCATGGACTACCTCTTGAGAAATAATGGTCAGTTCTCTGATATCTTCTAGGCCTATATCCACATTAGGCTTTAATTGTCATTAACCAAACTGTTATGAGTACTATTGTTAGCTCTGATGAAATAGTTTCAAATCATTTTTATTTATTGTTTGTTTTTAAATGATGTTTGTGTGGGTCATTTTGATTTCAATTTCTTCTTGCAGGTGAGCGCTAATGGAAATGTGCTGCGCAGCGAGATTGTTGGGTCAGTCAAGATGCGTGTGTTCCTATCTGGCATGCCGGAGCTACGGCTAGGTTTAAATGATAAAGTTCTGTTTGAGAGCACAGGCAGTGAGTGTCTAGTATAGTAGTTACATTTTGTTTATGTTGCTTCTGTAAGATTGTACTTTTACATTCCCTCTTCTTTCCACCTTTTGCTGCTTATGAAGCATGGAGCTACCGCTGCAACTGTTTCCCTTACAGGACGGCTGCATCAGAGCATCCATGTGCTCTTGCAGTCTTGAATTCTGTAACAGTTTGTTTTGTGTGATTAGGCTACAAGCCCATGCACAACTTTTTAATAGTCCACTTTTACAACATTTCTGATTATAGCATTTGTCCTATTATTTCTGTATCTGCTGAGACACCCCCTGAGAACTACAAGGAGCTACTTGTGCATACAGCGGCGACATTTCTTTGGGCTTCTAAGATGTGGATTTTCCAGGGAAATTGACAAATAAAGTGACCTTCACAATTATTAACAGAAAAGATATATAAAACATGCACATTGTGACAAGAAACTACTTGACAATAATAGTAATAATAATTTCCTCTTCAGTCGTAACTGATTATGGGAATGTGCCCCTGAGGTGACAGCCCTCAGATGCTTATTTTTATGTTGTTCCTTTCGACGTTTACTCCTCTCTTCTGCTTGCTGTACGAGCTTCTTTTCACCCAATCTGAGGTGGCGCCTTTAGATAGCATCACCACTTGGTGCAATCATCAGCTTCATCCTCCCAGGTTGCTGGATTTGTGTCCAGTGACTTTATCAATGACTTCTCAGTAATAAACAGAAAATTACATTTATTTTAGACTGATAAAAACATGTCTTACATTGAATATAAGAGACTGAAAAGAAAAGCTATATACGAGGTGTGATCAAAAAGTATCCGGACTGGATTTATTTAAAAAATAATACAAGAGTTAAAGATTTGTAAGTTTATCGCCTTTGAATTAGTCCCCTTCCAAAGCCACACACTTAGCCCAGCGCTGTTTCCACTGCTCAAAGCATGTTTTGAAGTCATCTTCTGAAATAGCAAACAGCTGCCTCGTCGCATGCTGTTGTATCTCAACATCCTGAAATCTTTTTCCTTTCAAGTGGTATTTCATTTTTGGGAAGAGAAAAAAGTCGCAGGGAGCGAGATCTGGTGAGTAGGGTGGTTGTCAGAATAGGGTGGTTGTCGGACCCGTGGAATGTGGTGCTTAGCCTGAAACTGCTGCACAAGTTGTGATGCATGGGCAGGCACGTTGTCATGGTGGAATTGGCACTCACCACTCTCATGCATTGCTGGCCTTTTGTGACGAAATGCGTCCCCCAAACGCCGCAAAACTTGACAGTAGTATTCCTTGTTGATTGTCTGGCCTGATGGAGCGTATTCATGATGCACAATTCCCTTATGATTGGGGAAAAAAAAGTCAGCATCATCTTGACATTGCTGCGGCTCTGTCATGCTTTTTTGGGTCTGGGAGAGTTTGGGGTCTTCCACTGTGAAGACTGGGTCTTAGTTTCGGGGTCATACCCATAAACCTATATTCATCACCAGTTATGATTGTTTTTAAAAAGTTTTCAACGTTTTCGACGCACTCAAGCAGGTCATGAGCAGCTGAAACACGTGCCTGTTTCTGGTCAGCTGATAGCAATTTTGGAAAAAATTTGGATGAGACGCGTCTCATGCCCAAATCGTCCATATGAATCGACTGAACTGAACCGAAACTAATTTGTAAGTCTTCAGATAACTCACAAATAGTGATTCTGCGATTTTCCAGCACAACTGCATGCACAAGTTTGACATTGTTTTCACTTTAGCTGGTTGCGGGCCTCCCAGACCGTTCATCACTCTCAACGCTTTCATGACCTTCTTTAAAACGTTTATACCACTCATAAACTTGTGTACGGCTCATACAATCCTCCCCATAGACTGTCTGTAACTTTAAGTATGTGTCTTTGCATGTTTTGCCAAGTTTTTGACAAAATCTGATGCAAGTTCATTGATCAATTTTTTCCACCATGACAAATGCAATGAACACGGTTGACACCATAAGAAAAAAGCACTACTGTAAACAAACCAGACAAGCAGGGCAGACGTGACTCACGCCACCAGCACTTTAGGTTCCAAGGTCAACCTGTGCCTAGCAGCTTCCGGCTGTGTCGCTCGGTTCCGGACTTATGCTACCATTCCGGATACTTTTTTATCACACCTCGTATATTGAACAGAGAGGAAAAACAAACAGCTTTCATTATTGACCCTTTAGCTCCCCTAGGAGCATATGTCTCCAACAAGTCCTCCTGTCACATGTCATCAGCTCAAGGTCTTTCCATGTTTTCCTCATCATTTTCATTTATGTTGCCAGTTCTCTTCTCAGTGTGTTTTTTTTATCTGCCTCTCCCTACCCTGAGGATTCTAGAGCAAGGGCTGCCTGAAAATGCTATCACCAGGTTTCCTTAAAGTGTTTCCTATCCATTGCCAGTGTCATGTTCTAATCTCTTGTTCAACTGGCACTTGTCTGGCTCTACCAGTTTTATATTGATGACCTTCTCTTGTTCTTGAGTCCTTAACCCCTGTAGCCCCTGACTGACAAAGCAGTCAGTGGCCATCACGCCTCTTGTAGTGGCGTCTTGTAGGACAACAACAATTTGTTTCCACTTTGCTGAGTCGGTGACCATCCTTCATGCAGTGTCCCAACTCTGGTTCATGCTTGGCATCTCAGCCATCCTTAGTTCTCCACCAGGTTGTCTTTGGTCTGCCTCTCTTTTGCCGCCCTTCTGGGGGTCCATAACATAGTAGTTCTGGTGATGGTGTCAGTCTCTTCTGAGGACATGGCCAACCCAGTTCCAGCGTCTGCCCACAATTATGGCGTACATATCTTTTTAACTGGACCGTTCCTAGTTGGAGATTATTCAGCCAAAAAATGTGTAGAATTTTCCCTATGCAGATTGTGTGGACAGAGGATAATTTGGACATTTTCTTTTCTGTTACTCTCCAGCAGTACACTCCGTACCAAAGTACACAACTCTCATATAATCTTAATTTGGTGTTTTTGCTGTACTGAAAAGATTTCCAGCAGTTGTTTAGGTTGGCGAAGGCTGTTCTGGCTTTATTCATTCTGTTACTGATGTCTTTGCTTGTTCCGCCGTCTGGTGTTACAATGCTTCCTAGATTTGTAAATGTATTTATTTATGTATAGCTTTTGGTTCCTTATCTTTATATTGATGACCTTATCATACCATTTTAATTCTTCTATTTTACACAAGCACCCATTTATGAACATCTATAACTTCTTGGTTATTGTTTTTGTTGTTCTCCATGTTTCACAGCCATACAATAGGACTGACTTGACATTTCAGTTAAAGATTCTTATTTTTGTGTTGGACATCCATATATTTCCCAGTGCATTGAAAGTTTCTCTTGCCTTTTATATCCTAGATTGGTTCTTTCCTTTTTCTGTACGGACCCATATTAAGAATTAACTGACAATACAGAGCAGCTCACAAAGAGGTTATACCTTGACTGTGTCTGACTTCTTGTTTACCCTCATCTGCCGTTAATATTGCTGGCTTTATTCCACAAATTCAGATATCATCTCTTCACACTTCCATTACCAAGGCTCTCAAGTTAATATTGTATACTGTATGATAACATTATACTGAGGTGGGTCAGTATCATTTTGTATTCCAAAATTTATTGACCAAGACAGGGCAACAATTAATAAGCACAAAACACTGACATGCTGTGATTGACTTGTCAACCAACTGACTACATCAGTACCACACTTTATTAAAATATCAGGGGTTGGGGGGAGCGGCAGCAAACGAATGCATATTAGGTAGCACACATCAGTCATTCAGAGTAATTGTCTGGCAGACACACAGGGACAGGATTACTTTGGTGCATATACACAGCTGCACACACACACACACATGCATACAGACAAAATTATCCCAGCTATCATTATAATACTGTTCCCACTTCCATACTAATGGCTTCAGTCACAAAATCTTTTGCTTTAAATACAGCACACAATCGTTTCTCTTTCTTACCGCTTTTTCTAACACTGCTGTCAAAACTGTTTCAGCCTGAATTGTTATAACAAAACTTACTGATTCACACGTGAAAGTTAACAATTTTCTCCTGGCCAAACATCAAGCCTAAGCACCAGTAAATATATAAGTGCAGTTTATTGTCGATGATGAGATGTCGCCCAACAGTCTGTTCATTAATTCTTCTGCGAAAGAATATAACATAGTTTTTGACCAGAAGGGAAAATTGTCTTCACTTCTTATACTCTCATGGTTTTGGGGGTACATGAACAAGCAATTAGAAGAAAGCATTTAGGCTCTTGAGATGTGGATATGTAGAAGAATGGAGCACATCTCATGGAAAGAAAACAAATAAAGAGGTCATATAAAATCTAGGAATGAAAAGAGAATTTATGAAGGAGATCAAAATTAGACAGCTAAGATTAAGACAGCGCTATAAGTGGGAAGATAACATCAAGAGATGGACAAGTAAGAGTGCACCATCAAGACAAGAGACAGAAGATGTTGGAGATCTGTTGCAGCCGACCTTCAGTGTGAAGATGGCACCTGATGATGATGATGTTGAGAAGGGTAATAATATGTCTACTCTCATTGTTCTCCTATTTTTTTTAGACGTCTAGTTTTGGACCTAAACATTGTCTATTAACAACAAATTGTTCCTCTTTAAAACAAGCGAGAAGATAGGATCTAACAACAAATTGTTCCTCGTTAAAACAAGCGAGAAGATAGGATCTAACAACAAATTGTTCCTCGTTAAAACAAGCGAGAAGATTGGACCTAAACATCGTCTATTAACAACAAATTGTTCCTCATTAAAACAAGCGAGAAGATAGGATCTAACAACAAATTGTTCCTCGTTAAAACAAGCGAGAAGATTGGACCTAAACATCGTCTATTAACAACAAATTGTTCCTCTTTAAAACAAGCGAGAAGATAGGATCTAACAACAAATTGTTCCTCGTTAAAACAAGCGAGAAGATAGGACCTAAACATCGTCTATTAACAATAAATTGTTCCTCATTAAAACAAGCGAGAAGATAGGACCTAAACATCGTCTATTAACAATAAATTGTTCCTCATTAAAACAAGTGAGAAGATAGGACCTAAACATCGTCTATTAACAATAAATTGTTCCTCATTAAAACAAGTGAGAAGATTGGACCTAAACATCGTCTATTAACAACAAATTGTTCCTCATTAAAACAAGCGAGAAGATTGGACCTAAACATCGTCTATTAACAATAAATTGTTCCTCATTAAAACAAGTGAGAAGATTGGACCTAAACATCGTCTATTAACAACAAATTGTTCCTCATTAAAACAAGCGAGAAGATTGGACCTAAACATCGTCTATTAACAACAAATTGTTCCTCATTAAAACAAGCGAGAAGATTGGACCTAAACATCGTCTATTAACAACAAATTGTTCCTCTTTAAAACAAGCGAGAAGATAGGATCTAACAACAAATTGATCCTCGTTAAAACAAGCGAGAAGATTGGACCTAAACATCGTCTATTAACAACAAATTGTTCCTCATTAAAACAAGCGAGAAGATTGGACCTAAACATCGTCTATTAACAACAAATTGTTCCTCTTTAAAACAAGCAAGAAGATAGGATCTAACAACAAATTGATCCTCGTTAAAACAAGCGAGAAGATAGGACCTAAACATCGTCTATTAACAACAAATTGTTCCTCTTTAAAACAAGCGAGAAGATAGGATCTAACAACAAATTGTTCCTCGTTAAAACAAGCGAGAAGATAGGACCTAAACATCGTCTATTAACAATAAATTGTTCCTCATTAAAACAAGCGAGAAGATAGGACCTAAACATCGTCTATTAACAATAAATTGTTCCTCATTAAAACAAGTGAGAAGATAGGACCTAAACATCGTCTATTAACAATAAATTGTTCCTCATTAAAACAAGTGAGAAGATTGGACCTAAACATCGTCTATTAACAACAAATTGTTCCTCATTAAAACAAGCGAGAAGATTGGACCTAAACATCGTCTATTAACAATAAATTGTTCCTCATTAAAACAAGTGAGAAGATTGGACCTAAACATCGTCTATTAACAACAAATGGTTCGTCATTAAAACAAGCGAGAAGATTGGACCTAAACATCGTCTATTAACAACAAATTGTTCCTCATTAAAACAAGCGAGAAGATTGGACCTAAACATCGTCTATTAACAACAAATTGTTCCTCTTTAAAACAAGCGAGAAGATAGGATCTAACAACAAATTGATCCTCGTTAAAACAAGCGAGAAGATTGGACCTAAACATCGTCTATTAACAACAAATTGTTCCTCATTAAAACAAGTGAGAAGATAGGACCTAAACATCATCTATTAACAACAAATTGTTCCTCATTAAAACAAGCGAGAAGATAAGATCTAACAACAAATTGATCCTCGTTAAAACAAGCGAGAAGATAGGACCTAAACATTGTCTATTAACAACAAATTGTTCCTCATTAAAACAAGTGAGAAGATAAGACCTAAACATTGTCTATTAACAACAAATTGTTCCTCATTAAAACAAGTGAGAAGATAGGACCTAAACATTGTCTATTAACAACAAATTGTTCCTCATTAAAACAAGCGAGAAGATAGGACCTAAACATCGTCTATTAACAACAAATTGTTCCTCTTTAAAACAAGTGAGAAGATAGGACCTAAACATCATCTATTAACAACAAATTGTTCCTCTTTAAAACAAGCGAGAAGATAGGATCTAACAACAAATTGATCCTCGTTAAAACAAGCGAGAAGATAGGACCTAAACATTGTCTATTAACAACAAATTGTTCCTCATTAAAACAAGTGAGAAGATATGACCTAAACATTGTCTATTAACAACAAATTGTTCCTCATTAAAACAAGTGAGAAGATAGGACCTAAACATTGTCTATTAACAACAAATTGTTCCTCATTAAAACAAGCGAGAAGATAGGACCTAAACATCGTCTATTAACATCAAATTGTTCCTCATTAAAACAAGTGAGAAGATAGGACCTAAACATTGTCTATTAACAACAAATTGTTACTCATTAAAACAAGTGAGAAGATAGGACCTAAACATCGTCTATTACCTCTTAGTATACGAGCGGCCTTCTAGAGAGGCTGATGATCGATCCCCGTCAATAGCGAAAATTTATAGCTGAATGCATGTTTCAAGCCACTGATCAATTTAGTTACGTGCATGATGTAGGGGTTTCATTTCTTCACATTTTGATATATAACACTTATGTTATCTTTATAAATAAATTATTTATTGCAAAGTCTGTAATGGTAGTCATGAAAAGCAGCTCGTATACTAAGAGTTAACAACAAATTGTTCCTCATTAAAACAAGTGAGAAGATAGGACCTAAACATCGTCTATTAACAACAAATTGTTCCTCATTAAAACAAGTGAGAAGATAGGACCTAAACATCGTCTATTAACAACAAATTGTTCCTCATTAAAACAAGCGAGAAGATAGGACCTAAACATCGTCTATTAACAACAAATTGTTCCTCATTAAAACAAGTGAGAAGATAGGACCTAAACATCGTCTATTAACAACAAATTGTTCCTCATTAAAACAAGCGAGAAGATAGGACCTAAACATCGTCTATTAACAACAAATTGTTCCTCATTAAAACAAGTGAGAAGATAGGACCTAAACATCGTCTATTAACAACAAATTGTTCCTCTTTAAAACAAGCGAGAAGATAGGATCTAACAACAAATTTATCCTCGTTAAAACAAGCGAGAAGATAGGACCTAATCATCGTCTATTAACAATAAATTGTTCCTCATTAAAACAAGTGAGAAGATAGGACCTAAACATCGTCTATTAACAACAAATTATTCCTCTTTAAACCAAGCGAGAAGATAGGATCTAACAACAAATTGTTCCTCGTTAAAACAAGCGTGAAGATAGGACCTAATCATCGTCTATTAACAATAAATTGTTCCTCATTAAAACAAGTGAGAAGATAGGACCTAAACATCGTCTATTAACAACAAATTGTTCCTCATTAAAACAAGCAAGAAGATAGGTCTCCCATTCTGCAGACATGGCCAAACCATCTTAGTTGAGTCTGTTCTACTTGGATCTGTAGGGGTTGGGTTTTTAGGCCCTGACATATTGTCTGGTTTTCGGACCATGTCCCTTCTTGTTACTTCAACCACCTTCCTCAGATATCTCATTTCTGAGGTTTGGATCTGGCTTTTGCCCATGACTATTTAATTTTACAATTTTTATTGTGAAAATTATTTTCAAAATTTTCCAGGTTTTGTTCATTTTTTGCTGGACTAATAATAATAAAAGCCCCTTCAGTCATAACTGACTATGGGAATGTGCCCCTGAGGAAAAAGCCCTCAGCTGCTTATTTTCCTGCTGCTCCTTCGACGTTTTCTCCTCTCTTCTGTTGCTGTGAGAGCTTCTTTGTACCCAATCTGAGGTGGCGCTGTAGATAGCATAGCCAATTAGTGCGATTGGCAGCTTCATCCTCTCAAGTTGCTGGATTTATGTCCAGTTCCCCCATGTCTCTCTTGCACTGGACCCCACATACAAAAAATTCCCCAGGAATTTCATCCTGGGAATTCCCAAACCAGAAACCTTAAACACAGCATTTTCTTTCCACACTCATTTCAGTCACTACTATCATACAACAGATAATATTCATTTATGTTTTCATTTAGTTTATAGATCATGTGTTAATTTCTTAGAGCTAAACAATACATTCTACAAGAGCCAAACAATACATTTTACATTTCCTTAGGAGGCAAGAGCAAATCTGTGGAATTAGAAGATGTGAAGTTTCACCAGTGTGTTCGTCTGTCGAGATTTGAGAATGATCGCACAATCTCATTCATTCCACCAGATGGTGAATTTGAGCTGATGTCTTACAGACTTAACACTCACGTGAGTAGATCTTTGATAAATAGGCCACCATACCATCTCGTTCATAACCCCAGATGGTGAATTCAAACTCAAGTCTTACAGACTTAACACTCATGCAAGTAGATCTTTGATAAATAGGCCACCATACCATCTCGTTCATAACCCCAGATGGTGAATTCAAACTCAAGTCTTACAGACTTAACACTCATGCAAGTAGATCTTTGATAAATATGTCACCATACCATCTCGTTTATACTCCCAGCTGGTGACTTCAAACTAATGTCTTGTAGACTTAACACTCATATGAGTAGATCTCTGATCAGAAGGCTACGTTAGTCTTAAATGAAGTTAAACACTAATTATGGGAGATAATTGCTGTTCTACCTGAGACTACAAATATATGTTTATGAGAGATAATAATTGTTTAACCTGAAATTCTACCACTATCATTGTTTTGATGGGTATGCATGTTCGTAATAAAGAATACCCTGGCTGGTTTTAGTAGCAAATCTGTGAACACAGAAATCAACAGACAGGGAAACCTGCGTCCTGTGAGTCATAAGCATATTAAAAATGTAGGTAAATGATAGGACGGAGAAGATGGTGCAGTGATAGGGTGACTTAAACATACCAGGAAGGCTCTGTAGCAGGTTGCTGGCTAGTCAGAAGAAGAACATTAAATCACTTCCAAGATTATTAACAGCCACAGACATGGGTGGAGGGTAGAGCAGAAATAGTAAGAAAAAAAAATAATGTAAAAGTTTCAGTGCAGGTTCTATTTTTGTGAGTTTGTATCAAATGTCTTTACCGTGTAATCTTTGTACGTTGTCTTTGCAGGTAAAACCGCTTATTTGGGTGGAGTCAGTGATTGAGCGCCATGTACACAGCAGAGTTGAGTATATGATCAAGGTAACTAGTTTCCTTTTCATCTGTTCTCCTTCCTCGCCACCATTTAAAAAAAAAAAATTTAATAACAGTTAACTGTGTATCCAGGTCTGCTTTGTATTATTTTTTTTAATATATATTTTTTTCACTTTAACAATTTTCAAACTAAGCCTTTGTTTAATGTGTCTCCCTTTCTAATACCTTTTTTCCCTAACCAACTCTCCTGTGACTTCTTTCTATTTTCTTCTTTTTTAAAAAAAAAAAAAAGCTCTTTGTTTTGAAACTGAATTGCCGTTTAATTCGCTGTGGTAATTTTTGTTTTTTTTTATTTTTGCATTATGTTTAATAATAAAAAATAATTATTTGGTTTTTTTTTTCATTATTTACGTCATGTTCTTTGTAATTTTCTCATAGATTGTCTAATTTACTCATCATAATATTCTTATTTGCTCATTAATTATAATTTTTTCTCCAACCCATCAGGCTAAAAGCCAGTTCAAGCGGCGATCAACTGCTAACAATGTTGAAATCATAATCCCAGTACCAAATGATGCAGACTCTCCAAAGTTCAAAACCACAGTTGGCAACTGCAAATATGTTCCGGAGATAAACTGTATCATCTGGACAATCAAATCTTTTCCTGTAAGTAACTTTCATTTTTATGAGGCATTATGGAATCTCCCTGAAGTTCATTAACTTAATAAAGAAAATGTATGAAGACATGATGTGCAAGAGTTCTTTATGAAGAAAACTTACAGAACTGTTTGGGATAAGAACTGGAGTGCAACAGGGATGCCTAGTGTCTGTCGTGGAATATTCTAATCCACATATATAAATTATCAAGTAAATATAAAGCCTAATAAATACATATAATAAATAAAGGAAGAAGAATGGTAAAGAACAGTGCTGTCACAATGACAGTACTCGAAATCCCCCGTCTTTTCTACTTCGTCGGCAAATTGTAACGCTTTCACGTTGATATTAAAGGCCTTCTGCAACATACACGCGTTTCCCAAACACACAATAAAATGTGCTGCCTTTCTAAGAAAAACCTTGAAATATGCAAGTTGACCTAAATTTTAAATTCCATTCATGTCTTTTTCTACACTATGTTACCAAAAACAAAAGACAGATGGACTAAAGGATAGCGAGAAGGGAGAGGCAGAAAGCCGAACACTAAACACGCGTCGCGCGATACACAAATGCTGCCATCACGCGTGTAAGACTACATGCACTAACTTTTTTTCGGACGGACAGTGATAAATTCACTACCCTTCCCAGAGTTAGGTTTTAAAATCACAAAAAACGCTTATTAGGAAAGATAACAATAGATGGGTTTACGTTTGAAAACATTACAGTACCCAGACAGCACATCTTCGAAACAGGAGGTAGAAGGAATTGCATATTTTGAACGCAGCATATTAGTTCTATTAAATATATATATTTGGGTTCCTTAGGGTTTGCTGACAAAGAATATGTACAACGTTATGCAAATAGTCTAGGAATGAACAAGTTATAGCCAAAATAAAATGATGGTGCTGTCAGACAACACCCAAAATCAGAATCGCTCAGTGGTAGATTTTTTTTAAATCCACCATTGTACGGGAAATGGGCCACAAGTTACATTTGAACTGATTGGCTGGAAAGATATGTAAGGCTACACACGATTAGTCGGACTATAAATACTATCTTTGGTTGTTAGGGGAGACGTAGGAAGTTAAAATTTTTTCAAATACTTGTCGAAACGTGGCTCCATTGGCTAGACTCGCTGATATACTCACTTAGGAGCGTTAGTTCGAGACCACTAGTGCAAATAATCTTGATAAAGCAACAGTGCGTTGAAGCCAGCTTATATTTGTGTTAAATAAAAGCCTGGAACATAAGCAGATGGGAATTTGTGCCAGTATTTTGTGCCAGAATTCATTGCTAATCAACGTATCTGTGTTTGTTTCCATGAATTGTGGTAAGCTTGAAACATTCAGTATCTTTTAATGAAAATTGAATGTGAATTGTTAATTTATGCCTGTATATATGTGTAGTTCAGTAGCAAACATGATATAAAGCCTATAATGCTCCAGCCTGAACAGAAGGTGTCGGAGGAAAGTAAAACTGCATGGAATGGCCAAACAGTACACTGACACCTAGATTATTGATTAGACAGAAATAATGCTGGAAGTGCAGAGGCGTAGTAACCATTAAGGAGGTTAATGCTGGTATAAAGTATTTCAGATGAAGCTGACAGTTGGCCTAACGCTCTGAACTCAATGTTTGTGATGTATTGTGCTCAGTGTAAAAAGAGAGTATAAATTAGTTATGAAGTAGAAGGTACATCCTTCTTGTTTTCAGGGACCGTGGTCTTGATGGTATTGAGCAGCACCTGGTCAGAGCTTTGCTGAATCCAGAGTCGGACAGCATACTCCTTGGTCCATTTAGCTATCAGTGAGGTGTCTCCAGAGCCGAGGGGAGAGTCGAGCAGAGGAGTCTGTTCCTGCCGCCATCACGCCAGATAAGCTGATGTGGCCAGCTGAGCTCAAAATTATGTACCCCCAGCTTAAAATGACCTTGTAAAAATAACATTAAGAGGGGAATTAAATTGTGTTAATATCAGGAACTGAGAACATCTCCAATAATAGTTCCCCTAAAGACAAACTATTGAAGTCATGATGACAAATACCAACAGAGCTTGAACAAAACAAAACCAGTATTACCTCATATTACTACTACACAACTGACACACATAGGATACTTTTAATAATATATGTCACTACTATATTCATATTGATAAATTCTGTACATAGAACTTGTAATTTAAATTGATTGTGATTCCTGGTTCCCTTTGTAGTTGAATCAGGACACATATTCATTCATGCCAGCAATGAATACATATTGTTATTTGAAAAGTTATCAGTGACTCCTTTAAGATATCCTTGTAGAGTGTTTTATGTATGTGAGTGTCACAGTGTTGTCAAGTGTGGTGGAATAAATTAAATTGTTTATCCGTCTGTTGTTGTTATGACTTACACTTCATCATACACATACCCTAGACATACAACGTAGTCATCACACTATTCCAGAATAATTCTGACTGAGATATATATATATGTGGCAGCAAGTAAGGTTATCTATAATACACTACACTTATTAGATATAGATACCTTCACAGCTGATCTCAGTCAGTACACTAAGTCCCCTATAAATATTTATAACATCCCACTTCACCACAGTGTCCCCATTTTTTTTCTTACTAGCAATAGATTGGCAACATCACAAAACAAATGGAATCTTGTTTGTTGAAGGCTTATGTTAGATTGACATCAGTGCCACATATTAGAAATGGAATCTTGTTTGTTAAAGGCTTATGTTAGATTGACATCAGCGCCACATAATAGAAATGGAATCTTGTTTGTTGAAGGCTCATGTTAGATTGACATCAGCGCCACATAATAGAAATGGAATCTTGTTTGTTGAAGGCTTATGTTAGATTGACATCAGCGCCACATAATAGAAATGGAATCTTGTTTTGTTGAAGGCTTATGTTAGATTGACACATCAGCGCCACATAATAGAAATGGAATCTTGTTTGTTGAAGGCTTATGTTAGATTGACATCAGCGCCACATAATAGAAATGGAATCTTGTTTGTTGAAGGCTTATGTTAGATTGACATCAGCGCCACATAATAGAAATGGAATCTTGTTTGTTGAAGGCTTATGTTAGATTGACATCAGCGCCACATAATAGAAATGGAATCTTGTTTGTTGAAGGCTTATGTTAGATTGACATCAGCGGCACATAATAGAAATGGAATCTTGTTTGTTGAAGGCTTATGTTAGATTGACATCAGCGCCACATAATAGAAATGGAATCTTGTTTGTTGAAGGCTTATGTTATATTGACATCAGCGCCACATAATAGCAATGGAATCTTTTTGTTTGTTGAAGGCTTATGTTAGATTGACATCAGCGCCACATAATAGAAATGGAATCTTGTTTGTTGAAGGCTTATGTTAGATTGACATCAGCGCCACATAATAGAAATGGAATCTTGTTTGTTGAAGGCTTATGTTAGATTGACATCAGCGCCACATAATAGAAATGGAATCTTGTTTGTTGAAGGCTTATGTTAGATTGACATCAGCGCCACATAATAGAAATGGAATCTTGTTTGTTGAAGGCTTATGTTAGATTGACATCTGCGCCACATAATAGAAATGGAATCTTGTTTGTTGAAGGCTTATGTTAGATTGACATCTGCGCCACATAATAGAAATGGAATCTTGTTTGTTGAAGGCTTATGTTAGATTGACATCTGCGCCACATAATAGAAATGGAATCTTGTTTGTTGAAGGCTTATGTTAGATTGACATCTGCGCCACATAATAGAAATGGAATCTTGTTTGTTGAAGGCTTATGCTCCTTGGGGAGCTAAAAGGTATTGATTGAACTTTCGTTTTCTTTTTTATTTATTTATATATATATAGTGCTGCGGTTACTTCTCTTCTTCAAGTAGCAACCCAGTTGGCATAGGTGATAATGTCTCTCCACAACTTCCGTATCCTCAGTACTGTTTTATCAATTCTGAAGAAATTTTGCATGACTAAAATCTGGTCCAGCCCATCGCTGTTTCCAGTAAAGTGGCCCATGGCCCAGTCTGCGGGCTAGGAGAGAGCCATGGGCCAAGACATGACCCCATGGCCCAGTCTGCGGGCTAGGAGAGAGCCATGGGCCAAGACATGACCCCATGGCCCAGTCCGCAGGCTAGGAGAGAGCCAATACATGACCATGCAGATAAAATGTAAGTCATCATTATTTTCCTTTTGACTCCAAATGGAGAATGAAGCCACCACTGCTGTGTGCCTCTAGCAGGACTTGACTTTGATCCACTGTCACTGGGTGTCTCTAGCAGGACTTGACTTTGATCCACTGTCACTGGGTGTCTCTAGCAGGACTTGACTTTGATCCACTGTCACTGGGTGTCTCTAGCAGGACTTGACTTTGATCCACTGTCACTGGGTGTCTCTAGCAGGACTTGACTTTGATCCACTGTCACTGGGTGTCTCTAGCAGGACTTGACTTTGATCCACTGTCACTGGGTGTCTCTAGCAGGACTTGACTTTGATCCACTGTCACTGGGTGTCAGCTCTTGGTGACCTTGATGCCATTATGTGGTCCTGCGCAGTTCGTATAAGCTGTTTTGTCTATAAAGTGTATTGCTATGGATGGGTTGTGTGGTAAGAGGAGTTGTCTTATTCCTTGGAGTGCAGGGCACAGTACTTGATAGTGTTCTACTGTATCTAACGGGTTTGGGCAGTATCTACATTTACTGTATTTTGTGAGCACATTCTATTTCTGTGGCCATTTAGGGAAGAGTGACCTGTTCTCAGTCTGAATATTTTAGTTTGATATTTCCTTTCAATATGGTTGATAGCATCTTCCTTATTCTGGGCTGTTAGGTGTATGAAGAGACTTCTTCCTGTTTTAGCTTGTGCCCATGCGGTTCCGCCACAATTCTTTACAGTTGTATTTTATTATTTGTTATATTGTTAGCATACTCAGTTGTTGGCCAATTTGTAGCATTTAGGCTCCTGTCTTTTATCAGCTGCTGCATTCAGTGTGATGTCTATGTGGCCAGGTATCCACTGCATGTAGATTTCTGTTCCATACAAGTTCATAATTTTGTGGCATATTTCTTGAACCTTCTGGATAGTATTAATTGAGTTAGTTTTCCAGTTTTCTATTGCAGAGAGGGAGCCTGCGAGTCTGAGAATACTACATCACTTGGTTCCATTTCATTAGATTAAAATAGTTCAAAGATTCTAGTTAAGGTATTTTGGATGATGACTACTTCTGCATTGTAGTTTGTGCACGATTGGGGTCTGCAATTTTGATTGATTCTTTTGTATTGGGGGAGATGATTATGGCCCCATATCCGGAATTTAGGGCTACTTTAAAAGCTGATTCGTCTGTGTAAGCATGGATAATATCTTCTTCATATTGACAGATGGTTTCCATGGCAAGTGTTATCAGCTGGGTATGTAGGAGGCTATTATTTGTGGATTTTAGAAGGTTTTTACATATTATTGGTTTTTTTTTAGTTCTATGTAGGGCGGTAAGTCAGGTACGGCTTGAATGGGCAGTCTAATCTCTGGTTTGTGGTGCTTCCCTGAAAGCTCTTGGTACCTTCGAGCAAAGGAGGTCTTTTTAATTCGGTACTTGGAGTTGTGGTTGCTGATAGTATTTTTTGAAGGAGTCATCCTTATCAGCTCCAAGAAACTTTCTGCCTTTAGGATAACTAATTTATCTCTCCTTAGTTCTAGGGGTTCCACATTGGTGGAAATCTCACATGTGCTGGTCAGGGTAGTTTGCAAGCCTCCACAGATGAATCTGAGTGCCTGGTTTTGTATGCGATCTATTTTCAGTCTAAGAGTTGGGCTGGCAGTGGCTTGCAGGGATAGAGAGTAATTCATAACTGCATGCACATATCCCAGGCGCAGTTGTCATAGGTTGCACTAGTTGCTCCCCAATTAGTGCTTGCCAATCGCTTTATGAGTGTCGGTCTTCTGAAGGCCTTTGCTATCAGAGTCAATATGTGTTTTGTTTATGAGTCTGGTATCTAGCTGTATCTTAGATAGGTCGGATTGTTCTCTTTAGCTAGCTTTGTATTATTAAATTTTAAATCCAGTTCTTTTCTTACTGTTTTGTTGCTGAGTGTGAATATAGTGTAGACTGTCTTACTCGTGTTGATCACCATTTTCCACAAGCTGCAGTAGGTTGTTAGAGCAACCAGTGCACGGTTTAGTTTCTTTTGCAGTTGCAAAGGGAACTTCCCTTCTGCCCATAAAAGTAAGTCATCAGCAAACAGGGTGCTGGGTATTTCAAGGTGGTCTGCCACATCGTTGATGTATTTGAGGAAAAGGGTGCAGCTTAGGGCCGAGCCTTGTGGGAGGCCTTCTTGGATTGTTCTTTTTCCTGATGTTGTTCCGTTGAACGTTATGTAGATGGTTCAGTTTGTGAGGAAATCTTTTATCCAACGAAACATTCTTCCTTCTATGCCCATCTTCTGCATCTTGAAGAATAGACTATCTCTCCCAACTCGGTCTTATGCCTGCTTGAGGTCTACAAAGACTCTGGCCATATGGTTTATATCATGGAAAGCATCAGCAATTCGCTGCACCAATCGGATTACCTGGTCGATAGTCTGTCTTCCTCTTTTAAATCCTGCTTGGTTGGGATCAAGGGCTTTCCCTTTCTCTAACCACCAGTGGAGGCATGCATTTATAATACATTCTGCCATTTTCCCAATGCAAGAAGTCAGGAGATGGGCCGGTAGCTACTGACTTCGCCTAGGGGTTTATCTTTTTTGAGAAATGGGATAATGTTAGCCTTTTTTTCCATCCTTTAGGTACAGTACCATTTCTCCCCTTGCAGGATGCCTGCACAAAGCATTCATAAGGTTTCTGTGACATTTTGTTTGACATGATGAGGTTAACAGCCCTATGCACAGCCTCGTATTAGTTGCCTTGTGTGACACATGCCTGATGGCCCTTTTCTTTATTTGTCTTGGGAATACCTAGGATATATATATACACATACACATACATATACATATCAGGATGAACAAAATAACTATACTTCATTCCTGCAGATTGACATCTCAAATAGGATTTGTGCTGGAGAAGGTAATATCTATACCAACCAGTCATATATTAGCAGTGTTTTCTCTCAGACGTATATCTCAGACATATATCTCACAATTTTGACAGCATTGTTATTTTTTCCATCTAATTTATTTCCTTTGCCAGTTTGTACATCCAAATACCTTATATGCCACTTTGCACATCTAAACAGACTGTTGATTTGTTTGCAGGGTGGCAAAGAGTATTTAATGCGTGCTCATTTTGGCCTGCCAAGTGTGCAGAATGAAGAAATTGAGGGGAAACCACCCATCAGTGTTAAGTTTGAGATTCCATATTTCACAGTCTCTGGCATTCAGGTAAATGATTACCAGTTGTACTACATTGTCTAATTTGTCATTCACATACCTGACATAATTTACGAACTGTCAACTATACAGTCATTGTATAACACTTTTTGCATTGTAAAAACTCCCCTTGCAAGAAACCTGCATATGAGCACTTGATATAACCTTGTAGTTGTGGTTACTTAACAGTTGTTTTAAAGTTATATTTATTATCACTACTCTTCAGCTCCACATGGAGCATAGGCTATCACAAAAACTAAGACCTCCTGTCCCGTCCCATCAGCTCAAGGTCATTCCATATCTTCCTCAATATTTTTAATTTACGTCTTCAGTTCTTTTCTCCAGGTTTTTTTTGTGTGGTCCCCCTCTACGTTCTTACCCTGGAGATTCCACAAACAACTGCCTTGTAATGCCAACAGCAGACTTCCTCAACTTAGGCCTAAACACACAGTACAACTGGACAGTAAATATTCTTCTTCTTCTTTGATCCTTAGCCGCCGACCGTCAAAGCAGTCAGTGGCCATCACGCCTAGTGGCGTCTTGTAGGGCAACAACAAATTGATTCCACTTTGCTCGGTCGGTGGCCATCCTTCGTACAGTGCCCCAACTCTGGTTCATTCCCTGCATCTCAGCCTCCACAGTCCTCCGCCAGGTTGTTTTTGGTCGGCCTCTCTTTCGCTTTCCTTCAGGGGTCCAAAGCAGAATGAACAGCCTTCTTTAGCCTAAACAACATCTGGAAGTCCTCCCAATACAGCACAAGCACAAAATTAAGATTATATCAGGACAGTAAATATAAAAAGTGGAAATGGACAGGGCACTTCCCCTGGAAAGAACCAATCAGTACAGTTCTGTATTCTTTTATCTGAAATCCATGGGTACAGCTTTGTTTCAGAAACTAGATTTTTTTGGGGGTTTTCAGATGTCACCGAAATCGCGTTCGAAAAGTAGCTCAGAAGTAGCCCAAAATTTGTTTGAAAATTGCCCAAAGTCATCCAAAGAAACTGTTGATTTTCAGAATATTTTGGTTTTTAGGTGTTCGGTAACAGGTTAAAGATCTATATAGCCACACATATCCTTGACTGAAAACCACAGGAGAAGAATAGGGAAGCCAAGGAGAACCTGGAGAGACATGGTGGAAGGGGAAACCACTGAAGCTGGGCTTCCTTGGGTAGAAGTGACAAAAAATGTCCCAGAACAGAAATCAGTGACAAGCAGCACTTACAGTTCTAGGGAGGCACAAGCAGCACTTACAGCTCTAGGGAGGCACAACCAGCACTTACAGCTCTAGGGAGGCACAAGCAGCACTTACAGCTCTAGGGAGGCACAAGCAGCACTTACAGCTCTAGGGAGGCACAAGCAGCACTTACAGCTCTAGGGAGGCACAAGCATCACTTACAGCTCTAGGGAGGCACAAGCAGCACTTACAGCTCTAGGGAGGCACAAGCATCACTTACAGCTCTAGGGAGGCACAAGAATCACTTACAGCTCTAGGGAGGAAGAAGGAAATCAGTGACAAGCAGCACTTACAGCTCTAGGGAGGCACAAGCAGCACTTACAGCTCTAGGGAGGCACAAGCAGCACTTACAGCTCTAGGGAGGCACAACCAGCACTTACAGCTCTAAGGCAGCACAAGCAGCACTTACAGCTCTAAGGCAGCACAAGCAGCACTTACAGCTCTAGGGAGGCACAAGCAGCACTTACAGCTCTAGGGAGACACAAACAGCACTTACAGCTCTAGGGAGACACAAGCAGCACTTACAGCTCTAGGAAGGCACAAGCAGCACTTACAGCTCTAGGGAGGCACAAGCAGCACTTACAGCTCTAGGGAAGAAGAAGAAAATCAGTGACAAGCAGCACTTACAGCTCTAGGGAGGCACAAGCAGCACTTACAGCTCTAGGGAGGCACAAGCAGCACTTACAGCTCTAGGGAGGCACAAGCAGCACTTACAGCTCTAGGGAGGCACAAGCAGCACTTACAGCTCTAAGAAGGCACAAGCATCACTCACAGCTCTAGGGAGGCACAAGCAGCACTTACAGCTCTAGGGAGACACAAGCAGCACTTACAGCTCTAGGGAGGCACAAGCAGCACTTACAGCTCTAGGGAGACACAAACAGCACTTACAGCTCTAGGGAGGCACAAGCAGCACTTACAGCTCTAGGGAGACACAAACAGCACTTACAGCTCTAGGGAGGCACAAGCAGCACTTACAGCTCTAGGGAGGCACAAGCAGCACTTACAGCTCTAGGGAGGCACAAGCAGCACTTACAGCTCTAGGGAAGAAGAAGAAAATCAGTGACAAGCAGCACTTACAGCTCTAGGGAGGCACAAGCAGCACTTACAGCTCTAGGGAGGCACAAGCAGCACTTACAGCTCTAGGGAGGCACAAGCAGCACTTACAGCTCTAGGGAGGCACAAGCAGCACTTACAGCTCTAGGGAGGCACAAGCAGCACTTACAGCTCTAAGAAGGCACAAGCATCACTCACAGCTCTAGGGAGGCACAAGCAGCACTTACAGCTCTAGGGAGGCACAAGCAGCACTTACAGCTCTAGGGAGACACAAACAGCACTTACAGCTCTAGGGAGGCACAAGCAGCACTTACAGCTCTAGGGAGTCACAAGCAGCACTTACAGCTCTAGGGAGTCACAAGCAGCACTTACAGCTCTAGGGAGACACAAGCAGCACTTACAGCTCTAGGGAGGCACAAGCAGCACTTACAGCTCTAGGGAGGCACAAGCAGCACTTACAGCTCTAGGGAGGCACAAGCATCACTTACAGCTCTAAGGAGGCACAAGCAGCACTTACAGCTCTAGGGAGGAAGATGTGCATGCATTCAATATCCTATTAGCTCCCTGTAGAGCATGGAACAGCCGCTGCAGCTGGGCCCCATACAAGAAACCTCTACCACAACATTAATAAGTTGTCATATTGAGATGGCCAGCCACATACAAGAAACCTCTACCACAACATTAATAAGTTGTCATATTGAGATGGCCAGCCACATACAAGAAACCTCTAACACAACATTAATAAGTTGTCATGTTGAGATGGCCAGCCACATACAAGAAACCTCTAACACAACATTAATAAGTTGTCATATTGAGATGGCCAGTCACATACAAGAAACCTCTAACACAACATTAATAAGTTGTCATATTGAGATGGCCAGCCACATACAAGAAACCTCTAACACAACATTAATAAGTTGTCATATTGAGATGGCCAGCCACATACAAGAAACCTCTACCACAACATTAATAAGTTGTCATATTGAGATGGCCAGCCACATACAAGAAACCTCTAACACAACATTAATAAGTTGTCATATTGAGATGGCCAGCCACATACAAGAAACCTCTAACACAACATTAATAAGTTGTCATATTGAGATGGCCAGCCACATACAAGAAACCTCTAACACAACATTAATAAGTTGTCATATTGAGATGGCCAGCCACATACAAGAAACCTCTAACACAACATTAATAAGTTGTCATATTGAGATGGCCAGCCACATACAAGAAACCTCTAACACAACATTAATAAGTTGTCATATTGAGATGGCCAGCCACATACAAGAAACCTCTAACACAATATTAATAAGTTGTCATATTGAGATGGCCAGCCACATACAAGAAACCTCTACCACAACATTAATAAATTGTCATATTGAGATGGCCAGCCACATACAAGAAACCTCTAACACAACATTAATAAGGTGTCATATTGAGATGGCCAGTCACATATAAGAAACCTCTAATACAACATTAATAAGTCGTCATATTGAGATGGCCAGCCACATACAAGAAACCTCTACCACAACATTAATAAGTTGTCATATTGAGATGGCCAGCCACATACAAGAAACCTCTACCACAACATTAATAAGTTGTCATATTGAGATGGCTATCATCATTGTAGGATATAAAGGTATATAGAGGAGCAGATGTGGCATCAGATCACCACCTTCTGATAGCCAAAGTAAAAATGAAACTCAAGAGATATGCAACAATGCAAAATTATAGACAACAATTTAATGTAGGACATCTAAGAAATCAAGAAACAAGAGACAAATTTGTGGTCACAGTATCCAGCAAATTCCATGTGCTCCAACAGCTGGAAGCTGTAGAGAATACAGAAGACTGTTGGCAACAGGTCAAAACTGTATGGAATGAGACATGTGAAGAAATACTGGGGAAAAGGGAATGACAACAAAAAGCATGGATTACAACAGAAACCATCAATAAGATAAAAGACAGAAAAAACAAGAAAGCAGATTTAAACACAAGCAAAACCAGAAGTTCCAAAGCCAAGGCTCAAAAAGTGTACACAGAAGCAAACAAAGAAGTAAAAAGAAGTATCAAAAGAGACAAGAGGAAGTATATTGAGGAGCTGGCAAGAGAGGCAGAAGATGCTGCAGCCAAAGGAAATATGAGAGAACTGTATATCAGCACAAAGAAGCTAACAGGGAAATACAAGCAAACAAGTTGCCTCATAAAAGACAAGAATGGGAAACTGCTCAGCAATATACAAGAGCAAATGAAGAGGTGGACAGAATATTTTGGGGACCTTCTCAATAGACCAGCTCCACAAAACCCCCCGGACATCCAGCCAGCAGAAGAAGAGCTACAAATTAACGGTGAAAGACCAACGAAGGAAGAAATAAAGAAAGCCATAAAGCTTCTAAGAGATGGAAAAGCGTCTGGACCTGATGGCATTCCAGCAGCGGCCATCAAAGCAGATATCGACACGGCTACAGAGATGTTATATAAATTACTTGGTAAAGTCTGGGAAAAGGAAGAGATACCAGCAGAATGGAAGGAAGGATATCTGGTTAAGTTGCCTAAGAAGGGAAATTTACAAGAGTGCACAAATTATAGAGGAATAATGTTACTATCAGTGCCAGGAAAAGTATTAAACAGGATTATCCTTGAGAGATTAAAAGAGTCCATAGACAAGAAACTGAGAGACGAACAAGCATGTTTTCGACAAAACAGATCCTGTACATACCAGATAGCCACATTGAGAATAATAGTTGAACAAAGTCTGGAATGGAATTCACCACTATACATCGGATTTGTGGACTACGAAAAGGCATTTGACAGTGTAGACAGAGAATCACTTTGGAAATTGATGAGGCATTATGGAGTTCCCCTGAAGATCATTAATTTAATAAAGAAAACATATGAAGACATGACATGCAGAGTTCTTCATGAAGGACAGCTTACGGAACCGTTTGAGATAAGAACAGGAGTGCGACAGGGATGCCTCTTGTCTCCATTTCTTTTCTTACTAGCAATAGACTGGGTTATGAGATCATCGACAACACATAACAGAAATGGAATTCAGTGGACTCTGACTAAGCAGTTAGATGATCTGGATTTTGCTGATGACTTGGCTCTTCTGTCCCATAACCGTAATCAGATGCAGGACAAATTGAAAACACTCGATGAGAGGTCACAGCAATTGGGTCTGAAAATACACAGGGAAAAGACAAAAATAATGAGAATAAATGCAGGTAATGATGACAGGGTTGAACTTGAAGAAACACCAATACAAGATGTAGAATTGTACACATATCTTGGCAGTAATATAGACAAAGTTGGAAGGACAGACAGCGATATCAAAATAAGAATACAAAAGACAAGAAGAGCTTTCATTGCATTGGGAAATATATGGAAATCAAGAGAAATCGGATCCAACACGAAAATAAGAATCTTCAACTCACATGTGAAGTCAGTCCTATTGTATGGCTCTGAGACATAGAGAACAACAAAGACAACAACCACAAAGCTACAGACTTTCATTAATGGGTGCTTGCGTAGAATAGAGGGATTAAAATGGTATGACAAGGTTACCAACGTGAAACTGATGACAAGAACTAGACAAGTGCCAGTGGAACAAGAGATGAGAAGAAGACGATGGCAATGGATAGGACACACACTGAGGAAACCTGTTGATAGCATTACAAGGCAGTCCTTGTTCTGGAACCCCCAGGGCAAGAGAGGCAGAGGTAGACCAAGAAGCACATGGAGAAGAGAGCTGGAAACAAAGGTGAAAATGATGAGAACGTGGAAAGAACTTGAGATGATGGCACATGACAGGAGGACTTGGCATGTGTTTGTTGAAGGCCTATGCTCCTGTGGGAGTGGAGGTTTATGAATGAATAAATATTGAGATGGCCAGCCACATACAAGAAACCTCTAACACAACATTAATAAAGTTGTCATATTGAGATGGCCAGCCACATACAAGAAACCTCTAACACAACATTAATAAAGTTGTCATATTGAGATTGCCATCCACATACAAGAAACCTCTAACACAACATTAATAAGTTGTCATATTGAGATGGCCATCCACATACAAGAAACCTCTAACACAACATTAATAAGTTGTCATATTGAGGTGGCCAGTCACATAAGAAACCTCTAACACAACATTAATAAGTTGTCATATTGAGATGGCCAGCCACATACAAGAAACCTCTACCACAACATTAATAAGGGTTCTTGTGCGTTAATTCACCGGTTAAATCAAATTCTGGATATTTATTACCCAAACTGATAACCGTACTTTTTCTTCACTGAAAAAGGTTGATTTCACATTGTGATTTGGGAGGCAAGTTAAAAAAAAAAAAAGCGTTTCTCGTGCATTCTTAGTTGACACGCTTACGACAGACCCGCCATCAACCCACCCCCCCCCCCCCCGTATTTTTTTAAAACTTTATAAACCAATAGAACGGAATTGAATCAGTTCTACAAGTTAACGGTACACAGGAAACAAGGGAAATCGCTGCCGTTGCCTTCTCTCACTCAAGATCAGAGTGAGGTACCCATTTACAGCTGGTTAGACTGATGCGTGACACCTGTTCCCTTCCTCGCTGCCGTTGCCTTCTCTAACTCAAGATCAGAGTCAGGTACCCATTTACAGCTGGTTTGACTGATGCGTGACACCTGTTATGAAGTGTTAGAGACTTCACCATACTAGGTCCAGCATCGAGAGATGGGGCCTACCTAGCTATAAATGGGTACTTAACTTTGAGTTAGGGAAGGAAAAGACAGTGAGGAAGGAAACTGGTCTCCCCACCTCTCGATGCTGGACCTAGTATGGTGAAGTCTCTAACACTCCATAACCAGCTGTAAATGGGTACCTGACTCTGATCCTGAGTTAGAGAAGGCAACGGCAGCGAGGAAGGGAACAGGTGTTACGCATCAGTCTAACCAGCTGTAAAAGGGTACCTGCCTCTGATCTTGCGTTAGAGAAGGCAACGGCAGCGAGGAAGGGAACAGGTGTTACGCATCAGTATAATCAGCTGTAAAAGGGTACCTGCCTCTGATCTTGCGTTAGAGAAGGCAACGGCAGCGAGGAAGGGAACAGGTGTTACGCATCAGTCTTACCAGCTGTAAAAGGGTACCTGCCTCTGATCTTGCGTTAGAGAAGGCAACGGCAGCGAGGAAGGGAACAGGGTTACGCATCAGTCTAACCAGCTGTAAAAGGGTACCTGCCTCTGATCTTGCGTTAGAGAAGGCAACGGCAGCGAGGAAGGGAACAGGCGACCCCACCTCATAAAGCTGGGACCCAGTACATCGAAGTCTATAACACTTCACTCCCCAACGGCAGAATGTGCTACGTGACTACAACCTTACAAACGGCAGGCGTGTTTAAAAAAAAATTCTAAGCAACGGGGGAGGGGGGGAGAGGACAATGTGAAATGACACTTTTTCAGTCAAGAAAGAGTACGGTGCTCGGTTTGGGTAATAAATATCCAGAATTTAATTTAACCGGTGAATTAACGCACAAGTACCTTAATAAGTTGTCATATTGAGATGGCCAGCCACATACAAGAAAGCTCTACCACAACATTAATAAGTTGTCATGTTGAGGTGGCCAGACACATACAAGAAACCTCTACCACAACATTAATAAGTTGTCATATTGAGGTGGCCAGCCCCATACAAGAAACCTCTAACACAGCATTAATAAGTTGTCATATTGAGGTGGCCAGACACATACAAGAAACCTCTAACACAACATTAATAAGTTGTCATATTGAGATGGCCAGCCACATACAAGAAACCTCTAACACAACATTAATAAGTTGTCATATTGAGATGGCCAGCCACATACAAGAAACCTCTAACACAACATTAATAAGTTGTCATATTGAGGTGGCCAGCCACATACAAGAAAGCTCTAACACAACATTAATAAGTTGTCATATTGAGATGGCCAGCCACATACAAGAAACCTCTTAACACAGTCATACTGTATTATAGGGGAACAACAGAAGTGATTGCGTCATTGATAGGCTGAACTGCCCATGGTAAACTTCCGGTGTTATGTATTGCAGTTCGCACTAATGATCTGTCATCGAAACATCATTTTTGGTGATGCGTAGATGGCAGTGAGAAAAGTGTGATTCGCTTGCATAGCTAGGCAGGGTTGTCGCACGGAAGGTCCAGGGTTCAAATCCTGGGTAAGCCACTCATGTCTGTTGTTTTTTTGTTGTCCAGTGTTCTTCTTCTTTATTACCTACGAGTGCCTCATAACATACCTTATTGTTTGTCTTATATTAATTTACTGTTTACAGGCCTCGGGTTTCCCTTCCTTATGTGTTATAAATGTTTATACAATACCAAAACTACCCTCTGTCCTGTTCTTACTGTTCTAAGTCTACTATCATTTACTGGACACAGTATTAAGGTCTTTGTCTTGTTGGACTGGCCTATACTGTATTATAGGGGAACAACAGAAGTGATTGCGTCATTGATAGGCTGAACTGCCCATGGTAAACTTCCGGTGTTATGTATTGCGGTTTGCACTAATGATCTGTCATTGAAACATCATTTTTGGTGATGCATAGATGGCAGTGAGGATAGTGTGATTTGCTTGCATAGCTAAGCGGGGTTGTTGCACGGAAGGTCCAGGGTTCAAATCCTGGGTAAGCCACTCATGTCTGTTGTTTTTCTGTTGTCTAGTGTTCTACTTCTTTATTACCTATGAATGCCTGATAACATACCTTATTGTTTTTCTGTTGTCTGTCATAGTGTTGGCCAGCCACATACTTCTTTATTAATTGTCTATTGAATGCCTGCCCCATACAAGAAATAACATACCTTATTGTTTGTCTTATATCTAATTAATACTGGCCAGCCACATACAAGAAACCTCTACCACAACATTAATGTTGTCATATTGGCCAGCCACATACAAGAAACCTCTAACACAACATTAATAACATATTGACATCACATACAAGAAAATAACATTGTTGTCATATTGATGTGGCCAGCCACATACAAGAAACCTCTAACACAACATTAATAAATTGTCATATTGAGATGGTCAGCCCCATACAAGAAAGCTCTAACACAACATTAATAAGTTGTCATATTGAGGTGGCCAGACACATACAAGAAACCTCTACCACAACATTAATAAGTTGTCATATTGAGGTGGCCAGCCCCATACAAGAAACCTCTAACACAGCATTAATAAGTTGTCATATTGAGGTGGCCAGTCACATACAAGAAACCTCTAACACAACATTAATAAGTTGTCATATTGAGGTGGCCAGTCACATACAAGAAACCTCTACCACAACATTAATAAGTTGTCATATTGAGATGGCCAGCCACATACAAGAAACCTCTAACACAACATTAATAAATTGTCATATTGAGGTGGGGCCAGAAACCTCTACACACATATAAGAAACCTCAAGAAACCTCACACAACATTAATAAGTTGTCATATTGAGATGGCCAGCCACATACAAGAAACCTCTAACACAACATTAATAAGTTGTCATATTGAGGTGGCCAGCCACATACAAGAAAGCTCTAACACAACATTACTAAGTTGTCATATTGAGATGGGCCCAAGAAAGCTCCACATACAAGTTGTCATAAAAGGTGGCCCTCTAACTAACACAACATTAATAAGTTGTCATATTGAGGTGGCATACAGAAACCTCTAACACAGTTGTCAAGAAACCTCAAGACCTCTAACACAACATTAATAAGTTGTCATATTGAGATGGCCAGCCGCATACAAGAAACCTCTAACACAACATTAATAAGTTGTCATATTGAGATGGCCAGCCCCATACAAGAAACCTCTAACACAACATTAATAAGTTGTCATATTGAGATGGCCATCCCCATACAAGAAAGCTCTCTAACACAACATTAATAAGTTGTCATATTGAGAAAGCCCCATACAAGAAAGCTCTAACACAACATTAATAAGTTGTCATATTGAGGTGGCCAGACACATACAAGAAACCTCTACCACAACATTAATAAGTTGTCATATTGAGGTGGCCAGCCCTAACACAACATTAATAAATTGTCATATTGAGATGGTCAGCCCCATACAAGAACGCTCTAGCACAACATTAATAAGTTGTCATATTGAGATGGAAACCTCTAACACACATTAATAATTTGTCCAGCCCCATACAAGAAACCTCTAACATAACATTAATAAGTTGTATATTGAGAGCCATCCCCATACAAGAAAGCTCTCATATATTGAGGTGGCCAGCCACATACAAGAAAGCTCTAACACAACATTAATAAGTTGTCATATTGAGATGGCCAGCCACATACAAGAAACCTCTAACACAACATTAATAAGTTGTCATATTGAGATGGCCAGCCACATACAAGAAACCTCTAACACAACATTAATAAGTTGTCATATTGAGATGGTGTTAAACTCTGTGTAGTTAACTCATACTGGCTACTAGTTGTTGAATCACGCTTTATTTGTTAAATGACGTGAATGTCCACCAGTTGATAAATGTAGATGTTGGGACTGGTGTAGTAAAGTGTAACGATTGTCAACTCATTAAACCCAGCACAGTTTTGGTCATACAGGTCATCTTGTCCTGGAACGTGATGAGGCTCCGACAAGAATGTGAGTGTACACAATGAGTGTGTATATGAATGTCAGAACGCGAATGGTAGAATGATTCAATAGAGTTGACAGGTTGGTAGTACATCACTCATACTCACACTTTTCGAATTCAAGAAGTACTGGAACTACGGTGGTCTTTTTATAACATTTAATGGGACGCACACTTGGACAGTACGTGTATAGTTACAGGAACAAATGTCGACATAGACAGCATAATGTTGATCACAGGAATATCATCTTAAGTTAGCATTCATGCTTGGCAAATATCATAATGGAGCATTCGTAAATAAGCATTCAGAGTTTCATCATGTAAATCATCTGGCTTTACTGACTGGGCACGTCAGACCATAACCAATATATAGGAAGGCTCCTAGACTTAACCTCGTCTAGCGAATATCCCTTCACGTAAAGTTCAATATATATATTTTCCATAAAGATATAGGAATCCCAGACATGGGTTCTCACATGTAGCAGTGATCTCTTGGTTCATCGAGCGATAGTACAGGCATCCCTTTTTCTCACTCGATAAATACAAAGTATATGAATTTCAACATGGCTGTGCTTCTCTCGTGAGCTTCACTCACTATTGGATACAGACCAAAATTGGTCATTCGTTAAATGTCCTCATTTCTTCATAGCTTCTATCGTAGAGGTAATTGAATAATATCATATAATCTAGTGCTGATACATAGGAATGTCATCTTCCTTTGAATAAATATTCTTTTCAAAAGTACCACTGTGCATCTGCTTATCGACAACGATGGCGAAGCCCAAGTTCATAATAAATTGTGGTTTTACCTTTCTATGCGAAATATACCTTTGCCATTCCTTGGCCAAAGAGAATAAACACTGGGGTAAAGTACATACAACATGTCTAAATGACTATCACTTTTCCCCATCTACTTATAGATCACTTTTCGGCGATAAGCCGGCTACAACAAAATTCGACATCCCGCCAGGATGACAGCCATGAATCACACCCCCTGCTAGCGATACTTCCGCTGCATAGCCTTTGACCTTTTCTAGCGACAACCAACATAGTTCGACTTAGAAATGTAAAGATATCCATATATAAGACAGACTCGTCCTACTCATACAAACACTACGTATAAATTCAGGCCATAGATATACTGAAGCAAGAACAATCTATTCCTACCCAGCCAAAGAATAAATCGCAGTAGGCCTAGAATCGTCCGCGGAGTCCGATCGAAGATGACGGAACTCATTTCAAGGGAAGTAACTCAAAAATGACTTCTCCTTAAGCACTTAAAAAGGAAATACTTTGTTTACAAAATATTTGCGAACATAATAAGTATATAAATGTATTATATTGCAAGATAGTAAAAATTGCCCTTTACAGTCTTACCACACCTCCCGGGAAAAAAAAAAAATAAAATTTTTTTTTTAAATACATCTAGGAGCAACGTACAATAGGCTCACAACGCAAGAATACTGCGCAGATGAAAATATCAGGAATAACTATAATTCCTAATATGACCGGTGAGAATATATCTCAAAATCTGAGAGAAATTGTTTCTCTACGAATAAATGTTTCCAGGAAGGTGTGATGTACGTATAATACAATTCTGGTAATTATACAATGCATACCAAAAATTCACACTATAATCTTAAATTTATGATTTATGAAGAAACAATCATCAAAGAACAGCGGTGAATAAACATCAATAACCGCTAAGTAGCGATACCATCATTCTATTATTAAATTACAAATGTGTATCTTAGTAAAGAAACAAAATATAACTGTTGAAAAGTTATACATATTAAAAAATCCAATATTTAACAGTTAAGTGGCATCATGTGGGCATCTGGACAGAATGTCCGCCATCACATTTTCTGAACCACGGATAGCTCGTACCGAGAAATGAAAAGGTTGAAGAGCGATTGCATATCGAGTTGATCTCGAGCTCTTCAAGTTCTTACTTTGGATAGCCGTAAGAGCTTTTTGGTCAGTTTCCACTACGAAATGCGCGCCCAGAAGGAATCTTTGGAGTTTGAGAATTGACCAAACCATTGCCAATAATTCGCGGTCTAAAACCGAGTAATTCCTTTCTGCCGCATTAAGTTTTCTGGATATATACATTACAGGATGCAGAGTTCCAGAGTACTCTTGCATTAGTGCCGCTCCAATCCCAGTGGATGAAGCGTCACTACGAAGAACAAATGTCTTATCTGTTGTAGGTAACACTAAAATAGGTGGTGATGAAAACATAGTTTTGATCTTCTCTAGTGAAGATTGGCATTCATGAGACCAGTGAACCATGTTAGGCGACCCTTTCTTTAATAGTGTAGAGAGAGGTGCCATGATAGAGGACAGATTCGGAATGAAACGTCCATAATTGTATGAGACCTAAAAGACTTCGCACTTGCTTTTTAGTCCTAGGGATAGAGATGTTAAGTATCTTAGTGATATTATGGTCTTCTGTCTTCAAGAAACCGTGACCTACTCGATGGCCTAAGAAAGCAATTTCGCTAAAGCCAATACAAGCTTTGGATGGTTTTGCTGTCAGGTTATACTCACGCAGAGTTGATAATAATTCAACTAACCCTGAATAGTGATCTTCCCAAGTATCGCTGAAAAGACAGATGTCGTCTAGATAAGCAATGACATCTGACCGATACGATAGGATTCGACGCATCATGCGTACAAATGTAGCTGGTGCGTTCATAAGGCCGAAAGGCATAAAATTCCATTGGAAAAGGCCTCTGGGAGTAGAGAAAGCGGTAAGAGGTTTGGCGCGTTCGGATAATGGAACTTGCCAATATCCTTTAGACAAATCAAGTTTAGTGAAAAAATGCGATTTAGAAAGACGAGTAAGTAGTTCTTCCAGTAAAGGCATAGGTTCAGCATCGAACTTCGTAACTTGATTCAATTTGCGATAGTCAACGCAAAGACGTATGTTATTGTCTTTTTTTTCGAACAATAACCATCGGCGAAGAATATGCAGAAGTGGATGGTTCGATTATTTGTAAATCTATCATTTCATCCAACTCCTTTTCAACCTGTGTTTGGAAATGTATAGGGATAGGATAAGGTCTAACCCTAATTGGAGTATGTTCAGTTAGAACAATGTCATGCTCAATGACATGAGTTTGTCCAGGGATGTCAGTGAGGACATCCTGAAATGTTTGTAACATAGACGAAACTTGTCGCCGTTCTCCTAGAGACAAATCAGGAGAAACAGTAACGTCTTTCCATGATTCACTAGAATGAAGTGGGATCATTGGAAGCGGGAGATTAACATCCGAAAAACTTGTTTCCTCATCCTGTATTACAGACAGTGATGAGTAATGACCATGTTTGACATGAGAATCGTCCGTTGCCTGGAAAATAGGCTGTAGATAGTCAGGACGTTCATGGAACTCCGTAAGCATATTGATGTGGAAGGTTTTATGCTTCCCGTTAATATCGACGATGTAGTCAACATCTGAAATTTTCGATATTATATCGTACGGACCTTTCCAACTAATAAGGAGTCTATTTTCACGACAAGGTAGCAAAACAAATGCTTTGTCACCAGGACAAAGTTGTCGTAAAGTTCTCTTCTTATTAGCAAATTGTCTTGCCTTCTGCTTAGCAAATTCAGAAGAGGACGTTGCCAATTTGCATGCTTCTATAATCTTCTGTCTCAGCGCGATGACATACTCGTAAGAAGATTTTGTGTCATCGTCAATATTGTCAGCTGTTATAAGATCATGCAGCAAAGACATTGGGCCGCGCGGTCGCGCGCCAAAGACAAGTTCAAAGGGAGAAAACCCTGTATGTTCATTGGGGACCTCTCTGTACGCGAAGAGGGCCGCGGGTAAAACCCTATCCCAATCTTGAGGATGATCCTCAGTTATCTTCCCTAATAAGTTCTTAAGTGTTCTATTTAGTCGCTCGACCATCCCATTGGACATAGGATGATAGATGCTACTCAAAGATCTCTCTATCTGTAGAGTAGACATTACTTGAGACATGGTATCCGATATCAGTTGGGTGCCATGATCTGATAATATTTCTCCGGGGAATCCCAGCCGAGAAAATATAAGCCAAAGAGCATCTGCAATGTCAGCGGTAGTAATGCTCTTTAGAGGGATAGCCTCTGGCCAACGTGTGCACATGTCTACACACGTTAAGATAAACTGATGTCCTCTAGCAGATTTGATCTTGAATGGACCAATGATGTCTATCGCCATTTTCTGGAATGGACGAATAGGAATATCTGCAGCCTGAATAGGCGCAGCATGACGAGGACCTTTGGATTTGACTTCTTGACATACTTTACAGGATCGACAATAGATCCGTATGTCCTTGTTCACAAAAGGCCAAAAGAAAGCCGCAAGAACTCTTGACTTTGTACGGGAAAAACCCATGTGACCAGCACACTGAGAGTCGTGTGCATGTTGTAAGATCTTAACTCTCAAATTCTTGGGTACAAGAATCTGAGAATGACTTGACTTAGTGGAGTCTTGCACCATACGTACAAGTACGCCATTCTTCATTGTAATCCAAGATTTACAATTTGAATCTTTATTCGGATCACCTTTCGTTACAAGAGTGAAGAATTTCTTAAGAGTCGGATCTTCTTCTTGTTGTTTTATAAACGAGTCACGAGAAATTACCAAGGGATCATCTTGGTTATGCACTTCATTATCTTCAACAGATGAAGTTTCAGGCATATTGAGAGCTTGAGCTCTAGTGACTACTGCATTAGCAGATTGCATATTTTGATTTTCCCAAACGGAAATTTGCTCCGGAGTGCATTCTTTGACTCCGTGAATGCGACCGATGATAAGATCAGCGATCGGATCCGGCAAAAGACATGCGTGTACATCTCCTGTGAAGAAAGGTAGCAATCCTAATGATAGCGGTAGAGTATTTCTCTATGGTGCCGCCAAATGTTACGCATTTGACTACTTTGCCTGTAGAATGAGAAGGATCTATGAGTGACTGCCTAACCCCAATAGTTGTGCATCCAGAATCAAAAAGTACTGAGACTGGATTGTCATTTACTAAACCTTTGTGTAAGACAAGAGAACCTCTCCCATCATGCGCGATTGACGCAGGAAGAGCGGGAAGAGGATGCCCACAGCTTAAAGTAGACACTGTGGTTGGCTCAAATAATGTTTTGCATTGGGGGCACTGAGATGCTCTCCCAAAATCAAAAGCGGCACATGCCATATTATTAGAGTCATCATTATCTTTATTTTGTTTATAGGCTTCGTGGGACTCTTGCTGTGCAGAGTTCGCCTGGTAATGAGCTTTATGTTTTTTGAATTGTGCTCTACCTCTGTTATTATTGCCTCTGTACTTATCATTGTTTCCACTATTATAACCCCTACTCGGGTTTGAATCATAGCTCCTTTGGTTACTATCATCATATTCATTATAATGAGTATCTCGGTAATTATGATCTTGTTGTCTCCATGAAGGAAAACTTGGATAGTTTCTAGAATGACTTCCTTTGCGAAAGTTCCTGTAATTATGACCACCCCTGAATCGAGGGCTGTCAGCTCTTCTCCAGGTATTCGAAGAAGAACCCTGAAATGATTGGTTACCTTGGTTCTGATAACTGTAATAGTTACCTTTTTTATTAAACCTATTTTGAGGTCCTTGGAATTTGTGAGAGTGATTAGGGTTGTATGGTGTTGCAGAAGCAACTGGCATACCTTCTTTAACCTTACTGTTGCTAATAGCTACGTCCGGATGTGCAGTGACGTATTGGGTACAATACTGTTCCATTTCTTTTAGAGACTTAGGTTTACGCTCATGTAAGAATTCGAGGAAAGGTTTATTTATACTTGACATAATCTTGTCTCTGAGTATCAAGTCCATAAGGGCTTCATAAGTTTTTTCTGTTTTGGATAGCTCAATCCAACGATCAAATGTAAGACGTGTCCTTGCAATGAATTCTGAGAATTCTACACCTGCCTCAGGCACCATTGTCTTAAACAACTTCCGATAACCCTCTTCAGACAACTGATACTTCTTTAATAAGGCTGCCCTAATAACATCATAGTTATCTTTGTCAGCCTCTTCAACCAAACTTAAACTAGTCAGAGAATCACCTTTCAGATTTTCTGATAACTGGTTAGCATATTGTGATTTGTCCACATTATGGGCTCGACACGAGCGTTCAAATCTATTTAGCCAGAATGTTATGTCATCACTGAAAGGGTTGAACGCTGGTACCTTGACCTTGTAAGTAAAGGGTTTACCATTACCACCAGATGCTTGATTACCATCACTTATGTTTGTTAACTTTAACTTTTCTAACTCAAATGCTAAAAGTTCTTTTTGGTGTTCATGTTCTCTTATTGCTTTTTCCTCTTGAGCTTCAGCTTGTAATTTTCTCTCTTCTGCAGCAGCTTCATCCTTTCTTTTCTCTTTTTCCATTTCCATCTGGAATCTTTTTTCATCAGTCTGTATCTGCAATTTCTTTTGTTCATCCTCTCTTTGTAATTTTTTTTCCTCAGCTGCTAATTTTTTCTCCTCAATCAATGCTTTTCTTTCTTCAGCAGCAGCAGCAAGTTTTCTCTCTTCTGCAGCTAATGCTTTGTCATATTGAGCAACTGCCCATTCTTCTAATTGCTGACCAGTCTTATCAAGAGCCCTGCCTTGTGTGATAAAATAATCTAATGTAGACATCTTGTCTAATAAGATCAGTAATTTGCAAAAGTAAATAAATTCACTTTCTTAGCCTTAATCAAAGACCTTGTATGATAACTTTTTAACCTGTGGAAAATAGTACTTAACTATCCCAATCACTGTGGGAAACAAGCCTTACAAAGGTCTTGTATAAATCCTTATATAATAACAGCTATAAGTTGCTGGTTCACTCTATAATATAAGTGCAGTGCACCAGAAATAGTGTTTTATATCATCAACTGTGTACCTTTAGTAATAGCAATTAACTATCAGTTGATTCTTGTACATCAATTTATATGATCAACTATATTTAAAATAGTGTATGTCGATCAGGCACAAAACAAAACAGTTATACAGAAAAACATGAAAACATTTGCGGAAATGAAATAAATCAAATGGGAAAAACAATAAAAGATAAACCGCAAGAGGATAACAAATACAAATAACGCCACAGTATATAAATATAAATTGAGAATAGAACTGAAAGATAGAATAGGGTAGACCAACAAATTACAAACAAATCAAAACAAACTAAAGAACAGAGGAATATTACAAAAACAACAATGAGTACAGTCTTCACAGCTAACACTAATAGCAACAGCTGTCGCAGCAAATTTTCAATCAAGAAAATTGCACCTATAGAAACGCACACATCAGACCCTCTATTACGTGGGATACTCTGTTGTGTGACACCGCCCAACCAAAACAACAACCCGCTGGATACAAACAAATATCACATATAAATATTTAAACATAAATACATAAATGCATAAATAGTATGGCAATATGATGTAAATAGAGTGTTGCAGAAAGAATGTGTTGGAATGAAGGCTCAGTTACACTGCCTAATAGTACAGTACCGTGGTACTTTATTAAACAAATACTTCTGGTCTAATTATTTTAAATTCAACACAGAAATAGAAGCTCCATCGTTGATGTGAATGATAACAATCAATGTAGGACTTCTCAGTTCAATAACATTTCCTTTCGCAAACACTGTCAAATATTCTCCAGTCCTGATGTGTAATGTTCTATGTTTCAACCAAGCTTGCTGTGTAACACTGTCAGTTGTATGGCAAATGTCCAACGAACCAAATGTCAACAAATGCTGACCTAGTTACTGCATACTGTCGACAGGACAGGTCACGCTGACATCACTGTAGAGTTGTACTGCTGATGTATTTGTGTGTCGTAACAGACCACAAGGAACGGTCTGGTCTCAGTAGTTTACTTCTCAATATGGTCACTGTGCAGGTTGACCCAGGAAGCTGGCACACCAGTTGTTAAACCCTGTGTAGTTAACTCATACTGGCTACTAGTTGTTGAATCACGCTTTATTTGTTAAATGACGTGAATGTCCACCAGTTGATAAATGTAGATGTTGGGACTGGTGTAGTAAAGTGTAACGATTGTCAACTCATTAAACCCAGCACAGTTTTGGTCATACAGGTCATCTTGTCCTGGAATGTGATGAGGCTCCGACAAGAATGTGAGTGTAGACAATAAGTGTGTATATGAATGTCAGAACGCGAATGGTAGAATGATTCGATAGAGTTGACAGGTTGGTAGTACATCACTCATACTCACACTGTTCGAATTCAAGAAGTACTGGAACTACGGTGGTCTTTTTATAACATTTAATGGGACGCACACTTGGACAGTACGTGTATAGTTACAGGAACAAATGTCGACATAGACAGCATAATGTTGATCACAGGAATATCATCTTAAGTTAGCATTCATGCTTGGCAAATATCATAATGGAGCATTCGTAAATAAGCATTCAGAGTTTCATCATGTAAATCATCTGGCTTTACTGACTGGGCACGTCAGACCATAACCAATATATAGGAAGGCTCCTAGACTTAACCTCGTCTAGCGAATATCCCTTCACGTAAAGTTCAATATATATATTTTCCATAAAGATATAGGAATCCCAGACATGGGTTCTCACATGTAGCAGTGATCTCTTGGTTCATCGAGCGATAGTACAGGCATCCCTTTTTCTCACTCGATAAATACAAAGTATATGAATTTCAACATGGCTGTGCTTCTCTCGTGAGCTTCACTCACTATTGGATACAGACCAAAATTGGTCATTCGTTAAATGTCCTCATTTCTTCATAGCTTCTATCGTAGAGGTAATTGAATAATATCATATAATCTAGTGCTGATACATAGGAATGTCATCTTCCTTTGAATAAATATTCTTTTCAAAAGTACCACTGTGCATCTGCTTATCGACAACGATGGCGAAGCCCAAGTTCATAATAAATTGTGGTTTTACCTTTCTATGCGAAATATACCTTTGCCATTCCTTGGCCAAAGAGAATAAACACTGGGGTAAAGTACATATAACATGTCTAAATGACTATCACTTTTCCCCATCTACTTATAGATCACTTTTCGGCGATAAGCCAGCTACAACAAAATTCGACATCCCGCCAGGATGACAGCCATGAATCACACCCCCTGCTAGCGATACTTCCGCTGCATAGCCTTTGACCTTTGCTAGCGACAACCAACATAGTTCGACTTAGAAATGTAAAGATATCCATATATAAGACAGACTCGTCCTACTCATACAAACACTACGTATAAATTCAGGCCATAGATATACTGAAGCAAGAACAATCTATTCCTACCCAGCCAAAGAATAAATCGCAGTAGGCCTAGAATCGTCCGCGGAGTCCGATCGAAGATGACGGAACTCATTTCAAGGGAAGTAACTCAAAAATGACTTCTCCTTAAGCACTTAAAAAGGAAATACTTTGTTTACAAAATATTTGCGAACATAATAAGTATATAAATGTATTATATTGCAAGATAGTAAAAATTGCCCTTTACAGATGGCTAACACCATACAAGAAACCTCTAACACAACATTAATAATTTGTCATATTGAGATGGCCAGCCACATACAAGAAACCTCTACCACAACATTAATAAGGTGTCATATTGAGATGGCTAGCCACATACAAGAAACCTCTACCACAACATTAATAAGTTATCATATTGAGATGGCCAGCCACATACAAGAAACCTCTAACATAACATTAATAAGTTGTCATATTGAGATGGCCATCCCCATACAAGAAAGCTCTAACACAACATTAATAAGTTGTCATATTGAGGTGGCCAGCCCCATACAAGAAACCTCTAACACAACATTAATAATTTGTGATATTGAGATGGCCAGTCACATACAAGAAACCTCTACCACAACATTAATAAGTTGTCATATTGAGATGGCCAGTCACATACAAGAAACCTCTAACACAACATTAATAAGTTGTCATATAGAGGTGGCCAGCCACATACAAGAAAGCTCTAACACAACATTAATAAGTTGTCATATTGAGATGGCTAGCCACATACAAGAAACCTCTACCACAACATTAATAAGTTGTCATATAGAGGTGGCCAGCCACATACAAGAAAGCTGTAACACAACATTAATAAGTTGTCATATTGAGATGGCCAGCCACATACAAGAAACCTCTAACACAACATTAATAAGTTGTCATATTGAGATGGATAACACCATACAAGAAACCTCTAACACAACATTAATAATTTGTCATATTGAGATGGCCAGCCCCATACAAGAAGCCTCTAACATAACATTAATAAGTTGTCATATTGAGATGGCCAGCCACATACAAGAAACCTCTACCACAACATTAATAAGGTGTCATATTGAGGTGGCCAGTCACATACAAGAAACCTCTACCACAACATTAACAAGGTGTCATATTGAGATGGCCAGCCACATACAAGAAACCTCTACCACAACATTAATAAGGTGTCATATTGAGGTGGCCAGTCACATACAAGAAACCTCTACCACAACATTAATAAGTTGTCATATTGAGATGGCCAGTCACATACAAGAAACCTCTAACACAACATTAATAAGTTATCATATTGAGATGGCCATCCCCATACAAGAAACCTCTAACACAACATTAATAAGTTGTGATATTGAGATGGCCAGTCACATCTACCTCATATTAGTTGCCTCTTTTGGCATGCTTGAGGGAACAGTAGACCTATTCTTTCTCAGAGACCCCTGTGAACTACACGGGATGAGAAGACATTCCACTTCCTTTTTTGTCCCAACCCAGTTGATGGAGAAACTGTATGGTAATAAGAGAAGCCTGAGACAGACTGCCAGTTGATGGAGAAACTGTATGGTAATAAGAGAAGCCTGAGACAGACTGCCAGTTGATGGAGAAACTGTATGGTAATAAGAGAAGCCTGAGACAGACTGCCAGTTGATGGAGAAACTGTATGGTAATAAGAGAAGCCTGAGACAGACTGCCAGCTTTAAAAGCTGTGGTTATTTGAGAGTGAACAACTAAGAAGAGACAAAACAAGGATAATTATCAATGATTTATATTGAGACATTAGTTGTGAAATCTCAAAAGTACATTTGATGTATCTAGGATCAAAAGAATTTATCACAGATGTCAATGTCATCAGAGCCAAAAAAAAATGTCTAAACCACACTGATATGTGTCATATGATTGGTGAATGTTTTGTTAATTTCAGGTACGTTACCTCAAGATCATTGAGAAGAGTGGATACCAGGCTCTTCCATGGGTCAGGTACATTACACAGAATGGAGATTACCAGCTCAGGACTAACTGAACTTGGCTTAAAAGTCATTACAGATAAACACTTCATATTATGTGCGGAAGTTGAGTTTAGAACAAGTACATGAACATTTGGAGAATCTAATGAAGGAATATATTTACTGTCACAGTTTCATTTATAACTTGGTAAAGTTTCATAGTGAAACATAGAAATTTATACAATGTCATTTACAACTTAGTGAAATATAGAAATTGTTACAGTATCATTTATAGCTCAGTGAAACATAGAAATTGTTACAAAGTCATTTATACCTCAGTGAAACAGAAATTGTTACAAAGTCATTTGTAACTCTGAAACAGTGTCATTTATAACTCAGTGAAACAGAAATTGTTACAGTGTCATTTGTAACTCAGTGAAATAGAAATTGTTACAGTATCATTTATAACTCAGTGAAACAGATAAGTTGTTACAAAGCCATTTATAACTCAGAGAAATTGTTACTATGTCATTTATAACTCAGTGAAACATAGACATTGTTACAATGTCTTTTGTAACTCGGTGAAACATAGAAATTGTTACAAGTTCATTAATAATTCACTGCATTGATACTGAAGTGGTAATGTGTCATTTATAACTCTAGTGAAGCATAGAAATTGTAAGAATGTCATTTATAACTAACTCACTGCACTGGTAGAAAGTGGTAACGTTTCATTTATAACTCGCTGAAACATATGTTACTATTTCATTTATAAATTGCTGCATTCAGGCAATTTGATACTGTTCATATAATGCTCATTATTGGTTCTTTTGTAATCCCCACAATCTTTTGTTAAGCTTGCTTTGTGTGATATATTTTGTGGTCTGAAGTATTTGATCACTAAGTTTATGCTTTCTGGCTATGTTTGCTTATTACTTCCTGGTTAAACAGGAAACTTGAGAGATTGATCAGTCATGCTTCCTGGCTAAGTTTGATTATTATATCCTGGTTATATAGGAAACTTGAGAGATTGATCAGTTATACTTCCTGGCTAAGTTTGATTATTATATCCTGGTTATAAAGGAAACTTGAGAGATTGATCAGTTATACTTCTTGTCTAAGTTTGATTATTATGTCCTGGTTATATAGGAAACTTGAGAGATTGATCAGTTATACTTCCTGGCTAAGTTTGATTATTATGTCCTGGTTATATAGGAAACTTGAGAGATTGATCAGTTATACTTCCTGGCTAAGTTTGATTATTATGTCCTGGTTATATAGGAAACTTGAGAGATTGATCAGTTATTCTTCCTGGCTAAGTTTGATTATTATGTCCTGGTTATATAGGAAACTTGAGAGATTGATCAGTTATTCTTCCTGGCTAAGTTTGATTATTATATCCTGGTTATATAGGAAACTTGAGAGATTGATCAGTTATTCTTCCTGGCTAAGTTTGATTATTATGTCCTGGTTATATAGGAAACTTGAGAGATTGATCAGTTATTCTTCCTGGCTAAGTTTGATTATTATATCCTGGTTATATAGGAAACTTGAGAGATTGATCAGTTATACTTCCTGGCTAAGTTTGATTATTATATCCTGGTTATATAGGAAACTTGAGAGATTGATCAGTTATTCCTCCTGGCTAAGTTTGATTATTATGTCCTGGTTATATAGGAAACTTGAGAGATTGATCAGTTATTCTTCCTGGCTAAGTTTGATTATTATGTCCTGGTTATATAGGAAACTTGAGAGATTGATCAGTTATACTTCCTGGCTAAGTTTGATTATTATGTCCTGGTTATATAGGAAACTTGAGAGATTGATCAGTTATACTTCCTGGCTAAGTTTGATTATTATGTCCTGGTTATATAGGAAACTGATTGATCAGTTATATAAGTTTGATTAATTTCCTGGTTATATGACTTGAGAGATTGATCAGTTATTCTTCCTGGCTAAGTTTGATTATTATATCCTGGTTATATAGGAAACTTGAGAGATTGATCAGTTATACTTCCTGGCTAAGTTTGATTATTATGTCCTGGTTATATAGGAAACTTGAGAGATTGATCAGTTATATACTTGAGAGATTGGCTAACTTTGGCTAAGTTTGATTATTATGTCCTGGTTATATAGGAAACTTGAGAGATTGATCAGTTATACTTCCTGGCTAAGTTTGATTATTATGTCCTGGTTATATAGGAAACTTGAGAGATTGATCAGTTATACTTCCTGGCTAAGTTTGATTATTATGTCCTGGTTATATAGGAAACTTGAGAGATTATACTTCCTGGCTAAGTTTGATTATTATGTCCTGGTTATATAGGAAACTTGAGAGATTGATCAGTTATACTTCCTGGCTAAGTTTGATTATTATGTCCTGGTTATATAGGAAACTTGAGAGATTGATCAGTTATACTTCCTGGCTAAGTTTGATTATTAGGAAATTATTTTCCTGGTTATTATGTCCTGGTTATATAGGAAACTTGAGAGATTGATCAGTTATTCTTCCTGGCTAAATTTGATTATTATATCCTGGTTATATAGGAAACTTGAGAGATTGATCAGTTATACTTCCTGGCTAAGTTTGATTATTATTTCCTGGTTATATAGGAAACTTGAGAGATTGATCAGTTATACTTCCTGGCTAAGTTTGATTATTATGTCCTGGTTATATAGGAAACTTGAGAGATTGATCAGTTATACTTCCTGGCTAAGTTTGATTATTATTTCCTGGTTATATAGGAAACTTGAGAGATTGATCAGTTATACTTCCTGGCTAAGTTTGATTATTATGTCCTGGTTATATAGGAAACTTGAGAGATTAATCAGTTATTCTTCCTGGCTAAGTTTGATTATTATATCCTGGTTATACAGGAAACTTGAGAGATTGATCAGTTATACTTCCTGGCTAAGTTTGATTATTATGTCCTGGTTATATAGGAAACTTGAGAGATTGATCAGTTAAACTTGAAATGTAAAGGTAGTCTCATAGCAGATACTGCCTAGGGGAGTGAAGTGTTAGAGATTTCACTATACTAAGTCCAGCTTCAAGAGATGCAGTGACCAGTTCCCTTCCTCTCACTGTCTTTTCCTTCCCTAACTCATGAACATAGTCTTGTACCCATTTACAGCTGGATCGTGACACAACTGTGTTTTGAACTCGATACCTTCGCCACAAGAGACCAGTACTCTAACTACTTTGTCAATCTGACACTCATACTTGATATAGGATAGGAAAAATACTTGTTTACTAACACTTACATACTTACTTAGTCGTTCCTGTTCTGTCCTGGTGTGTAGAGGTTAGCTAAAGAGAGCACCATGCTATCTTATTGGCTATCTTCCTTATGACCTGGTTTCAGTCCAGTCGTTGGTTCCTCAGAGAATGTCTCAAGTTGTCCTCTCAGCGAAATTTGGGTCATCCGGGAATTCTGGATCCGAGGCTCTTGGTTTCCCATGCCTGTCCTGGTAGCCGATCTTCTCCCATTCTGCAGACATGGCCAAACCATTGCAACTGGTACTATCTGTTTTTACAAATAAACTATGCAAAATCTGGATATTTAACCTCAGGAATTTTCTTCTTCTTCTTTGATCCTTAGCCGCCGACCATCAAAGCAGTCAGTGGCCATCACGCCTAGTGGCGTCTTGTAGGGCAACAACAAATTGACTCCACTTTGCTCGGTCGGCAGCCATCCTTCATACAGTACCCCAACTCTGGTTCATTCTTTGCATCTCAGCCTCCACAGTCCTCCGCCAGGTTGTTTTTGGTCGGCCTCTCTTTCGTTTTCCTTCAGGGGTCCAAAGCATAGCTATTCTTGTGATGGCATCGGGGTCTCTTCTGAGGACATGGCCAACCCAGCTCCAGCGTCTGCCAGCTATGATGGTGGGCATGTCCTCTTGCTTGCTCCGAGTAAGCAGATCTTGGTTGGTGATGGTATTCGGCCAAAAGATTCTGTGAATTTTTCTTAGGCATGTTGTGTGAAAAGAGGACAATTTCGACATTTCCTTCTCTGTAACTCTCCAGCATTCCGCACCATAGAGAAGCACAGAAAGCACACAGCTCTGATATAATCTTAATTTTGTGCTTGTGCTGTATTGAGAGGACTTCCAGATGTTGTTTAGGCTAAAAAAGGCTGTTCTTGCCTTATTCATTCTGATGTTGATGTCTTTGCCTGCCCCGCCGTCTGGTGTTACTATGCATCCTAGGTATGTGAAGGTGTCTGTCTGTACCAGTTGCTTATTCCTTACTGATATGGGCTCAGGGTTGCTCGCATTGAGCGTCATGACCTCTGACTTTTTAAAATTGATGTTCAAGCCCACCTGCTGGCTAAACTTATTAAGTCTATCCGTTTTTTCCTGGATGTGTTGATGTGAATGCGCTAGTAGTGCAATGTCATCTGCATATTCCAGATCTTCCAATGTAGAAAATGTAGTCCATCTTATTCCTCTTGGACTGCCCTCTGTTGTCTGGCGCTGACACTCATACTTGATATAGGATAGGAAAAATACTTATTTACTAACACTTACATACTTACTTAGTCGTTCCTGTTCTGTCCTGGTGTGTAGAGGTTAGCTAAAGAGAGCACCATGCTAACCTATTGGCTATCTTCCTTATGACCTGGTTTCAGTCCAGTCTTTGGTTCCTCAGAGAATGTCTCAAGTTGTCCTCTCAGCGAAATTTGGGTCATCCGGGAATTCTGGATCCGAGGCTCTTGGTTTCCCATGCCTGTCCTGGTAGCCGATCTTCTCCCATTCTGCAGACATGGCCAAACCATTGCAACTGGTACTATCTGTTTTTACAAATAAATTATGCAAAATCTGGATATTTAACCTCAGGAATTGTAGCAAGATAAAAAAGGCTCTTAATCTATTTAAAGGCTTATACTTGCCAGGGTACTGTAAGGTGGAGAAGGAGATCAAAAGTTAATAAGCATGAAGCAAAGTGTATCCAGATTCTTGTCTGTTATAGAGATGATTTGTCTTGTCTGTTATAGAGATGATTTGTCTTGGCTGAAACTAAACAATTAATATTATGTCATTTGTATTTATTACTGGGGACATGGATACTTGCAATGTTAAGTGGACTGACAGATAATGATAAATAACTTGACGCCAAATTGTGGGCATGATTGACAACTGTTACTTGTGGCCTGTAAAGTGTATGCTTAGAACTAAAACCAATTTCAATGTTGTATAAGTGTATCCTTTTTCTGCAATCCTAGAGATAAAAGAGGTAGATAGAGGGGGAACAAACACAAACTGGTGACAAAAACTAAAGGGTTGAGGAAGACATGGAAAGACCTTCATCCGAGATGTCATGGGTTTGTTGAAGGCCTTTGGGACTTGATTGGTGATGATGATGATGATGATAAGTAAACCCTTATCACTTGTGTCAGTTTGTGAGCTGGGCACATGATCTGGTGTTTAAATCATGATTTGGACACATGCTCTTGTGTCAGTTTATGACAGCTGATTTAGTTGAGTTAGTGAGACACAGACTTGTTTGTTTACATTGTTAATGACAACTGATGAACACAATCCACGTAAGAGGTAAAGGTAGTCCCATGGTAACCACTGCTGTAGGGGAGTGAAATGTTAGAGACTTCACTACACAAAGTCCAGCTTTAAGCAGTGGGGTTGACCTGTGGTCCCTGACAACATCACATGATCTCAGGTTCACGAGAACTGAATAGCACATGAATAATGCTCTGAGCTGTCAATAACTTCATGGTGGCTATGCGCCCAGTAAAGCATGCGCTTGTTACTGCTTTCTTAAGGCATATAGTGACACAGGGAATGTATAGATGATATGAAGTAGAGCATTTTATTTAAAAGTCTGTCATCCTATTTGTAAACAAAATAAATAAGAATAAAAGGCGAGTTCTTAAGTCTTTGTGGGGATTATTTCATATAAAATGTGCATGGTGGTGTGGTGAACTATTCCAAATAAAATTTATAAACTTGTACACTTATCATGAAGTTTATATCAATCCTGTTATTGTAAATGTTATTGTTTCAAATTTAGAATCTAGTAATGTAATAAGAATTTGGGGAGATAGGCTGGGAATTATTTTGTCTGTGGGTTGATACCATTGGTTAAAAATTGTTTCCCTATTATGATTTTGTGTGAAGACTTGAAGCGTAAGAAAAAAAAGAGATGAGCCTCTGGAACTTACAGACAGAATTAAGGTATAATTCACATTGATTTGTGATTTGAATAACGAATTCTGATTGTGTGAGGTATTCAGTTTTAATTCTTCTCACTTTCTTTTAAAAAATAAACATTCCTTATCTGTGTGAAGTTTTGTTCGTTTGTTTTGTTTAGTTATGTATGTATGGTATGGTTTCATGAGTTGCAGCAAAGTGAACAAAAATAGATATTGGGACTTACTAGGACAAAAGGCAAAGAAATGTCATAAGTTACTACATCAAATGTTTTCAGCCATGACAACAGTAGAGGAAAACAGTGAGAACTAATGTTGTGATTTTGTATTTTTATTCTCTAGTGTTTTTTGTTTTCTATTGCTTTTGTGACAGGGCAGGGTGGAGGGAGAGGAGAGTGGTGGTGCTGTTGCGTCATTGCAGCTGTCTCACAACCCACACCTAGGCTCTTAAGAAAACTCAAGTACTTCTGACAAGTGTTGGCAAATTGATTGAAAGTTTACAACCCTAGTAGCAGAAGTCTGTGCTTAAATATGCAAAAATTAAGCTAACGTAGAACAAAATTTAATAATATCAAACAGCAGACAGTATTTGTGGGTTTTTATGTCCTAGGGCATACTTTTACGTCTAAATGCAGGTCTTGACAGTCAACATGCTTGTCCACGCTACGTCATTGGAAAATAGCTGAAGTCATTGTTCGTCGACATTTTGTAGTCGTTTGATTGATGCTACAACTTTCGGGTGTGAAAAAATCTGCACTACGCAGACTAATGTCAGATTCCATCTATGGATTCGACAGCTGTCATAAAATGAAGATGAAAATGGTGACCACTGCTCGTACGGTTACGCTTCCCATCACCTGTAATTTCAATTCCTATCTTGGTGCAGTCACTGTTATTGGTAACATTCAGAACTAGGTTATACTTTTCTATCATGCCATTTTGTTGCTTTTGTAGCATTTGATTTTGTGTTTCTTTTCACTTAGTTTCTTTAAGCTCATATTTCTTGTTCAGGATTTTTATTTTATTTATTTTGGCCATGGTTTTTGTCAATGCAATTTTCTTCTACCTTTCTTAAGTGTTTTCATTTATTTATTAATTACAATTTTTCACTGTGCTTGCTATGTCCTTTGCCATTTGTCCACAGCTTATCTATATTTGTCCTCTTTGTTTTCTTTTTATGAGGAAGGGTAACTTGGATACTTTTTCTAGTGTGTTGTTCATTTTTTTGCTTTCTATCACCTAAACCAGGGGCCCCAAAGTGGTTGATATCGGCTCCCCAGGGGTCGATATTGACATCCATGGGGCCAATAAATCCCAAAGGGTCGAAAGTTGACAATCATATAAGAAATGAAAATGCCTGCTGTGACTCAATTTTACATCTGGAATTACTGCAACCTTCCTTGTTTACATCAATGACCTGGTGAAAGATCTCCCCGCAGGAGTGAAAGCTGCCTTATATGCAGATGACCTAGTACTCTGGTGCGCTGATGAAAACGTCACCACAGCAAATTATAGAATGCAGCGGGCAGCAGACATGCTAGTGTCATGGGCAGAGAAATGGCTTATCACAATAAACACAGACAAAACCTCCACAACACTGTTCTCCCTCGCCCCCAAGGACAAAGCAGCTAACATACACCTAGGGACAACCGTGATCAAGGAAGAAAGCTACCCCACCTATCTTGGGGTGACATTTGACCAAAGGCTTACATGGAATAAGCATATTGAAAATGCAGAAGGAAAGGCCCGAAGACGACTAGCATACTCAGAAAATTAGCAGGTACCAACTGGGGAGCAAATGAACAAACTCTAAAGAAGATTTATAATGGAGTAATAAGACCACACTTAGAGTTTAGCTCAGCAGCATGGTCATCAGCTGCTAACTCACATCTGCAGTCTTTGGACAAGGTGCAAAATCAAGCTCTCAGGCTTATTACAGGAGCCATGAAAACTACACCAATATCAGAGATGCAAAAGGTTGCTGGATTACAGACATTGTCCCATAGAAGAGACACAAAAACCATGATCCAGATGGAAAAGTACAACAGTATGCCAACGCACCCAATGAAGGCAAGACTAGATGATCTGGCATTGGGACGTCTAAAGCGTAGCAGCTTTGTGCATCGGGAAAAAAGACTAAAAAGACAGCATCAAGAAGACCTATCCATGAAGATAACACCACTGAAGCCCACCCTATACCCTGTACCATGGGAGCAGCCCAGCAATGCCCTCCAAATTAATACATCAGTCAGTGGTCTCACAAGTGGATGTGAGTATAATGATCTGCAAAAACGAACTGCTACACTGAGTATGATCCAAGAAAGCTATCCCGATCACTCATGGATACATGCCTATACAGATGGATCAGCAACTAATGCTGTTAGGAATGGAGGTGCCGGTATCTTTATCTCATATCCTGACAACCACTATGAGACTAGGCACATCCCCACTGGTAAATTCTGTTCCAACTATACAGCTGAGGTTCAAGCTCTAGACTCTAGAGCAAGCTGCAAATATGATTTATAACACCAACTCTGACTGCCACCAGGTAGTCATCCTCACAGATGCACTGTCTGTCCTGCAAGCTCTCAAGGGTGGTAAACTCCCGCATCTGAGAAATGAACTAAACAAGGTAGCTGCCAAAAAGAGAACCATACTTCAGTGGGTACCATCTCATTGTGGTGTACCCGGAAATGAAAAGGCAGATAAACTTGCAAAAAAGGGAGGAGAATGTGAACAAGAAGATAATGAAGTCACATACTTTGAGAAAAAGAGAGCTATCCAGACTATCAGAAGAGAACAGAACCAACCCAAAGACGACTATCACACTCTCGACCGGCAGGGACAGATAACTATTTTTCGCCTCAGGACAGGGCATAACAAACTGAATAAACAAATGCACAAGCTACGATTGTCTGCTTCACCACTGTGCACATGTGGACTAAACGAACAAACTGCTGAGCATGTTCTACAGGATTGTCCTCTGTATGATCAGTTAAGAAAGATATACTGGCCCAATGACACAACACTAAACTCAAAGCTATATGGAGCTAAAGAGGAACTTCAAACAACAGTCGAATTCATCATGAGAACTCGTCTGACGGTGTAAACATCAAAGATGCGATCGCAAGAAGAAGAAGAAGAAGACTGCAACAAAATATCCCTCGCTTTGTACAGCAGTTGAGCTATTTCTACCCACATTCCCAAGTTCACACATAGTTGAAGCATTTTCATGCCAAACCAACCACAAATAAGTGTCTGATTTTGGTAGGGGTTTCCCCCACCCTTATTACTGCATGGCACATAAGATATTCCCATTACATGTGATTTTCAAACCAGTCTGACCATCCTTCAAGACCATATACGGTCTTGCCACTTCTGTTGTTACTTATTGTGAGTAACAACTCACTACATCACTGATAATCTCTTCCAAGATGTATGTTACTTTCTAGTAGTTGACTACCATGACAAAGTCACTCTGCCGGAAATGTTATATCATTTCTTGTGCCTTAATCTTTAACAAGGTGGTTATCTTCTGACATCCCAGTGTATTTGGGCACATCATGTTTGCGATTAATACCAATCTCCATATACAATCTGTTATCCACATTTGAAAACTCAAAGAACATGGCTTCATGGCAATTTCTTCCATCCATGCTCACAAACAAATGGTTGTTGTCTACATTCTGCGACAAAAAGTCTGGGTTAACAATAAGAATGTCGCTGAATGTAGATTGAATCGTCTGGTTAGCAATTAAACAAATAATTCTGTCGACGTGACTGCAAAAAAGGTCGAGCGGTCAAGGATCCGTAGTGAGTGACAAGAAATGATAAGACAACCTTACTCGATGAGAGGAAAAAAATGCTATAAGGTGCAGGTGAGAAAAAAGAAAAGAAGGGCACAGGAGAGAACTCAAGGTCACAGGAAAATTTAACGATCGAAGATTTGACGTCACAGTAATGTTAATTTATTGCTCCTCTATAATCACATCCATATTTTATTTACTTATTTTTTGCCTGGGGTCGATTAAGGATGAAGAAATCCATGGAGGGGTCAAAACTTTAAAAAAGTTTTAGTACCCCTGGCCTAAACTATACCAACATAATTACGAAAGTAATCTGTGTAAAGTAATAATTTCTCCTCCTCCTCCCCCCCCCCTCCCCCCGCGCCTCACCTTTTGGAAGTAAAAGTACTGGAACAGATTCTAAGTGACAGATTTTTACAGACATTGTCTGCTTCCTTGGCTTCCCGCCGACATGATCACGTATCTGTCTCGCTGAATTTACTAATCTACTTTGTTGAACAGATGGTATTCGAGTCTGCCCTAACAAGTTCTCAGTCTGAAAATTATCTCCTCATCTGTTCTTGACAACGATCAGTATGATTCTGTTTTAAGTGACTCTGGGCATTTTTTTTCTTTGAAGCTTTTTTTAATTACAGCGGTCCATCAGTGTTACGCTGTTCGATTAGCGTGTCTTTTATATAACGCTGTTTGTTTTATAACGTGTCTTTTATATAACGCTGTTTGTTTTATAACGTGCCCATTTTACGCTTTAAAAAATTTATGGGAGACAGAAATATAACTTTCATAAGCTCATCAAGTTTATTCAGAGTGGTAGGATAACGAAGAAGCATTGTCATTATTAGCTTAATGAAGCATGACCCTAAAATGGAATGCAGTTCTATGGTAATCCGTAACACAGAACAAGATCTTAATTGCTCCAAGGTGCTCATTGAAGAGAAAAGGTAGGTGGCAAAGCAAAGCAAGCTCGATTTTTTTTAATTTTATTATTTGAAGTCTCCTCGAATATCTGTCCCCATTCACCAAGTAGCCGTGCCTTTTACATCTGGAGACAGAAAAACTGTTTCAATACCTACAAATCCTTCTGCTAACCAGTCGTCTGCTGGTGAAGACAGATCCGTCGTGACAACTGTAGCCACAAGCGACGGAAGTTGTAGCGATTAAAGTCCTATAATATTATATATATATATATCTTGTATATTGTGTGTATAGTACATACATGAATATTGCCTTTGTGTTCAATATTTCTGATAATCATAGGTAGTTAATAAATGTTGTTAACTGTAGATTTTGTTTTTTTTTATCACCTTTAACATAATTTAATACATCTTCTTGGACCTCAGTAACGAATTTATCTGATTTCTATAAGTTCTTATGGGAAATTCATTTTCGTTTAGCGCTCGATTTTTCAAGAATGAATTAACAGCGCTAAGCTGAGGACTGCTGTATTTCTTTTCTCTTCGTGTGTTGTCTTGTTATCAGTCTGAGTTTTGCTACCGCCTTCTTTAGCCAATTAACCTTCGTATTTCATTTCGTTAAGTCTTGCTATAGGCAAGAATCCACTGTACTTTCACTTCATTGAATAATTATATCTAGTTTCCATTATTGATTCTAAAAGACTGTGTGATGTGTTGTTATTATTGTTCCTTACAGTCTGGGGCGTTCTTAGAGTATTAGGCACCCGGAGTGAATCATACCTTCGGTACCTCCCTCCTAAAACAAAACACACAAGTACACCTTTAACAGTAAGCACTACCATCATACTGTCCGATGACAACCCTTTCCTGGCTGTCACCTAGGTCCCCCCCTCGCACCCATTTAGTACGCCACTGCTTACAGTAGTTATGAAATTGTCCGATGCCCACTGAGATATGGATCTCCGGCCCAGTTCTTGAGTTTTGTGTATACGCCTCTTCATCCACTCTGTGTAGCTATTATTGCTGATTCGTCTCTGTGTGTCCGCGCGTGCCCGTGCCATTCTGTGATTGGGTACATCTATTTTTAATGGGCTCTATTCCTTTCCGCATCCATTTAGCTGCTTTTTTTTTTTTCAAAACGTCTGCTGTTTTGTCCATCAAATTTGGAAATCTAGTTCTCCTGCATGCATGGTGGAAATATGCCGTTTATCGCTAGAGGTCTCTGTCTTTGTCTGTACGAAGTCTACCTCGGACATACCCTGTCTGTTCATCACTGGATGGTAAGTGATCCTTTTAAATTTTTTTCTGCTTGTATTTTTTATTTTTTATTTTAAATTTAATGATGAAAAATATACCGTTCAACCTCTGATGGGTTATAATTAGGATTGTTGTTTGTTGTTGTTAAACTAGGGCTGCTGAGCTTCTCGCTATTTAGCAGCCAATATCAAGTTGAAAACTCCTTGGTATTATCTTCACTGTAGATCTCGGGTTTTCCTGTGGCTTTTCTGACTTTCCGAAACATGTTTAAAGAGTTGAAGTCATGAGCTCCAGTTTCTCCAGCTTGGCTTGCATTTAAAGGATCATCACATCTTGTCCCAAGCGAGGAGTAAGAAGTGTGTGGTATACTGTGCATTCTCTGCCATCCAAGGGGGCTCTCCAACTATGCAGAGCTAAAATACTGTAGTCTGTTTCTGGGCTCTCTCAAAGAATTGTCACGTCCTGCACAGAGCCATTTCTAGCTTCCCCTGCCGATCATTGGGTCCACAGTGAGATCCTTCTGCATGCAGTCAACCAAGTCAAAGCCAAAGAATTACGCACGGGGCTCAAGTGACTTCTCCAAGCTTAGTGTGCAATGCTGGGTTCTCAACAAGTTTCATCACATGGGGAATCTCTGGAAGTGTGTGGATGATTTCAAGAGTCAATATTGCAGCTATCAAGAAACTACCGAGACCACATAATCTTATGGAATTACATTCTTTTCTCGGCAAAATAAATGACTACCATAAATATATTGCCAATTACTCTGAGCTTTGTGCACCCCTAAACAGGTTAAAGAAAAAGGATACTCCATTTTCTTGGTCCAAAGCTCAGGAAGATGCTTTTCAAGCTCTTAAAGCAGCTACTATAAATGCAACAAAACTGGTTCACTTCGATCCAAATCTTCCGATAATCCTAGCAACAGATGCATCATCTTACAGCATAGGAGCAGTTTTGTCGCACGGATACCAAGATGAATCAGAAGCACCTATTGCATTTGCATCAAAGACGATGACTCAAGCTGAAAGAAACTACAGTCAAATTGAAAAAAGACTGTCTAATATTTTTCGTGTGAAGAAATTTCACCAATATCTCTACGGACTCTCAAGGTCTTTTGAACTTCAGACAGATCACAAACCCTTGTTGGCGATATTTTCTCCAGATCACAAGTTACCATTACTAACTATGCAACGCTTACAGTGATGGGCTATTCTTCTGATGTCATATAACTTTGTGATAAAATACAGGCCAACGGCAAAACACGCAAACGTGGATGTTCTTTCAAGACTTCCAATGGGAGCAGATACAGAGTTTGACAAGTCAGAAGCTTCATGTTTTTCTATAACTATGGAGAATGAAGATGCTATAGCAGACATCCCTTTGGACGCACAACTGGTTCAAAGCGAAACAACCAAAGACAAGTTACTCGGTAGAGTTCGACAGTATGTATTACAGGGATGGCCTGAATCTCTGTCTCGAAAGGACACGGACATCAAAGCTTATTTTGATCGTCGCATGAATATTTCAGTTCACGAAGGTATAGGCCTACTCCTATGGCAAGCCAAAGCGAACAGAGTCATAGTTCCTGCATTTCTTCAAAAGAAAATTTTTCAAATATTACATAAAAGTCACTTTGGAATTGTTAGGATGAAGCAGTTGGCACGGCGACACTGCTGGTGGCCAAATATCAATGCAGACATCCAAGCTGTAACGACTGGTTGTGATGCATGTAAAGCTAATCAGACTAGCCCTCATCAGCGTTACCATTCATGGCCTGCTACCGAACGTCCATGGGACAGGATACACGTGGATTTTGCCGGTCCATTCATGGATGAACATTGGTTAATTATCATAGACGCATACTCCAAGTAGGCCTATCCTTACATCGTGAACATGAAATCTATTACAACAGATGCAACCATTCGTGCACTCAAAAAAGCTTTCCTCCATGAAGCTTTTTCAGATACCATCGTATCTGACAACGGAACGCAATTCACTTCTCATCAGTTCCGTAGCTTCTGTACATTACATGGAATCAAGCACCTCACAACAGCACCATTTCAAACGGCGAAGCAGGACGCTTTGTTCGTACTTTCAAGTCTGCTATGACAAAGATTTGCTGGGCAGGAAGCACTCGATACCGTGCGCTAGATGAATTGCTTTTCGCATACAGGACAACACCAAACGCAGTCTCAGGCAAATCACCTGCAGAATTACTGCACGGCCATCAACCCAGGACACAGTTATTACTGATAATGCCCCAGACAACACCGAAAAGTAGGCCCAGTGGAAAGAAGGTATGTAAGTTCCACAGTGGAGATTCTGTGTTCAAGAATTTTTCGTCAAAGGGTGATCCATGGTTGCACGGACAAGTCCTACGCACACTGGGAAGCATGATGTACCTTGTTCGCGTGGACAGTTACCAGACTGTAAGACGACATCAAAACCAGATGAGACCAGGTAGTATTCTCAAGCACTGCAGAGCCACTGATAATACTTATGATGACTTTCTGCTAAACCGAGAAATCTTAGAATAAGTTAACAAAGCAGCACCAAACTTGAGACTTACTGTTCCGGAGCAGATTACAGAAGACAGATCAGTGGTTGTTCCAAGTCCCCCAAGGCGGTCAGAAAGGACACGTCGTCCACCCATCAGATTTAATCTCTGATCATAACTTGCTGGGGAGGAATGTTGTGTTTTCATACAGAATGATTCCGTTCCAATAGCTGTTAGCTACACCCGGATGTTGGCAGAGCATAGCGTCAGTAATCGGACTTCCGCCCTTCTGAACCCGGGTTCCCATTTCAGTCAAGCGACATGTATATATGTGACGATATTCTCAATACTTCTTCTTCTTCCTCGTTCGCCCTGAAAAGGACGGTGGTTGCGTTGTGTCTGTTTACGCCGTAGCTGTGATATCTGCACCTTTCGGTCGACACATCCGACTTCAGCACGGCATTTTTTAGGGACCGGGTTTGCCAATACAATTCTCAATACAATAGCTAAATTAGATAATATTCTAGTGCATAAAGTCAAAAATAGGATAGAAAATAAAAATTGAGTCCAGCGTAGTATTCTCCTACGCCAGCCCGCATGTCGATTCTGATAAACCTAATAGCCGAATGAAAGATACTGTCTTTTCGAAAAATTCGTTCTTGAGAATAAATGTAACACTTTTGCAAGGTCAAGTCGAATTGCCAAGACGAGAGTGAAAGAATAAAAGAGGGGAGGGATGGAAAGACAGAACCTAGAGAACGCCGTCTCGCGTTGATTTCACCAAAGCCAACTCGAGCAACATAGCCTTGGGCACTTTTCAAATTACGATACAAAACTTAAAAAATGTTCGTCAATTGGTCATGTAAACAACCTTAGCTCTTATAAGGAATGACGTAATTCTAACGTACTACGGAAGATTCTCGTATTTAGGTTGAAAATAGTTAGAAAAAGAATGGAACAGGTGGTAGTTTCTAGTTTTGAAGACTAACATAGAAAAAATATGGAATTATGAACCATAATACATAGGGCCATAAAAATTATATATTCGGATGCCTTACGATGTCCTGAGCAATAATATGGTGTCAGTTACCCACTAGTACAAAAATTAACCAAAATAATGGCAATAATATGTATGATAAGACGGACTGACGAGAAAAAAGATCACGCCTGCTTAATTTTTTCATAACATATTTTGAAAAAAAAGCTTTGGGTAAATAGGACTAAAAGGTACCAAGATTTTGATTGGATGTAGTTTAAAGGAAGGCGAGAGGGGATTGGTTAACCTAACACTAAAAATATACTTGTAGTAGTAAACGTAGTATTTTGGGAATTGTTTTTTTTTTTGAAGTTCGATTTAAAATTCATAATCGTCTGCTTCTATTGGCCAGCTTAGTTGATATTGAGGAAAAATTGTTAGGCTAGGACGCCATTTCTTTAAAAAATCTTGCCACGAGACGATGAGAGCAGAAGTGTAATTCTAAATACAAATATTATAAACTTCTGGACAGGGCAGTGATAAACTGGGGCCAGATCTGCCAGTCATCGTGTTTGTGTGTAATATTCATTGAAATTGTGGTAAGATTGAATTTATTAACTATTTTATTTAAAATAAAGTTTAAATGTGAGATACTAACATACGACTGTAAGTAAGTGAGTCGATGGCAGACTTAGGCAAAGCCTAGAGATTGATCCATCATATGATAGCCTATCAGAGAGGTGTAACTACAAAATTATATATGATTGTCATCAAGGAGCATAACACCTATATTATTGTATGGAAAAAGATTACTGTTGGAATTGCAGAGGCGTTGTAACCATTAGGGCAGAGGAATACTGGTATACATTGTCACTTCAAAATATAATGGTACAATAGGTTGTCATAAAGAGCTGACCCTATGCGTTTGTTTGTACTGTACCTGTAATTCACTGTGGAATATTATTGTATACTTATTATAAAGAAGGATGCATAACCTTCTTATTTCAGGGGTTTTGTGGCCCTGACAGTCACATAAAACCAGGCTCGTGGGAACTGATTGATTCCTGACTTTGTTGCATAATTCGGGCATGTACTGGAGGCCATTGCCTGTTATGAAGTGAACCAGATGGTCCATCGAGCCTAGGACAAGACTTACCAGGGTTCTCCTTCGAGTTAAGTGCCCGTTAGGCACCGAGAGTTTCAACCTCTATGAACCGCAGTTATTAGACATAAAAATTTACATTATCAAATAAAAGAATTCCACCTGTGATACATGAAAAGAAAATGAACGATAGGAAGTGATGATAACCAACAACCTACCATTTTACATATACCAGTATTATCCTATTTGGAAAACTACACCTACACACTTTAATTATATTAATACTTGTATTATGGACAGAAGATCCATTGTATAAATTGAATATTGTAAATAATTCCATTGATTTCACTTTTGATTGTCAATCCTGATTCAAACAAAATAGAGTCAGGATAATAAATTGAAAAAAATTATTAACGTTACACAAAATTCAACCACTGACTTACTTAAGATAGTCTTTTAAAGTGTAGTGTGTATGTGATTGTTGCAGTACTGTTGTGTTGTGTTGAATCATAAAATACTTGTGTATATGTTTAGTTGGTAAATGCATCATTACACTACTTATACATAACCCTAGACACCAAACGTAGTCATCATCATCATCATCATCATACATTCTAGTCAAATAATAAGTCTGAGTGAGATCATAAAGGTGGTAGCAGAAAGGTACCCTGTAACTTAACATAATATTTATTATATTCAGGGACCTTCACAGCTGACCTCATTCAGTACACTAAGAGTACATAACAACAACATTTCATAACATCAAATCCACCACAATATAGCAGAAACCAGTTGATGTGTAAATAAAGTGCATTATTACTTCGATACCGTTCTAGTTCTATTTCATTACAAAACATAACATAACAGTAAATAACATGTGATCCTTGGGCAGAAAACGGGACAACAGAAAAGAAATATAAGTGATCGGCTTACTTTTTTTAAAAACAAAGTATCCCGTTTGTCACGAAGTGGATTTACGTCTAGAGGTTGTCTTAAGATAGAGACAAGACCCTAGTGGCAAGAAAGTCCGAGAAGATAGAATTTTGATGAAAAAAATGACGTGACTGTGGAAAGATGAGACTATTGGCTCAAGGGTGGGAACCTGGATTGACTCTCTCTTGCTGCTTCGTGACTTCAGAATTTGCTATAGCTTCACCCCGTCTGACTACCTTTAAACAAAAGGAGATAAGGTTATACACAAAGACCACAGACACACTATACAGACGACACATACGTACAGTACCGTATAAAACCTGATCCAGTTTGCAATATATGTATAGTTTATTTACACAATCAGAAAATAAAATTCATCACACAACAAAGAAATAAATATCGTGCACTGTTGCACAGACCTGAAAAAGCAAAGAACAAATTAAATAGATAGCCACATAAAACCATAACCACATTCACTCTGTCAGTCACCCTGCTGGGGAAACAAAATAGAATGATTAATGATTGAAACCACAATCTAACTGGTGGGGCATCAACTTTAGCCACCACTTCCTAATATTATATTTTCTACTGTCTCAGTCCTGCTGACTCTGCCTAAACGATTGTTTACACAGCTTCCAACTAGTTAGGTGATATGCGCCGCTAACTAAAACTCTGGTCTGCTACCTAGTAGATTTTTGTAACATCTATTACTCAGAAACTACCCTCTAAGGATATCATGAGACCCGGCTATCTCCTCTCCCTTTCTCTCTCTCTCTCTCTCTTTCTCTTTCTTTGCTTCAGTGTCTCTCTGACACTCTCGACCTCTGTTGCGGTGGCGTCTCCGTTACGCCTTCTCTCGTTGACTTTTTCAGAACCAGGAATGTTCACCCTCTCTCCTGTGTTCTGACTCCTGCAATGATGACTTGATTATCAAGCACGAGGTACTTGACTAAAATATAGAAGCCCCTCTTCTACTGAATAGCTTCTCTGACTTGCCCCGTTAACCCGCTCAGGATTTAGGGGAACACAGCATTGATTTCTGGCTGTATAACTCTAGACCAATCTCCCGGACACGTGCCGTTGTTGGAGTGGTATAACGAGCTACTCGCTCTGGATTTATTTAACGATGAACACGTTCCCGCCGAAGCAAGGGGCTTCGCGACATGCGAACTGCTATCGTATTTCTTTCGCCTCTAGCGATATCGAGCTCTCGGCTACTGCAATGCCAACATTGCCGTTGGAAATTTGTATAGGACCAACTCCACTCTTCCACTGTACCGTTAACCGCTGTAGACAAAAGAAATGCATCTAATGTACAACAACTTCAACCATAACTCAATATCTAACATATAGCTCCCATAAATCCTACGCTACCCGCAACTCAATCCAGCTCCCCTTCACCCGTTATGCACAACGATACATAAATATTTCTAACCACGTGTCACTCAATCTCACACTCCTTCCATTTCCCGCTTCAACGAAAATCTTACTGGTACGTAAACAAACTCCCGACACTGTCTGACCTTAATCTTTTGTTACATGAATCTACCTCGTGTCAAAACATTCAAACTAGGGAAATTTCCTGTCCGAAATTCCTTGGTCTCCTTTTTAACATTTCACATGAGGTTTCCCTGCTTAACCCAAAAATTAAACTACTCCTCTTACTGCCTTCCCAAACATTTGAGGCACAATAAAATAACATACGCACCATTAGATGCCCAATAAAATTACACTTGTAAATATACAGAAATTAATGGCGGTTTATCCAACACTCTACATACTACAGAGCGCCCATGTATTAATAGCTAACCCTCACACAGTGAATATCTCAAAACTTCACACACTCCTATACACTGCCAATTATCCTAGAAAGAATTAGGCACACTTAACCCTTACATCATGCTACAAAGATAGTAATGGATGGCACTTACGTTTATAACTTTAAGTTAACTTCCCGGAGAAAACTTTTCTTAAATCAGATTACGACTCTATTTAAGAACCCACTAATATTACGGCTCTAATAAAATATGAACATACCAGTTTATCGCGTTTTCTTCCGCGTGGAGCAGACAATAAATGCTAGGTTCACGGTAGTGACTTTCATCAGACAAAGGGGATCCGTTAAAATACCGTTCGGGTTTATATACAAGAAAATCCCCGCGGACTTTCGGCCTACGTCATATGTTACTCTGACCGCGATATGTCTTTAACAAAGAAACCGGGACTACGAGATCGCGATTATTTTAACCAAAAAAAACCTCGTGATCGGAAATTAAATATAGTGTACGAACGAACGAACGAACGAACGAACTTTATTTTCAAAGGGTTAAGAATTGGGCACGCAGGCCCGTCTGACATTCTGCCCTTCCTCTCTCTCTCATCATGTATACTAATATCCTTTCATCCTCACATTTACTTTAAGCATTATTAAGGCATTTATCATTATAAAAGTAATATTACATTTGCAATAATCATCATAATTAAAGTGTTTTTAAAATAAAATAAAATAATAATAATAAAAAATAATAGTAATAATGAATTTGAAAAATAAATAAATAAATAAAAAATAAATAAATTTAAAAAAATAAATAAATAAATAAATAAATAAATAAAAGAATCGACTTCTTCGTACTGTAAATTAGTGATTTGAGACATATTTAGAGGTATGTTATGAGAACTTGTAAAATGTTCATACGGTGTTCAACTGAATGACTCAGGGACTTTTTTTTTTTTTTTTTTTGTAATAAATTCAAGACAATAAAATCTTATTTCCGATATCTAAATATAGTATTCCCCCCCCCCCACACACACACACACACACACACACTTAGTCCAAATAGAGTAAATCAAAACCATGATTGTGTGAATGTATGTGTATGTGTGTGATCGCCCCTTTCCAAGAAACAAACAATACAAATAAACAATGAACAAAAAAAACAAAAAAAAAGTAAAGTCTCTCATAACTGCCAAGGTGAAAAGGGATGAGAAAGCCAGGGGGTGTCTGAAATTACACCAAATCCACCAATTATCTGCCATCAACCACACGAGCACCCAATCAGACTACCCTTTATCCTCACACCGGGAATCGAGCATAGAACGCCAGTTTTGCAAACCCCACCCCCCCCCCCCCACCCCCCCGTGCATTATTGGCTCAGGTCATTGTCACGGCATCAACACAACTTTGGTATATAGGACCCGTGAATGAACCAGACAAGTTAGAGACGCAATCACGGATCTGGGCGTGTTTTGTTGACATTAACAACAATTATCAACTACTTTTTCTGCCAAACATCAATTGTTCCCACTTAACACTGCGGGAAACCATCGTGTGTGAGTGGTTGTGGGGGAATTTTTTACGGGGGAAGGGGTGGGGGAGTAAATGAAGTCCCACATCAGAAACTGCCGTACGGTAGTTAAGTGAGTCCCATAATACTGGGTCTAGTTTTTTCGTTATTTAAGAGGCGAAATGACGAGTTCCCTTCTTCGCTGTCTTTGCCTTCCCTAACTCAACAGCAGAGTCAGGTAGCCAATTACAACTAGGTAGACTGGTGCGTGACTATAACAGGTTTGGAAGGGAAGGGGTCATGTTTTAAAACCCAGGATTTAGGTTTTGGGGTTGACAGAAAAATAGCCGGTAACTATAACCCTACACCAAACCATGTTCGCGACAAGATGGCCGAACATACAGTAAAGTGGGATTCAACCGCCCACCTACGTGTAGAAGCTGAACAGAGGCGGTATGAAAAGTTAGAGCGAGAGAAAGAGAGAGTGTGTGAGAGTGGAAGAGTTAGAGTGTAAGAGAGGGGGACAGTGAGAAAGAGAAGGGTGAAGCGGTGTTTTTAATTACCATTAATTCATTCTCATCCAATACAATAACCACATCACGCAGAAACATGACGCCAAAGTATTCATGCGCTCTTGTGGTCAATCTTCCTGTAACATTTTATTTGATATGTTCAAGTTGTCAGCCTCATATAACAGTAACATTACAAGCAGTTCCGTAGCAAATACTACCGTAGTGGAGTGAAGTGTTATAGAGTTTACTTATACTAGGTCTCAGCTTTAGGAGGTGGTGTGACTGGTTTCATTTTGCCTTCTCTAACTCAAGAGCAGAGTCAGGTACTGTCACAGAGAGTTTATTGATCGTAAATTGCCTATATCCTCTTCTTTTTCTTTCACCCGTATCCTCTATTTTATTATCTCTTTTTACCTTTTTCCTGTATTTTTCGCATCCATTCGTTTGCGAAAAATATTTTCTTCCTCATTCTCATCTTTACCGGTTTCTTTCTCATACTGGTAAACGCATTTATGATATAACGTATCAGTCTACACTAGACGGGAGAGCGTTAAATGCATTCTATGGCATTAGGTGTCAGCGGACCAAACTGTGAACATATTCGTCTGGCCAGACAAAGGAGCAGACATACGTCTACAGCCTTCCCTGCAACAGACGAAATACACCGTGAATATTCGCTTTCACCAGACATATAGGCGACAAATTTGTCTGCATTTTCACCTGCCACAACGAGTGGTGTCGGCTGAACGCTCAGAAAGGCGCGATAACTGACATCTCCTCGACGCAGTTTGAGACATTTGTCTGGAAATCCCAGCTGACAAGGCACTCACGGTTGGCCTAGTCCACGCGAGGTGTGACAACGCACGAGTGTCAGTTCATGGTAGTCTTCTAGTTACGTAAGTGTTAAAGATGGAAAGGGGAGACTGTTTCGTTTTGCGAAATAAACGTTCACCTCTTTGTCTGTTTGATAGATACCAACCTGAGTTGACTTGTTTCTTTTCATTCTCCAACTTGCAGTAGACAGAATCACTCGTGCTAGTGAATGAAGCTTGTATAGCGAAGTCATTAGTTTCTCGTCAAATTTTGCCGAGCTTCTAATACTTATCTAGTGAATTATCCTAGTCGTTGTGAAACTGTAATTCTGTTTGGAGGTAAAATATCATATTAATATCTAGTATTTTGTGAAGTGTTTAAAGCGTTAAATCGCTTATTTTATTTCCCTAGTTAGATTTGGTGCAGAGCGCTTAATTTATATAGTCTGTATTATTTTATAGTGACGAGTTACAGTGGAAAACAGAAATTATATTTCTAGCTTAAACTCAGTCGGCTATTAAGGAATTTAATTTTACTGCTAAAATAATCAGACGATAATAACACTGACAAACAACATTTTTCTTTCTTATATAAGAATAAGTGTTCTTAGGTCAGTTTCTTGCGCTGATTTCAAATCTGAAATCCGTTTATCTCTATCACGTCGGGTTCTTAAGATATTTGTGAATAAATATATTTTTTGGGAAACCGTTATTTGCTCCGTTTCATTTTTACTATATAACTTATTAAAAATTAATAAAATGCAAAATAATTCTACTTTTTATACTGCTAAAAGATGCATGACATATGTTACGCTATTTTTCAAATAGTTACTGTATTTTGAAATAATTCTGAGCGAAATATGGCTTCTAGAAGTTGTAGAATCGGTATCGAAACCAGTGCCTCATGATCCAATCACGTGTCCGATCCCAGTTCCACCATAACAATATCCGTTGGACGTGAATGAACCATCAGAAAGTGATAGTTTACCTGCTTTAGAAACTAATTCTGACTCGGATTATATACCGGTGAATGATGGTGTTCACTTAATTAACCATTCAGAACTTTCAGATCTAATACGTGATCTCGCTCTTACCAAAGGACAAGCGGAATTACTCGGTTCGCGACTCAAAGAATGGAATCTTTTAGCGCCCAATACTCCGATATCTAAATTTTGTCATAGACACAGAGAACTTGTTCAATACTTTGAGATGGATGATGGCATTTGCTATTGCAAAGATGTAAACGGTCTAATGGTGCACCTCGGTCGTGAGCACATAGTCAACGAATGGCGACTTTTCATCGACTCTTCCAAGACTAGTCTAAAAGCCGTGTTATTGCATAACGGAAATTTATTTTCATCAATTCCAGTCGCCTACTCTGTTCATATGAAAGAAACTTATGACAATATGGCTATACTTTTGGCAAAAATAAAGTACAATGACTACCAATGGCGGATTTGTGGAGACCTAAAGGTCATTGCAATTCTCACGGGCATGCAGACTGGGTATACTAAATTTTGTTGCTTCCTATGTGAATGGGACAGCCGCAACAGACAGGAACATTATACAAGAAAGGTGTGGCCTATCAGGGATCGTATGCAGCTCTGGCATAAAAATGTAATACATGAGCCATTAGTTAACAAAGACGGCATCATTTTACCACCGTTACATATAAAGTTGGGGCTCATGAAGAATTTCGTAAAAGCGTTAGATAAAACGAGCAAAGCTTTCACTTATCTTCGAGAAAAGTTTCCGCAAATTAGCGATGCAAAGATAAAGGAAGGTATCTTTGTAGGACCTCAGATTAGGAAAGTTATTGCAGACAAACAATTCGAGAACTTGTTACATGGTAGTGAACTTCGCGCATGGATGGCATTCAAATCGATCGTCGATAACTTTCTGTGAAATCACAAATCTGTCGACTATATGCATATTGTTAAGCAGTGCATAGATGCATACAGAATTATGGGCTGTAACATGTCCCTCAAAATCCATTTGCTTGATTCGCATCTTGACTTTTTCCCTGACAAACTTGGCGAAGTCAGCGATGAACATGGAGAACGATTCCATCAAGATATCGCCGTAATGGAATCACGCTATCAAGGACGGTGGAGTGTGACCATGCTTGCCGATTATTGTTGGATGCTTCATCGCGATGTACCACATGCCATTCACCGACGAAAGTCGACTGCAAAGAAATTCAAGCCTACATAACTGTTACACTTCTTGTATGAATGATGTTATAATACTTTACGCCTTGTTAAAAAACTTCAATTGCGTATTTCTAGAGATCCCGACCTGATAGAGAAAAACGGTTTGCAGATTTAAAAACAGCGCATTAAAATTGACCAGAAAAACATAGAAATGTTAGAGAAAGAAAAAAAAAAGTTTTTTTTTGTTAGTCAGTGTAATTTTTCTAAACTAACTTATAAATGCTAGAAGCCTCATGAGTATTGACGGAATACGCATGTATTCCTAATTCATGAGGAGTGATGATTTTTAAATATAACTTACTTCACGGGAATTTAAATGATAAGTCAAGCACTGCGCTTGCAATTTAAAATTATCAGTTATATCCGAGTACATAGTATTGTGATAGGGTGGGCGAGATGATGATGATGATTATATTGTGATGTGTGATCACTCTCTTGTCACATTCGCACCGACCCGAACAACAATAAAACTCTTGATTCTAGAGGCAGGGGCTATATTTATTTTTATAACCCATTCAGTGACAAAGCAAACATTAAACAAATAAACTAGCGAACATAACAAAACAAAACTAAACAAAACAAAACACCCAACAGTGCCCGATGCTAATGTGTTCAAGGCATTTACAGCTTGGCTCTGTCGTCTGTCCTCTCTGGCGGCTGTGGCAAAGTAGGCCCGCTTTCCGGCCGCTATCTCTTTTATAGGCCCTACGGCGCATCACTCACTTACTGCGCGCTGGGCGTATTAATCTTGGCTACTTAAATATCACACGCGATTATCGCTTTAGGAATAGCGAAAACACAAATAAAACCTACAGCTATTTAATATAACACAATTCTACACCACAACTTTATGTAGGCTTTATTATGGCCTCATTACATATCTTCTACTTCAGACTTTTCGCAACCCAGAATGCTCCGCGCACATCGAAAATAATCTGCCTAGAAACAGGTAGGGGGCGGGCGTCTCCTTTTCGGCCCCATCACATATCCCCCTCCTGATTTTGTTGTCGTCCCGACAACATCACTACCTCAGGCACTTCTGTCGAAATCTCTTAGATCGTTGGTGATGCGCCTGATTATTTCTCAGCGTCGATGTTTTGGGCTTAGATTCTGTATTCGGTACAACCCGGCTGGAGACACTCTTGGTCGTCATGTCTCCAGTTGTACGTTGCCGGGCTGTCAGCCGCTGTGGTCTTGAAGACTCGCTCACCGGTGCCGCCTCGCTGTCTGCCCGTGACATCTGCCTGTCAGTGCTTGCAGCTGTCGAGTTTGAAGAGAGATCGCTCTTGACGTGCTTTCCACTCATCTTGTGTGGACGGTGGCTTACATTCCCCACAGTCTGCTTTTGATGAATCTCCTCCTCTGAACCTTGACTTGCACTCCCTCCTCTCTGCTTAAGACGAGTTTCCTCCCCTAACCGACTACCAATCTTCTCGACGCCCTTAGGGTGACAGTTGTCACGGTCATCTCTTGGCTTGCACCCGGAAGGAAACCTGGTTGTGGTAGCACGTCTCGGGAAAGAGCTCTTTGAGGGACAGGCGGCTATCAAATGTTCAGTTGACTTGCATCGAAAACATCTCTTCGGAAGCGGGCCTTGAGGGCACTTGGCTGCCATGTGGTCTGACAGGTCTCCACAATTGTAGCATCTTATCTTTCTGGGCTTCCTCTGTGCCATGGGTCGCTTCCTGCTGCCCTTACACTCTTGACCGCCAATGCCGCATACAATGACTGCTTCCATGCCCTGGACCGATGGTTTGCTGTCAAATTCGACTCGTTCATTCTTCGCCAGACTCCGGAATCCCTTTCTGAAAATCTTGGTCTGATGTACAAATACATCAGTACCTCCATCATCTGGCGTAATGAACCCCCATCCCCTGCGGACACTGTACCACTTGCAAACTCCTTTTCGCCTTGTTGGTGCAGCTGCACTTGTTGGTACTGTCAGCTCACTGCTTTCGTTAACAACAGCTTGACTCTCACATACCAGAACACGCACCCCCTCGTCTTGCTTTGGCTGTTTCCGCAGTTGGCTTGGTGCTTTCTTTCTCTGCACTTCCTCTTGTGCTGGCGAACTGGCCTCTGACATTTGTGCTATCTGGGACCTTAGGAAGGATAATTCTGCTCTGAGTGCCTCCTTCTCCTTCTGAACTTCTGCACTTTCTATCTGGACCAGTGTCTCGGGCTTTTTACTTTCACCATAAACAGCATATTCCCAAGGGAAATTCCTGTTCACCTCACTGACTGGTGGTTGCTCGCTGTAGGCTTTTTTGACAATTTCCAGTAACTTCTCAGGGCTGGCCTTGGCTCCACCATGTATCCGTAATTCTCGAGATACATATGGTGTAACGTTGTTCCATATCATGTCTAACTTGTCTTCTGCACAAAAAGGCGCCACCTTCCACGCGGCTTCCACATCTTCCACAAACTCTTGCCAAGTGGGTCTCCCCTCTCCACTAAATAACCTTATCTCTGGCTCCTTCACGTACCATATCTTCACAGGCGCATTAGCCATCTTGCTGCAGGAATGCACTGCTGGGTGTTTACACTATTTGTTCGTTTGCTGTTTGCTCGGTGTCACTGTCTGCCTAATCCTACCGACGACGCCAATTGTGATAGGGTGGGCGAGATGATGATGATGATTATATTGTGATGTGTGATCACTCTCTTGTCACACTCGCACCGACCCGAACAACAATAAAACTCTTGATTCTAGAGGCAGGGGCTATATTTATTTTTATAACCCATTCAGTGACAAAGCAAACATTAAACAAATAAACTAGCGAACATAACAAAACAAAACTAAACAAAACAAAACACCCAACAGTGCCCGATGCTAATGTGTTCAAGGCATTTACAGCTTGGCTCTGTCGTCTGTCCTCTCTGGCGGCTGTGGCAAAGTAGGCCCGCTTTCCGGCCGCTATCTCTTTTATAGGCCCTACGGCGCATCACTCACTTACTGCGCGCTGGGCGTATTAATCTTGGCTACTTAAATATCACACGCGATTATCGCTTTAGGAATAGCGAAAACACAAATAAAACCTACAGCTATTTAATATAACACAATTCTACACCACAACTTTATGTAGGCTTTATTATGGCCTCATTACATATCTTCTACTTCAGACTTTTCACAACCCAGAATGCTCCGCGCACATCGAAAATAATCTGCCTAGAAACAGGTAGGGGGCGGGCGTCTCCTTTTCGGCCCCATCACAGTATGTATAATTATTTGATATGTGTTCTTTCCATTTATATATAGTGAAACTGTGGTACCCAAACTTTGCTAGCGTTTAGTACAGAGACATACCTGTGAGAAACATAAACAGTTTTATCTTTTAACCACGGGGGTTTACAAGTTCACACCTGTCTGACAGTGCGTGTGTCTTCATAAATAGACAGAGTACAACTCTCACTAACGGGTTTTATTAAAGACTAACTGTTTTATACTGGGCCTTTGAGCCAGATCAGATTTTCTGCACAAACTCTATGTACAAATTTAGCCGTTGTGGCAAGAAACATATTAACGTCAGTAACATTCCGACGGAGTTTCGACTAGTGGTGTGGTGACCAAATATAGTCTTTTCCTGAAAGTAGACCCCGATCTGACATTCCTCAATTCTAGAAACCTAAGCTATTGACACTGTGCTCGTTGTTAATGTTTCGTGCCTGGACAATTTTAATGTGACCTAAACAGACATCCGAAAAATAAGAACACCCAAGGAGTCGTTCCCGGAAGCAGAGAATTCATCCTGTTTTTTTTTGGAACTGGGGATTTCTTGGTCAAAGACTGCCCTTGACGAGTCTGTAGGTGAATGTCCTAAAAATTGTATTACCAGAAGTGGCTATCTAAGCTGTGAGTATGAACATGTGCACGTGTGCTCGGCTGAATGAATAAAGTGAATGCAGGACGGAGTGATTTCTTTATTGTTGTAATTGGGCATCCATTTTGCTATCTTAACTTTCTGTATGCAAGTATTGCTAATCATATTTCCCTTAAAATAGAGCAGATATATCAAGTCTGTCCATACCTTAAGAAGGGGGAAATATTAGACCTAATCCTATGTATCCTTGTTCCCTTGGGGCTATCACCTTCTTCCAACAGGACTGTGAGCATACCTCGAGGGATAAGATCTAACGGTGGGTCTATCATTTCTTGTAGCAATTCCTTGATTTTTTATGACTATGTGTATATGCTTTGGTGTAATTTCTATGTGTTGTGAAGAAATTTTAGATGATAATTAAAATTTCTCTTGAAATTAATCAGCGTGTTGGTCAGCTCGTTCTAGAATATTTATATAATCATTTGTTATAGTTTTCCCACGTCTGTACGTCTAACTGTCATCATATATGTGCGCGCAAGTGAGTGGTTATATATATATATAACCTATATATATATATATATGTGTGTGTGTGTGTGTGTGTGTGTTTAGACTGTCTGACTCCTCGAAACGCTGTCGTAGAAGATAGGTGAGAGAGAGAGAAGATTTCTCGATCTCAGAGACAGCCTCTTAATCACATTCTACCATCTCACTAGTGGAAATCTATTGCTATTACTACTTCTCACTGTGACTATCACTTATCCTAACCTATTTAGAAGGGACCAACCCAAGTTTCAATTCCCCTATCAAAAATCTACGACAGAATGGTTGGCTCGTCTAACGGGATTTTGAACTTTTGAACAGGAAAACGAGACGACAGAATGGTGGCTTGTTTTTCCGGGAATTGAACTCTAGTCCTGAGCAAATACGAATATCAGCTAGTTTGCAGGATTAATTTTCTTTATTCTGATATATAGTAAGAGTGTGATGTCTTGTGAGTTTTGTATCTTTTAAAAAAATAACTATCCCCTAGACATATCGATCTGTTTTATGGGCGTGCTGACTACACGGCTAATAATTGTTTTTCCACAGCAGTATTGAGAATTATACATTTGGTTTACAGGTTGTTTTTGTCGGAATATATGTTAATTACTGATTTTGTAATACTAAACGCTGGTAAAGTTTTGTGAGTGTATAACATTCACAGGGTTCTGAAGAAGTAGGTGTTTGAGCTAAGCTAAGGAGCGCGATCAGACTATACGTCCTGTAATTGCCTCCCTTACCCTAACTATCTTCAGGGGTGAACTTATAGTGGATAAAAAAAAAATTAAGGGATTTTTTCTCCTTAAAATTTTTTGCAATAATTATTTCGTTTCCACTGTAGCAACTTATTTTTCAGTGAGTAATCTTAACTACCATTTATTTGGCGTAGTCGTCTGCATTAGGTGCTTAATTGCCGATTAATAGCAGCGATAGTTAGATACTTTATTGTTGGAGGAGGTATCCTAGGTTATAATTATATCATCTTTTGTTTGGTATTTTTCTCGTAAGTGGTAGGAACCAGTGTATCCTTTCTTCTTTTCTTTCTCGAGCTAGTCTCAGCCACTGACTTATTATGGCAGAAAGGGCGAAGCTTAGACAACTCCTCAGGGACGAGGCGAGAGAAGAAGGTTTGGACGGAGAAGAAGCGAAAGCTTTTGTCAGAGACGAACTGGAGAGATACGATGCGGAGAGGAAAGAAGAAGAAGCCAGAAGGAAAGAAGCGGAAGACCGTCTATTACAACAGAAGAAGATTGAGGAAGAAATGGAAATTCGCAGGGCGAACGAAAGAGAGAAAGAGAGACAGCATGAGGAAAGAGAGAAGGAGAGACAGCATGAGAAGGAGAGGGAGGAGAGACAGCATGAGAAGGAGAGGGAGGAGAGACAGCATGACCTGGCACTTAAAGCTCTAGAGGTCCAAAGTCGTGGCACTGCCTCTACCTCCAGCAATGGACAGTCTTCTCCTCATTCTTCCTTAACTGATCCTTCTAGCACTCAGTCTACTCATCTCATGGCTATGTCTTTTCCGCTAGAGTCTTTCCCTTGTCCTAATGAAAAGATTGACACGTATCTAGAAAAATTTGAGAAAATTGCAACTCTGTACGGTTTAGAGAGGTCGCGTTGGTGTATGAAACTTTCCCAGGCCCTTAAAGGTTCTGCTTATGATGTTTATTCTAAACTGGAAAGTGGCCAACAAGACAACTATGACTTGTTGAAGAAAGCTTTGCTTGAGCGCTTTGAAATGAATGCGCGAAAGTTTCTGCAACTGTTTCGCAACAGCAGGAAGGAGAGCTCTGAAACTTTTCAGCAGTTCTCATCTCGTCTAAAGGGATATCTGACAAAGTGCCTTGAGCTTTCACAGCTCCCCTCTACCTATGAAGGTCTTGAGGAATTTGTTATTACAGAACAAATAAAGAACACTTTGTCTGCTGATACCCGGAGATTTCTAGCTGAGCAGGGTGCAGAAAAGCTTGAAGATATCTTAGAAAAGTCTGAGCGATATCACAATGCGGTGGCTGAACTACCGGCCTCAAAACGTAAACCGACAGAAGAGCATTTTCGAAAAAAATTATCTAGACCAATCTTCTCATGCTTCTCATGCTTCTAATCAGAATAACCACAGAGAAACTGGACCTCAAAACCCCCCTCCTGAAAAATCCAAGTTCTACAAGAACAAGTACCCCAACCACAGTAAACAGTCTGATCAACCCGACCGCCCTACATGGCAGCGCAGCCAGAAAGGTCAAGGTGGCAAAGGGAGAAACCCTGAGCACGGGACTAATGATCAGAGTGAGCATACCGATCCTAAACGCATCGGATGCTTGCTAACAGTCTCGCAAGGCGGAATTATTGACACTGATTCCCAACCTGTTGGGGATACACCCTCAACGCGAGGTACTGTTATTATGAACGGTTCTCAAACTTCTTGTTTATTTGTTTATCTTTCGTATGATTGCATTGTTGCCAGAAACCTGGTTAAACCCGGCCAAGAGACAGGAGAGACCGTCCAACTGTGTGGAGTTCGCAAGAGTGATGCACCTACAGCGCTTCCCATTGCATTGGTGGAGATCCACTCTGATTTTGTCAGAGGTGTGATCAAAGCGGCTGTTATGGATGACCCCATCTACCCAGTCATACTTGGCGGGAGATACGTGTGTATTGGGAAACCGGAAGAGCCGATTGTGGCAGCAGTAACTACAAGAGGGCAAACCAAGAAGGAACGGGAGCCTGCGCCTAATTTGTTACCTATGGAACTTAAAGAAGCGCAATACAATGACCCTACTTGGGCACCCTGCTTTAGGAAACTGCCCATGGCTAAGGAACCCAAACAGCACGGGGACATTTTTTCTAAGGATGGCGTACTTTAGCGCAGAACGGGCAAGCCTGACCAAGGTTACAACCAGCTCCTAGTACCGAAACAGTACAGAAGTCAAATCCTAGAAATGGGGCACTCTCTTCCCTTCAGCAGACATATGGGACAGAACGCCACAAACCAACGGATAACCACTCATTATTGGTGGCCAGGAGTAAATACTGAGATTATCAGGTATGTCAAATCCTGTGCCCAGTGCCAACGTGTGCCATCCAAGCAACGGGCACCCCCAGTCTCTTTGGGTGAAATGCCAATAGTGGAAACACCATTCGAACGGGTTGTGATCGACATTTTAGGGCCTTTCGAAAGGACTAAAAGAAGGAACAGGTTTACCCTGACCTTAGTCGATACATGCACTTTATGGACAGAAGCTATCTCACTAACATGCGCAGATGCCAAGCATGTCGCAGAAGCCCTCGTGCAGATTTTCACTCGGTTGGGATTCCCTCAACAAGTGTTGACGGATAACGGATCTCCATACCGAAACCTGTTGGTGGATGAGATCTTGAAGATCTTGAGGACCCAACACATCTACACAAAGCCTTATACTCCGGCCGGAAATGGGATCGTGGAACGTGTTAATGGAAACCTCAACATGATGTTAAGTAAACTGGCACAAGTGAAACCTGAAGATTGGGATCTTTGTATTCCTGCAGCTTTATTTGGCTACAGAGAATTTCCTCATACTTCCACAGGATTTCCACCAGCTACGCTTTTATTCGGCAGACCCATTAAGGGCCCACTTGAAGCCTTACTTTGGTCGCTGACAGACCAGAAGGCTGATGAGACAGTTGTCTCACCAAGTAAATATGTGTCGGATTTAAAGGAAAGGTTGAAACTAGGATTGGACCTAGCAACGACCAACTTGAAGCGAGCACGCACAAAGCACGCTAACCGATACAGGAAAGTCGCGAAAGAGAGAGAACTGGAAGCAGGAGAGAAAGTTTTGGTGTTACTCCCTACCGAGAACAACCAACTGAAGATCGGATGGGAAGGGCCGTTTACCGTCCTGAAAAAGATTTCTAAGGCTAACTACCAGATCTCTATTCAAGGAAAGGAGAAGGTTTTCCATTTAAATCTGTTAAAGAGATACTTGGAAAAACCAGTGCAAACCTCCGACCATCTCCTGACGATCGCCAAAACTGACGAAGATGACGATAGTGGCAGGGAAACTTCACTGCACACACACGAAATCTTTCAAAAATGTCAGAAGTGGCGACGCTATTTCAAGCGCGCATGGGGGACATTCCAGAGAAAGGAAACTTTGGGAGGAGACGTGAGTAGGAATTGGAGAAAGATGGAGGGGGGAGATGAGAGGGAAGAAGACAGACAACATGAAGCTACGGATATAGGAAATTTAATCCCATAACGTAGACATGGAGTGATTCCATATCTTAAAGGCGGGACGTTCTGTCGCAGAGAGTTTATTGATCGTAAATTGCCTATATCCTCTTCTTTTTCTTTCACCCGTATCCTCTATTTTATTATCTCTTTTTACCTTTTTCCTGTATTTTTCGCATCCATTCGTTTGCGAAAAATATTTTCTTCCTCATTCTCAACTTTACCGGTTTCTTTCTCATACTGGTAAACGCATTTATGACATAACGTATCAGTCTCTACACTAGACGGGAGAGCGTTAAATGCATTCTATGGCATTAGGTGTCAGCGGCGGACCAAACTGTGAACATATTCGTCTGGCCAGACAAAGGAGCAGACATACGTCTACAGCCTTCCCTGCAACAGACGAAATACACCGTGAATATTCGCTTTCGCCAGACATATAGGCGACAAATTTGTCTGCATTTTCACCTGCCACAATGAGTGGTGTCGGCTGAACGCTCAGAAAGGCGCGATAACTGACATCTCATCGACGCAGTTTGAGACATTTGTCTGGAAATCCCAGCTGACAAGGCACTCACGGTTGGCCTGGTCCACGCGAGGTGTGACAACGCACGAGTGTCAGTTCATGGTAGTCTTCTAGTTACGTAAGTGTTAAAGACGGAAAGGGGAGACTGTTTCGTTTTGCGAAATAAACGTTCACCTCTTTGTCTGTTTGATAGATATCAACCTGAGTTGACTTGTTTCTTTTCATTCTCCAACTTGCAGTAGACAGAATCACTCGTGCTAGTGAATGAAGCTTGTATAGCGAAGTCATTAGTTTCTCGTCAAATTTTGCCGAGCTTCTAATACCTATCTAGTGAATTATCCTAGTCGTTGTGAAACTGTAATTCTGTTTGGAGGTAAAATATCATATTAATATCTAGTATTTTGTGAAGTGTTTAAAGTGTTAAATCGCTTATTTTATTTCACTAGTTAGATTTGGTGCAGAGCGCTTAATTTATATAGTCTGTATTATTTTATAGTGACGAGTTACAGTGGAAAACAGAAATTATATTTCTAGCTTAAACTCAGTCGGCTATTAAGGAATTTAATTTTACTGCTAAAATAATCAGACGAAAATAATTTTTCTAAACTAACTTATAAATGCTAGAAGCCTCATGAGTGTTGACGGAATACGCATGTATTCCTAATTCATGAGGATTGATGATTTTTAAATATAACTTACTTCACGGGAATTTAAATGATAAGTCAAGCACTACGCTTGCAATTTAAAATTATCAGTTATATCCGAGTACATAGTATGTATAATTATTTGATATGTGTTCTTTCCATTTATATATAGTGAAACTGTGGTACCCAAACTTTGCTAGCGTTTAGTACAGAGACATACCTGTGAGAAACATAAACAGTTTTATCTTTTAACCACGGGGGCTTACAAGTTCACACCTGTCTGACAGTGCGTGTGTCTTCATAAATAGACAGAGTACAACTCTCACTAACGGGTTTTATTAAAGACTAACTGTTTTATACTGGGCCTTTGAGCCAGATCAGATTTTCTGCACAAACTATATGTACAAATTTAGCCGTTGTGGCAAGAAACATATTAACGTCAGCAACATTCCGACGGAGTTTCGACTAGTGGTGTGGTGACCAAATATAGTCTTTTCCTGAAAGTAGACCCCGATCTGAAATTCCTCAATTCTAGAAACCTAAGCTATTGACACTGTGCTCGTTGTTAATGTTTCGTGCCTGGACAATTTTAATGTGACCTAAACAGACATCCGAAAAATAAGAACACCCAAGGAGTCGTTCCCGGAAGCAGAGAATTCATCCTGTCTTTTTGGAACTGGGGATTTCTTGGTCAAAGACTGCCCTTGACGAGTCTGTAGGTGAATGTCCTAAAAATTGTATTACCAGAAGTGGCTATCTAAGCTGTGAGTATGAACATGTGCACGTGTGCTCGGCTGAATGAATAAACTGAATGCAGGACGGAGTGATTTCTTTATTGTTGTAATTGGGCATCCATTTTGCTATCTTAACTTTCTGTATGCAAGTATTGCTAATCATATTTCCCTTAAAATAGAGCAGAGATATCAAGTCTGTCCATACCTTAAGTAGGGGGAAATATTAGACCTAATCCTATATATCCTTGTTCCCTTGGGGCTATCACCTTCTTCCAACAGGATTGTGGGCATACCTCGAGGGATAAGATCTAACGGTGTGTCTATCATTTCTTGTAGCAATTCCTTGATTTTTTATGACTATGTGTATATGCTTTGATGTAATTTCTATGTGTTGTGAAGAAATTTTAGATGATAATTAAAATTTCTCTTGAAATTAATCAGCGTGTTGGTCAGCTCGTTCTGGAATATTTATATAATCATTTGTTATAGTTTTCCCACGTCTGTACGTCTAACTGTCATCATATATGTACGTGCACGTGAGTGGTTAGAGATATATATATATATATATATATATATATATATATATATATATATATATATATATATATATATATATATATATATATATGTGTGTGTGTATGTGTGTGTGTGTGCGTGTGCGTGTGTGTGTGTGTGTTTTTAGACTGTCTGACTCCTCGAAACGCTGTCGTAGAAGATAGGTGAGAGAGAGAGAGAAGATTTCTCGATCTCAGAGACAGCCTCTTAATCACATTCTACCATCTCACTAGTAGAAATCTATTGCTATTACTACTTCTCACTGTGACTATCACTTATCCTAACCTATTCAGAAGGGACCAACCCAAGTCTTAATTCCCCTATCAAAAATCTACGACAGGTACCCACTTTTATTGCTGGGTAGACTGAAGCATAAGGCAACCTGGTTTCAAACCCGGTTCCTTTGACGCGAGTACCAAGCTCTCTAACCGTTCTGCTAATCTACGCTCTTTGTACAATCTCTGATTAGTTTATACAAGTACACCAGTTCTATTCCTTCTGTGTCTTTTTGAAGAGCCACTGGAACAGTGGCGTAACTTCTGCACGTCCGGGGAGGGGGAGGAGGGGTCCAGCGCGCGTCGACCCTAGAAAGAAGTTTTCAGAAGCAGAGGCGTATTTAAAGTATTTGGCATGCAAGGGCGAATCTGTCCTTAGGCAATCCCTCTTAACACCCCTTCCCCCCCACCCACAAGGAAACATACAGAAAAATATATCATGATTGCAAGATATTTTTTACATGTACAGAAGTGTCATAATAGTGTTCGATGGCACCCCCCCCCCCTTTCCCCGAGTGTCACCCGGGGCTGACCACCTCCACGCACCCTTCCCCTTTAGTACGCTACTGATCAGAAGGTACACTTACCTTTGTATATATTCTTTTAATTTCCTTTTTTATTGCTTGTGCTAAACGCCATAGGATGTCCAAGCTTCTGGAGGCAGAAATTAAAGTGAAAAACAATTGAAAGGACTTGGAGGGATGGCACAGGACTAAAGGACCTATCGCAAGTGTAGGAAAGGCCTATGCTCCTTGGGTAGCTGAAGTGTGATTATGATGATGATAATAATAATGATGATAATGATGATGATGATAATAATGATGATGATAATAATGATGATAATAATAATGATGATGATGATAATGATGATAATAATGATGATGATGATAATAATGATGATGATAATAATGATGATAATAATAATGATGATGATGTAAGTGATTGCTACCGTGAGCATAACTACAAGAGTACATGAACGCTTTGATTTAAATTTCTTGAGTGTGACAGAATGGAGCAAACCTTCTCAATCTCTGTTTCACTACGACGGTATCACTTACATGTTTGTACTGATTTTGATTGCGTGCTTTCAATTGTCGCACTTTCTTTCTTTCTTTCTTTCTCTGCTATGTGTAGCATATATTTGATATTTTCATTCTTACACTCCCTTCCGTATATTTCGTCTTGTCTGTTTACCTGCCCATCCCTGCTGAAGATAGTAGACAAGTGATGCACTGTTGAAACGAAGGCATATTCTCGTGTACCCAACCTTGGCCGCTACCGATTAACACGAAAATCGCCAGCGTATTGTAATAAATTGTTACATCTGAAACACATTGTCGTATGAGTTTACAGATGTGTTGGTGAGTTCGCCTGCCAGTAATTGGATGTTTTCATAACATATATGGGAAATGTGACCTCCACATTGCGTTCAAAATGTTTCCATGTAAGGAATATTTTGAAACCCCCCTTTCTCTCCTTCCCCCCCCCCCCCAACACACACACACACAACACGCATGTTTGAAAATGATAAGAGCTTTTGAGTAGCCCCATAACAAACAGATGCGAGGGAGGACAGTGAATATAATCTGGCGCTTTTCAAGCCTAGTTCACTGTGAGATGTCACGCTTGCCAAGACACAACCAGACTTGCCAGAAGCTAGAATTCAGAATTTCCATTTATCAGGCTGGACTTTGTGGAACAATCTTGAAGGACTTACATAGCCCAGGAAACCTATTTTAATCAGGAAGGCTGAGGAAACTGAAACACACAGAGTCATAGAGGGAATTATGTTATAAAAAGTAACGACCCCAAGAACACGTGTAAGGTGCTTAACTTCATTCATCTGAGCAAAATGCCTGTGGGCCAGGATTGGCGTAAGTTGTCATTTTACATTCTATATTTGTCATTACTAACATGTGAACTAATATGTATATATTACCATGTGAATAGTAATATGTGAAAATCGCTAGTGGATGTCCAAGTCATTTGAGGCTGGAAACCTCAGCGTATAGAATGATGATTTCATGAACCACCACTGCACGGGCTGGTGATTGCTTTATTGCTAGTTTCTTAAAGAGAACTAAAAGCAAAATATAATCCCAAGTTCCATATCCAGCAGGGAGGGAAAGATGAAAGAAATGATGTACATTCTAAGTATAATACTTACAGTTTCAAACCAGTGTAAATGTCTATGTAAACATATTCACTTTAAAGTTAATGAAAGTTTCAAACTTTTCAATCAATGTAAATGTAAATGAAAACATATTCATTTTATATGGTGAACACTTTTCAATCAGTGGAAATGTAAATGTAAACATATTCTATCTGTACTATTAACCTTTTCATTTAAATGTAAAATAAAGATAAAGCTATCCAATTTAAATGAAAAGAAAGTTATCTCTCGAGGGATTAAGTTTAATTCACATCGAGGGTAAATTCTGAGTTAAATGGGATGGTAGAATAGGAGAAAGGAGACACATAAGTATGTGTCGGGAAAACGCAATTCTCAGGAGAGCGTTTCGTTTCTATTCTTTTACCATAGCTGTTTGCGGGGATACCAGCGAAGGTACTATTCTCTGGAACAAAGTGAGGGTAGAAGTGGACTGACGTAGAAACGCAGGACCAGCTTGGCAGTTACTTCTTGATTGTACTTGAAACGTGCTGCACCTTTAAGCTTAACTAGAGACGTGAGAACTCCAGGAACCTATCTGCACAGAACCCATCAGCGGGAGCAGAAACTACTATTGGCAGCAAAGTGAAACCCATAAGCTGCCAAAGTAAACTTTTTTCATAAAACCTACTGTTGCATACATATTTTTGAATGCACGGATTACAAATGTACGATATGTCTATTTAATATGGAAAATATATTGTTGTATTTAATTGGGTACGAAAATGCTTTCTTTTGGAAAGCCAGATTATCCATGTTTGATTTATACGTTTGATTATATGGATAATCTCCCTTGATATTGATCGGGCGTAAGAATACTTATATTTTGGCATTCATCATTTGTCATAGCCAGAAAATAGATTGATCGTTCTTAGAATGTTTATGGCCTGAATTCATATGTATTACATATTATTAGTGCAAGTAGATTCAGTCCTATATTGTATATTTTGTATGGGTAGGCAGGACTATATTCTTTATGCCGAACTAGCGGAGGTATTGGTTGTCTTAACGAGTCGTGAGGAGTTCCGAGATTGCCGCCTACAATGGCTGGTCACGCATTTCCAGGGTTGGTCCTTTCTAGAGTGAAAAAATGATTTATGAAGTGATTTCTTCAGTAGGAGATTGTGTCTCTACAAGATTATAGTGTTAGAGACTCTCCTCATGTACTGTATTATGTACTATTCGGACTCAAGGTAAATCCAAACCCTTTTGACGATCTCCTTATGGTTAGACCTAGATGAGGCAACGTATTTTCGTGCATCGTTGGTCGTTTAACTAGATATTGTTGTAGATGACAGGTTCCATCAGCGCTTATGTCTTCATGAAGTAACCTTCTGACAAAGAGACTGTATGGTAACTCTAGAAAGTTATACTTATTCAAGTTTTGAATCAACTTTGGCCGATGATTATTCTTCTGCTGGGCGAGTGAGCGAAAGCTCAGGGAAGGAGGCCATCTTTGTATTCCTGTCATCATTTGTGATCACTGTCCAGAGAACGGGTCGTGTATCTTACTATTCGGACAGTGGCATGGAGATCTCATTTATATGAAAACCCCTTATCGTGGTTTCACAGTATGATATAAATATTGAATATAAGCAACCTAAGAACTTAGCAAGGGAAAGAAGGTTCGTCCATCGTACTCTTCATTTGTTTACCGATCCGCCTTTACTGACGCGTTCAGTCAGATAGGGGATGCGGCCATAATGTATTAGAACATTGAATGCTGTTTTGTACCACCCATTATATTTGAATGTTCCATGACATGGGATCTACTATTCATGCCTGAAGATTGATGTGTCAACATGTACTTATGAGCTATTCGTTCTGTCCCAGTATGTGCGTCTGAATAAACTGTATGAAAAGATTCCAGCAGTCTGCATTGGTGCCTTATAGACATGAGTGAATGAGTGCTTTATATTGGTCAAGATACAAACATTCCATCATTCGCGTTAATAACACTCTACACCCTCACTCCATCTTTACACCATCCTGCGTCGGTTGAATTGACCAAGTTAAGGGCCTGCTCCTCCTGGAGCCTCAGAGGGAAACTACTTCTTACAGCTGCCTTTGCCTTCCCTAACCCAGGACTAGAGTGAGTTACCCATTTACAGCACCGCTGGGTAGACTGGAGCATGCCTGGTATCAATTAACACAGCAGTGATCATTCAACACTGCACACACCTTTTACAGTGGGTATCGACACAATACATACACACTTTTACAGTGGTGAGCCAGATTCCTGGGTCCAACCTTCGCAGTCTTGAAAAGGAGAATCATTTACAGTTACAAGAACGTTTGTTTGACCACATCAACACCAGTAGGACAGCTATACAGTCGATGTCAGCTTGACCTATCCTATCCAGCGTTTACAGTAACTAGGTCAGCGTTTGTTGACATTTTTTTTCGTTGGACATTTGCCATAGAACAGACAGCATTACACAGCGAGTTTGTTTGGAAAAGACAGCATTACACATCAGTGTTGGAGCATATATTTGACAGTGTTTGCGAAATGTACAGTGCAACTGAAGCGAGAAGTCTTACTTGTGATTCTTAGGAACAGTAAACAGTGGATTCTCCTGCACTGCCATAGATTGTGTTGAACTTTGATGATTTAGGCCAGAATTAATTATTTAATAAAGTACCATACTACTGTACCATTATTCCATATACTGAGCCTTCTCCACAACACATTCTCTCTGCAACACATCACATTGCCATACTATTTGATAATATTATATGCATTTATGCTATTTATGTTTACATGTTTATGTGCGACATTTGTTTGTACTCTGCGGGTTGTTGTTTTGGTTGGGCGGTGTCACACAACAGAGTATCCCACATAATAGAGGGTCTGATGTGTGCGTTTCTATAGGTGCAATTTTCTTGATTGAAAATTTGCTGCGACAGTTGTTGCTATTAATGTTAGTTGTGAAGACTGTATTCATTGTTGTTTTTGTAATATTCCTCTGTTCTTTAGTTTGTTTTGATTTGTTTGTAATTTGTTGGTCTACCCTTTTCTATTTTTGATTTCTATATACAATTTATATTTATACACTGTGGCGTTATTTGTCTTGTTATCTTATTGCAGTTATCATCACAGATTCTGTGATCATTTTTTTTTATTTGTCCTATTTAATTTAATTTGATTTCTGCAAATGTTCTCATATGGTCTTTTCTTGTTTGTCCTTTGTGAATGTCTTGAGTTGACATATGATATATGAGGTATAGTTGAATACACTTATATTATAGTACAGACCAGTACTTTATGATCATTGATTACACTAAGAAAGTGTACAAGACCTTTGTAAAGTTTTGTCTCCCACAGTGATTGGGATAGAAAATATTATTTTCCACAGGTACTCAAGTGATCATTGATTACATTAAGGAAGTATACAAGACCTTTGTAAGGCTTGTCTCCCACAGTGTTTGGGATATACATATATTGTTTTCCACAGGTACTCAAGTTATCATTGGTTATATTATAAACAAAATAACCATACAAGTTTTTCACTAAGACTAAGTCTATAGTATAGACTTGTCTCCCATGAAAGTGAAATAAGGTAATTTATTTACTTTTTCAGGTTTCTGATTTAATAAGACAGGATGTCTACATTAGATTACTTTATTACACAAGGGAAATCCCTTGATAAGACTGGCAAAGAATTAGAAGAATGGTCAACTGCTCAATTTTGTATGGTATTGAAGGCGGAAGAAAAAAGATTAGAAGCTGCTGCTGAGGAAAGAAAAGCTGCTGCTGAGGAAAGAAAAGCTGCTGCAGAGGAGAGAAAGCTTCAAAAAGAAGAAAAAAGATTAGAAGCTGCTGCTGAGGAAAGAAAAGCTGCTGCCGAGGAAAGAAAAGCTGCTGCAGAGGAGAGAAAGCTTCAAAAAGAAGAAAAAAGATTAGAAGCTGCTGCTGCTGCTGAACAAAAAAGATTAGACAGAAAAGCTGAAGCTGCTGCTGAAAATAAAAGATTAGAAGCTGAACAAAAGAAATTGCAGATGCAGGTAGAAGAAAGGAGATTTGAGGCTGAACAAAAAAGATTAGACAGAGAAACTGAACAGAAAAGATTAGACAGAGAAGCTAAAGAGATAAAAGCAATAAGAGAACATGAGTTTGAATTAGAGAAATTGAAATTGACAAGTATGAGTAATGTTAATCAGGCATCTAGTGGTAATAGTAAACCCTTTACTTACAAAGTTAAGGTACCAACATTCAATTCTGCCAATGATGATATAACATTCTGGCTTCAGAGGTTTGAACGTGCTTGTCGGGCTCATAATGTTGATAAATCGCAATATGTTAACCAATTATCTGAGAATCTAACAGGCGATTCTCTCACTAGTCTATGTTTGGTTGAAGAGGCTGACAAGGATAATTATGATGTTATTAGGGCAGCCTTGATTAAGAAGTTTCAGTTACCAGAGGAAGGTTATCGCATGTTGTTTAAAAGAATGGTACCTGAGACGGGGGTTGAATTCTCAGAATTCATTGGGAAAATACGTCTTACATTTCAACGATGGATTGAATTATCCAAAATAGAGAAAACATATAATGCTCTTATGGATTTGTTGCTCAGAGACAAGGTCATGTCTTCTATCAATAAACATTTCCTTGAATTTCTACACGAGCGTAAGCCACAAACACTAAAACAAATGCAAGAATATTGTGACCAATACGTTACGGCACACCCGGACGTAACTCTTAGCAACACTAAGATTAAAGAGGGTATGCCGGTTGCTTCAGCAACACAATACAATCCCAAGTACCCACACAACTTTCAGGGAGCTCAAAATAAATTTGACAAAAAGGTTAATTGGCGTAATCATCAAAATCAAGGTAACCAACCAAATCAGGGTTCTTCTTCTACATTCTGGAAACGGGTTGACAGTCCTCGATACAGGGGTGGCCATAACTATAGAAATTTCCGTAGAGGAAGTAATTATAGAAATTACCAGGGTGTTCCTTCATGGACACAACGGGATCAATCCTACAGGGATTCTCACTATAATGAGCATGATGATTATAAGGATGAACATTATGACTCAAACCCAAACAGGGGTTATAACAGAGGTAATAATAATTACAGAGGCAATTATAACCGAGGTAGATCACAACACAAAAGACAGGGTAAATCTCATTACCAGGCTAACTCTGCACAACAAGAGTTTCATGAAGCCGGTAAGCAAACCAATGATAAGAAAGACTCTAATAATGTGGGATGTTCTGCTTTCGATTTTGACAGAGCATTTCAGTGTTCCCAATGCAAAACATTATTCGAGCCAACCACAGTTTCGACTTTAAGCTGTGGTCATCCTCTTCCCGCTCTCCCTGCGTCAGTCGCGCATGATGGAAGAGGGGCTCTTAAATTGAATAATGGTTTAGTAGATGGTACTCCGGTCTCAATTCTCTTTGATTCCGGGTGCACCACCATTGGGGTGAGACAGTCACTTATAGATCCTTCTCGAGCCACTGGCAAAATAATCAAATGCATAACATTTGGTGGCACATTGGAGAAGTACTCCACTGCCATTATCAACATTTCTACTCCCTTCTTTACAGGAGATGTGCACGCATGTCTTCTGCCGAATCCGATCGCTGATCTTATCGTCGGTCGCATTCATGGTGCGAAAGAATGCACTCCGCAACAAATTGCCGAGTGGGAAAGTGATAATATGCATACTGCAAATGCTGTAGTCACTAGAGCTCAAGCTCTAAACATGCCGCAATCTTCGCCTTCTGGAGATAATGATGACCAGAACCAAGGTGATCTCTTGGAGATTTCGCATGATTCCTTTATAAAACAGCAGGAAGATGATCCTACTCTAAAGAAATTCTTTACTCTAGCAAAAGAAGGTGATCCGAATAAGGACACAAATCGTAAATCTTGGATTACGATGAAGAATGGGGTACTTGTACGTATGGTACAAGACTCCGCTAAGTCCATTCATTCTCAAATTCTTGTGCCCCAAAAATATGAGAGTTAAAATCTTACAGCACGCTCATGATTCTCAGTGTGCTGGGCATATGGGTTTTTCCCGTACTAAATCTAGAGTTCTTGCGTCTTTCTTTTGGCCGTTTGTGAACAAGGACATACAGATCTATTGTCGATCCTGTAGGGTATGTCAGGAAGTAAAATCCAAAGGTCCACGCCATGCTGCACCTATTCAGGCTGCAGATATTCCAATTCGACCATTTCAAAAAATGGCGATAGACATCATTGGTCCATTTAAGACAAAGTCTGCTAGAGGACACCAATATATCTTGACGTGTGTAGATATGTGCACACGTTGGCCAGAGGCTATCCCTCTGAAGAGCATAACTACTGCTGATATTGCAGATGCTCTTTGGCTTATATTCTCTCGTCTGGGATTTCCAGGAGAAATATTGTCAGACCATGGTACCCAACTCGTGTCGGATACCATGTCTCAAGTGATGTCAACTCTTAAGATAGAAAGATCTCTGAGTAGTATTTATCATCCTATGTCTAATGGCATGGTAGAGCGTCTTAATAGAACTCTGAAAAACCTATTAGGTAAGATAACTGAGGATCATCCTCAGGATTGGGACAGGGTTTTACCCGCGGCTCTCTTTGCATACAGAGAGGTCGCCAATGAACATACAGGATTTTCTCCCTTTGAACTTGTCTTTGGCGCGAAACCGCGAGGTCCTATGTCTCTACTTCATGATCTCATAACTGCTGATAATATTGTCGATGACACAAAATCCTCTTATGAATATGTCATTGCACTTAGACACAAGATTATTGAAGCATGCAAATTGGCAACTGCTTCTTCTGAATTTGCGAAACAGAAGGCAAGGCAATTTGCCAATAAGACCAGACGCTTGCGACAACTCTGTCCAGGTGACAAAGTATTGGTCCTGCTACCTTGTAGAGAAAACAGACTCCTTATTTCTTGGAAAGGTCCGTACGATGTAATATCAAAAGTTTCCGATGTCGACTATATTGTCGATACTGATGGGAAGCATAAAACCTTCCACATCAACATGCTCACGGAATTCCACGAACGTCCGGATTATTTACAACCTGTTTTCCAGGCAACGGACGATTCACCAGTCCCACATGGACATTACTCATCACTGTCAGTAATACAGGATGAGGAAACGAGTTTCTCAGATGTGAATCTCCCTTTTCCAATGATTCCGCTTCATTCTAATGAGTCATGGAAAGATGTTGCGATTTCTCCTGAATTATCTCCAGGAGAACAGAAACAAGTTTCTGCTATGTTACAACAATTTCAGGATGTCCTTACTGACATTCCTGGTCGAACTAATGTCATTGAACACGACATTATTCTTACTGACCATAATCCTATAAGAGTCAGACCGTATCCTATCCCGATACATTTTCAAGCACAGGTAGAAAAAGAGTTGGATGAAATGATAGAGTTGGAAATAATTGAACCATCCACATCAGCATATTCTTCACCGATGGTTATCGTGCGAAAAAAAGACAACAACATACGTCTTTGCGTTGATTATCGCAAATTGAACCAAGTGACGAAATTTGATGCTGAACCTATGCCTTTACTTGAAGAGCTACTTACTAGACTATCGAATTCTCATTTCTTTACTAAACTCGATTTGTCTAAGGGATATTGGCAAGTTCCACTATCCGAACACGCCAAACCGTTTACTGCTTTTTTCGACGCCTAGGGGTCTATTCCAATGGAATTTCATGCCTTTCGGCCTTATGAATGCCCCAGCGACATTCGTACGCATGATGCGGCGAATCCTATCTCATCGCTCAGATGTCATTGCATATCTTGATGACATCTGTCTTTTCAGTAATACTTGGAAAGATCACTATAACGGGTTAAATGAACTATTGTCTATCCTACGCGAGCATAACCTGACAGCGAAACCATCTAAAGCATTTATTGGTTTTAGCGAAATATCTTTCTTAGGTCACCGTGTTGGTCATGGGTTTCTAAAAACAGAAGACCATAATACAAGTAAGATACTTAACATTTCTATTCCTAAGACTAAAAAGCAAGTGCGAAGTCTCTTAGGTCTCATACAATTTTATGGACGATTCATTCCGAATCTGTCCTCAATTATGTCACCTCTTTCTTCTTTGTTAAAGAAAGGGTCTCCTAATATAGTCAATTGGACTCAAGAATGTCAATCCTCTTTGGATAAGGTTAAAACGATGTTTTCTACTTCACCTATCTTGGTGTTACCTACTAAAGATAAGACATTTATTCTTCTTAGTGACGCTTCATCCACTGGGATTGGAGCGGCACTAATGCAAGAGTACTCTGGAACTCTGCATCCAGTGATGTATATTTCTCGAAAACTTAATGCCGCAGAGAGAAATTACTCGGTCCTAGACCGTGAATTATTGGCTATGGTTTGGTCAATCCTTAAACTTCAAAGATTTCTTCTTGGCGCGCATTTTATTGTGGAGACTGACCAGAAAGCTCTTACAGCTATTCAGACTAAAAATCTAAAGAGCGCGAGATCAACGCGATACGCGATTGCTCTTCAGCCTTTTCATTTTTCGGTGCGAGCTATCCGTGGTTCAGAAAATGTGATGGCGGATATCTTATCGAGATGCCCACATGATTCCACTTAACTGTCAGATCTTGAGATTTCTAACATGTCTGACTTTACTACAGTTTTTCCTATGTTAAAGTATGTACTTATATGTAATATATCATACATTGTCTGTATCACTACTTAGCGGTGCATTGATGTATATTCACCGCAGGTTTTTGATATTTTTCTTATTTGGTGATCATAATGATAAGATACCTAAGATGAACTATTGTACAAATTGTGGCATTGCCAGTATTGTGTTATGCGATGGTGACACCTCTCGGGAGATATTTATACTCAGAGAAAAAAAATTTTCTCTGAATCCTGGGATAGATTCTCATTGGTCGTGCTATATGACGACTTTGCCTTACATTAGCCGTTACATTTGTTTGGAATGCTTATCATCTGTGCATTGTTATTCGTGCGTTGTGAGCCTATTGTATGTTGCTCCTGGATGTATTTCAAAAAAAAAATGTACCATTTTTTTCCCGGGGGGGGGGGGGGGGTGGTAATCTGTTGCATACATATTTTTGAATGCACGGATTACAAATGTACGATATGTCTATTTAATATGGAAAATATATTGTTGTATTTAATTGGGTACGAAAATGCTTTCTTTTGGAAAGCCAGATTATCCATGTTTGATTTATACGTTTGATTATATGGATAATCTCCCTTGATATTGATCGGGCGTAAGAATACTTATATTTTGGCATTCATCATTTGTCATAGCCAGAAAATAGATTGATCGTTCTTAGAATGTTTATGGCCTGAATTCATATGTATTACATATTATTAGTGCAAGTAGATTCAGTCCTATATTGTATATTTTGTATGGGTAGGCAGGACTATATTCTTTATGCCGAACTAGCGGAGGTATTGGTTGTCTTAACGAGTCGTGAGGAGTTCCGAGATTGCCGCCTACAATGGCTGGTCACGCATTTCCAGGGTTGGTCCTTTCTAGAGTGAAAAAATGATTTATGAAGTGATTTCTTCAGTAGGAGATTGTGTCTCTACAAGATTATAGTATTAGAGACTCTCCTCATGTACTGTATTATGTACTATTCGGACTCAAGGTAAATCCAAACCCTTTTGACGATCTCCTTATGGTTAGACCTAGATGAGGCAACGTATTTTCGTGCATCGTTGGTCGTTTAACTAGATATTGTTGTAGATGACAGGTTCCATCAGCGCTTATGTCTTCATGAAGTAACCTTCTGACAAAGGGACTGTATGGTAACTCTAGAAAGTTATACTTATTCAAGTTTTGAATCAACTTTGGCCGATGATTATTCTTCTGCTGGGCGAGTGAGCGAAAGCTCAGGGAAGGAGGCCATCTTTGTATTCCTGTCATCATTTGTGATCACTGTCCAGAGAACGGGTCGTGTATCTTACTATTCGGACAGTGGCATTGAGATCTCATTTATATGAAAACCCCTTATCGTGGTTTCACAGTATGATATAAATATTGAATATAAGCAACCTAAGAACTTAGTAAGGGAAAGAAGGTTCGTCCATCGTACTCTTCATTTGTTTACCGATCCGCCTTTACTGACGCGTTCAGTCAGATAGGGGATGCGGCCATAATGTATTAGAACATTGAATGCTGTTTTGTACCACCCATTATATTTGAATGTTCCATGACATGGGATCTACTATTCATGCCTGAAGATTGATGTGTCAACATGTACTTATGAGCTATTCGTTCTGTCCCAGTATGTGCGTCTGAATAAACTGTATGAAAAGATTCCAGCAGTCTGCATTGGTGCCTTATAGACATGAGTGAATGAGTGCTTTATATTGGTCAAGATACGAACATTCCATCATTCGCGTTAATAACACTCTACACCCTCACTCCATCTTTACACCATCCTGCGTCGGTTGAATTGACCAAGTTAAGGGCCTGCTCCTCCTGGAGCCTCAGAGGGAAACTACTTCTTACAGCTGCCTTTGCCTTCCCTAACCCAGGACTAGAGTGAGTTACCCATTTACAGCACCGCTGGGTAGACTGGAGCATGCCTGGTATCAATTAACACAGCAGTGATCATTCAACACTGCACACACCTTTTACAGTGGGTATCGACACAATACATACACACTTTTACACCTACTATCATTTAATGATGAAGATTTTCTTTTAAACTACTCAATTATTTTAACCCTTGTTAAAACTAAATGATTATTAAATCTGTTATTTGTTAATATACAAATTTAACTTCGATTCAATCATTTTAAATGTACTGCATGTTTGTCTCAGTCAATTTACTAAACGCACTCTAAACAGAGATATACCAGAATAATAAGAATACAACGGAGTAAATCAGAGGTGGGGGCTTAAAGAGCTGAAACTAATAATTGCTTAATCCTTCACAAAAGGTGGCTGGCGGCAAATCATAGAATTAACATGCTCAGCCAATGCAGCATTGTTTTCGCTTTTCTGAATATCTTGTGAACACTCCCTCGAGATAGAAGCATCTTTATTCTTCTATCTACAATTCTGCCAAGTGTATTCTTGTGCGAAGGTAGACACATTTGAAGCCCATATTAGATACTCTTGAGTTTTGGCCATTGTTGGACCACTACTGCAAAGCAGGGGAGGCAATACCGTCACGTTGAGGACCAGCTACCGTGAGCATAACTACAAGAGTTCATGAACGCTTTGATTTACACTTCTTGAGGACTAGCTACAGTGGTGACTCCGTGCTCCATAGGGCGAGAACATGAAATGAACGAGCGAATGAACTATTTACATTATGCCACAGGTCAATGTTTCTCAAATGGTGTTCCACGGAACCCTAGTTTATCTTCATGGGTTTCGCGAGAAATCGTGCAATAAATACAGAAAAATTTGGACATACCGGTACCGCTAAAAATTCCAAATGTCGTTCTTAATTAGGTTATATTTAGTTGTATATCTCTATTCGTTTTGCACTGCACCCATAAATATCAAACTCATTCATATAACTTAAACGTCTGCATGATCACTAATACTTTTCCAATTTATTTAAATTTAAAGAGACGGACCTCCGCCTCAGTAATAGTAATATGCATGCTATAAATACAGCAGTCTCCCCTGTACATACGCAGTTCGATAAGTGTTTTTTCGATATAACACCGTTTGTAATTTATGCCATATTTCTGCTATACGCTTTAAGAAATTCGATCGTACGCTGAGCGCTATACCCCATGGGAAGTAAGAATATAACTTTCACATGCTCATCAAGTTCATTCAGGGTGTTGGGATGACCAAGGATCATTGTCATTTCTAGGATAATGAAGCATGACCCCAAAATGGAATGCACTTCTACGATTATCTGTATATATAGAACAAAATCTTAATTGCTACACGGTGTTTCTTGAGGAGAGAAAGAAGGTGGCCAAGTAAGCTCGATAGTTTTAAGTCTCCGTAATATCTTCTGTCCCCATTGACCAAACAGCCGTGCCTTCTACACCTGGAGCCAGAAAAACGTATTTACACCTACAATACTTTCTGCTAACCAGTCGTCTGCTGGTGGAGACAGCTCCGCCGTGACAACTGTAGCCACAAGCGACGGAAGAGGCGGCGATAAAAGTCCTATAATATTTTTAAAAAATACTTTACATACTCGTACATAATACTTTGTTTGTGTTCAATATGTCTGATACGTAGTTAATGAATGTAGTTAACTATTTTTTAATCACTTTTCTTAGTTTCGATACAGCTTTCTGGGCATCGGGAACAAATTAATTTGATTTCTATTACTTCTGACAGGAAATCAATTTCGTTTAGCGCTTTTACGGTTAGCGCTCAAGTTTTCAAGAACGAATTAACAGAGCTAAGCGGGAGATTGCTGTATAGAGATCTCACAACACTATGTTGCATGGGAACGTTTGGTTTGGTTTGGTTTTAAGGACTTTGTTCATTGAACTTGGACAACTCCATCAGTTCTCCGATCTCCTCCCTTAGATCACACAAGGAGGATCCTAGCACAGTGCACGAACTACGTAGCACCGGCGAGAATCCCAATGTGTGTATATAGGAATCACACATTTTATAAATATTTTTGAGGTGGGCAGGTTTCTAATTGTTAAATTTTGCCAAAGCAGCGGTCTTATGGCCTAATCTTTACGATTTCGAACTGGCGTGGGATTTTTAACGTGCGCAACTTGCACACGGGGCTTCCTATTATTTGCTCTTATCCGAGAAGGCTAGCATCCGATCTCATTACCCAGGAGACCAGGGGGAGTATGACAACATTAGGACCACTGGTTCTGAAAAAAAAATCATAAATTATATTCCCTCAACTGAGAATCGAGCCCGGTACCTCTAGAATTCGAGGCGGACACCATACGTCGTATGGCATGGGAAAGTATATTTTTGTAAAGGGTTCCACATGAAGGGAAGCTGTTTGAAAATATGTACGTATATCATACCCACACGCCAAACAAAATACAACTTGTCTCCTTCAGGTCCTCTCGCTCTCACTTCATTAGTCCTTTATTAAGTTGTCACAAATATTAGATGTTGCACTTTGTCCCGCTTTTGGTTCCTGGGGTATTCGTTCATTGCCTATAATACCGCATGTGTCGAAAAACTGTAATTCTGTCTAATAGGACGTAGAACATGTTTCAATTATTTTTCCCTGTAAACTTACAGCGTTCATGTGTGTGTTTGTGTGTGTGAATGAGCGCGTCTATCGAACATTTCTTTACAAATAGATTTTCTTGGCAATAATTTAGCGGTAATACTAGAATTGCGTTCATGAGGTTCCGCTGGGGCTGAAATTTACTTAAGGGGTTCCGGCTTGGTAAAATGGTTGAGAAACACTGCCCGAGAGTGTTCCAAAAGGTCTCTGAGGTGACATTGAAAGGAGAACAGGATTACTGCTACATTCCTCAAATAAACAACGTTAATTACATACGATGAATCACCATTATTACCGGTACCAATAATGTTTGTGTTTACGGCTAATATTTCTGTCCCTCGCTGTGCCCTTGTCAATTATACGCCCATTACTTAAAAAAGTACAACAAATTAGCTACACTGCCCTCTCTATATAAGTTGATCGTCGTTCAGCTGTGAGATTCAGTTGCTTCTAGAATTCCCTTGCACAGGTTTGTCGCATCTAAGCTGCGAATTTAAACTCGTCAGGTTTTAAAACATTTGTTTATCGGGTAATGTAAATTTAACCTCGTAGATCAAAAATATTCTTATTTACTTATTGTGTTTTGTAAAATAGTATTATGTTTTGTAATATAAGCATGTGTGAAGCCCATCTGTCTCTATTGTAATTTTTTTTTTTTTGGCACATGGAAACTGGTGTTTATCTTGAGCTTGGAATACTTAATTCTTCTTCTTATTCTTATTCTTCTTCTTCTTCTTACACTCTCAGATGACAATTTAAATATATTCCAAGAAAGCAGTAGTCAGCTTGAGGCTATTCCTATCTCCATAGAGTTTTTCCAGGAATGTTACTGGTGACGGCCATATGTGCTTTCTTTGTTCCTCATATGCCAGGCATCTTTGAAGCAGATGTTCAGCAGTCCATTTTATCGGTGCCACAGTTACAATCATCTGTAGTTCTCATCTTTACCTTGTTGAATAGGTAGTATCATAATCTGTTGTGGTCCGTGCGGAGTCTGAAGATTACCATGTATTATCTTCTGCTTTGCTGATAATATACATAATTGGGTTTGTAGCATGGATGCTCTGTTTCCCATTTGTTCCTATATCTGCTTCTGATAAAACTCTTTGCCTCTTCGAAAGTTATACTTGTATCAGATGAGGTAGCTTCCTACCTTCCTTTGCCACTCTGTCATCCATTTCTTTGCTGGGAATGTTGCAATGAGATGGAATCCATTGTACTACAACTCTCTTGAAACGGTGACACAGTTTATGGTGTATTACTGTATTGTCATCCATGTCTGCATTATTCTGGCTCTTTAGAGTTGCAATTACTGAGATTGCGTCTGTGAAAAAAGCAACTTGTCTCTCGGTGCTTTGCTCTGCCATTAGGACGTCTGCTGCAGTTTTCAAGGCCTATTGCCGTACTGTTAGACTCTTCAGAGATACATAGGGATAAGTTGTCTGGAAATGAGGCGTTGTGTGTTCTTCTTGGAATATTGTCTGTCATGAAATTTATGAATGCAAGGAACAGTGTAGGCGACAGGATTCCCCCTTGGGGGACACCCTACTACAATATAAACTGCCAACTAGTCTGTCCTTGGAGCTGTACTCTGGCGGTTACAAGGTAGTGACTAATACATTTGCACATTCTCCCACACACATTTCTTTGCTGTTTGACTTTCAATTTTTCTTTCCATACTTTATCAAATTCTTTCTCCAAATGTACCCAAAACACCACCGTATGTTTTTCATTTTGGAAGGCACAATACTCAGGTCAACGCCACGTGGGTTTTCATTGACCTAAATAGTGTTATTTATTTTGACCTTAATAGTGTTATTTATTTTATCATCGTTATCATTATTTTAGTTTCACTCCTTATGGAGCATGGAGCCGCCACTCTAGCGGGTCCCCTTACATCTTCTATTTCTTCTTCTATCTTCGTATTTGTCACGTGTCATCACTACTCACCGACATTATTACTCTGTCATTCCTTTTACATGCTAATTCTTCCAGTATTCGTTGTTTTCGCTTTCATCGTTCAAGGTTTTCTTTTCACATCTTGTCACACCTCTCACCCACCCCTCTCTCCAAGTTATTTTCTCCACTGTTATCGCCGACGTGTAGCGAAGGAGCAAACTTGCCACATTGATTTTTCGCTTATCGCCAGCTCCAAACGGCGTAAGAGTCTACACTGAGCGACAGTTCTATTGTTAACCCAGACTTTTTTGTTCGGGAAGATAAATGAAACCGTGTTGTCGCATGATAAGGTGCTAGTTTGCAAACATGACGTGCCCAAATACACGGCAGATCTCACTGTGATGTAGGAAATTACAATCGTGTTGTAGATTAAAACAAGGACAGTGAATTAATACTTCCGGCAGATGGACTTTGTTGTGATAAACAATTATAAGAAAATAACATCTTGGAGGAGATTATAATGTTAGATCTTTGAAATAGTGGGTTGGAAACATGTCAAATACCCACGAAAGAAGCAAGACCTTATAGGTCATGGAGTCTGAAAATCGCACGTTATCTTATGTTGACATGTATTAATGTTCTACATGAGAGGAGGCTAGAGGGGGAATAGACCCCTACTGAGGCGAGATGAATGTTACATAGAAAGTTAGAAAAGTCGTTCCCATAAATGGAGAAGAGAACTGGTGAACCAGAGATAGGAAGGGCACAAAACAAGTCTGATAGTTAACTGTACAATTCTCGGTGATAGCTGTAGAAGAGAACTGATAAGTAAGTCACCTTCTCGCTAGACCTATCCTTTGCTCCAGGGGTGTTATATAAATATGGGAGTGCCGCTTGAATTTACTCCTTATCAGTTTTAAATTACTAATATTTCCTTGTCCACACAACAAAATTATAACTGGAAATTTAAATAATTCAATAACTACAGTTGTAAACAAATCTATGCACATTATTGATTAATGATGTATAGTAAAAATTAACACTTTGGTGTATCAATATCTTACAAGATTTCACACACAAAAAGTATACTGTCGATGTTTGGTCGTTTTTATCACGTTATTGGCTTGGAAATCTTGGTTTGTTTTAACGATAAGTCGTATTTAACGTGCTTGCCACGTTGTAGTAGCTGACTACCCTCGGTTGTTAAAACATTTGGACTTGAAGCCGCTATGCTTATGCCAGGAACAGTGTTGGTCCACTGTTAAACAGTTCTCGATTTCCAAAACTGTGTCACGTTTTTCACCACTAGTTGAACCTGCAAAATATGACCAGGTTATGGTATCTGTGGTTTATAACCAAAACGGCCCTCTGAGTCTGACATGTCGCACTTGATCAGACTCCTAATTTCGACAAAACTGTCTTGCGGCATGATTACTCCGCTTTGGTTTAACGTTACGCCAAAGTTTGCAAAATTGTTTCCCTTACATTACATCGACAAAATGTGCAAAATATAAGACAAGAAAGAAACAGAGGCATGTTACACTGTAAGGTTCCTCTACCATAAAATATTCTGTTGCATTATTCTTTGCACTTTATCTTCTGGGTGTTTCGGTCTTTCGCCTTCCGTGGGTTTGAGTGCACGCGCGAATGTGGCGGATTGATACAAGAATATTTGCTGATCGAACATGGCACGAGACAGCGCTGAAAATAAGTTGTCAACAATTACTAGAATTAACAAGAGCGACATTCCAGGCCATAAATCGAGGATTCCTCAGCAAGAGAGAGGTTGGTAAGAAAACGAAGATGGCTGTATACCGCTTCACCTATGTCCCAGTCTTGACATATGGATGCGAGTCATGGGCAATGACTACAACCCACAAAAGCCAGATCCAAACCTCAGAAATGAGGTATCTGAGGAAGGTGGTTGAAGTAAGAAGAAGATACATGGTCCGCAACCAGGCGATACGTCTAGGCCTAAAATCCTACCCCCTGCAGACCCAAGTAGAACAGTCCAAACTATGATGGTTTGGCCATGTCTGCAGAATGGGAGAAGATCGGCTACCACGACAAGCATGGGAAACAAAGAGCCAGGGATCCAGACCCCCAGGACGACCTAGAGTCCGCTGGGAGGACAACTTTAGATAATCTTTGAAGGACCGAGGACTAGAATGGAACCAGGCCAGGAGGAAGACAGCCGATATGATAGTCTGGCGCTCTCTCTTCCAAATCTCTACACCTCACGGTAGAAGGGGAACGACTAAGTAAGTAAGTAAGACATTAGCTGCTATCGTGTATGAGTCGTATCATTTTGATTCATTTTTATTTTTATTTTAGTTAATTGTCTTTCATTTTTGTTTTCGTTCTTGTGACCGTTACTCAATATTCTGAGCCCTAGTAAGATGCATTATCTATTTTTATTTATTTATTTTATTTTTTTTTTGTGGTATCCTGCCGTACTCAAGAACGAAAAAGCTGGACGACGACACAAAAATCTGCAGACAAAAACAAGAAAAATAGCAGCAAGAAAATGAAAATGTAGAAGAATTAAAAACGATAGACGAAGAAAAGATGGGAAATATGATAAACAGAAATAGAAAGGAGAAAAGTAAGAAGTTTGAAACTGCCATTCAGAAATTAAACAAGCCAATTGTCGTGAGGGGAATGAGAATATTTGTCACTTTCTAACTGGTAGGAACGCCTCTCTCTTATATTTGATGTTATATCCTCCAATTTTCTTCTTAATAATACCAGCGAGTGTAATTCCTGGCAATAGCCGTGTCATTCTTAATTTAGACAGGCCGAATCCCACCTTCTTGCACGTATATATATATATATATATATATATATATATATATATATATATATATATGTCGTAGATTTTTGATAGGGAAATTAAGACTTGGGTTGGTCCCTTCTGAATAGGTTAGAACGAGTGATAGCCACAGTGAAATGTGATATTAGAAATAGAGTTCCACGAGGAGAGATAGTAGAAATTTATAGAGGCTGTCCCGGAAAATCGAGAATCTCTCTCTCTTTCCGCCTATCTTCTACAACACATCCAAAGGAGTCAGACAATCTATAAAAAATATATATATTAATATATCTCTATCCACTCACGTGCACGCACATACAAGTGACGACAGTTAGACAAACAGACGTGGGAAAACTATAACAATGGTTATATAGATATTATGGGAACGAACTGACCACCACACTGTAATAAATGTAGGTATAGTTTAATTGTCATAGTAAACTTACATCACAACATATAAAATACATCAAAAGCATACACATAGTCATAAAAAATCAAGGAATGCTACAATAGTGATAGACCCGTTTGTATGGTCCTTCCCCTGGATATATAGCTCACAGTCCCGTTAGAAGAAAGTGATAACCCCAAAGAGTTACAGATACATATGATTGAGTCTATGGTTTCCCCCTTTTAAGGTATGGACAGGCTTGATACTCTGCTTTTCTAAGGGTAAATATTGTAAGCAATAAATTGCATAAAGGAAGTTACAACAAATTAAGAAATCACTCAGTCCTGCATTCACTCTATTCATTCAGCAGTGATCACGTGCATTTGCTCATTCTCACAGCTTTGGTAGCCACTTCTGGAAAATACAATTTTTCAGGACAGTTACCTACAGAATCGTCAACGGCAGCCTTGACCAAGAAATCCCCAGTTCCAAAAAGACGGGTTGAATTCTCTGCTTTCGGGAACGATTCCTTGGGGGTGCTTATTTGTCGAATGTCTGTTTAAGTCACATAAAATTGTCCAGGTACGAACGTTGATAGCAAGCACAGTGTCACTAGCTTAGTTTTCTAGAAATACGGAATGTCAGGTCGGTGGGGTCTTTCAGGATAGGACTATAATCGGTCACCACATCACTTGTCAAACTCCGTCGGAATGTTACTGACGTTAATAAGTTATTTGCCACACAGGCTAAAAAATGTACTAGAGTTTTTCTCAGGAAGAATTTAATATGGCGCGCTAGGCCTGTTTCTTCATTTATCCTTTAAAATGCTCGTAAAAATTTTGCACCAAGTCACTCTAAAGAAAATGGGTTAGTTCTTCACAGGTATTTACTCTGTAGTAACGCCGGCAAAGTTTGGGTCACCCCAGTATTCACTGAATAAAGAAAAACCACATATAAAATATGTTACTTATTATGTACTCAATATAACTTACGTTTTAAGCTGCAGCGCACATTTGACTTATCATTTAAAACTTCCCGTGCAATAAGTTATATATTTAAAAATCATCAATCCTCATGAATTAGGAATACATGCGTATTCCGTCAACACTCATGAGGCTTCTAGCATTTATAAGTTAGTTTAGAAAAATTGTTCTCGTCTGATTACACTGACAAACAACATTTTTCTTTCTTATATAAGAATAAGTGTTCTTAGGTCAATTTCTTGCGCTGATTTCAAATTTGAAATCCGTTTATCTCTATCACATCGGGTTCTTAAGATATTTGTGAATAAATATATTTTTGGGAAACCGTTATTTGCTCCGTTTCATTTTTACTATATAACTTATTAAAAATTAACAAAATGCAAAATAATTCTACTTTTTATACTGCTAAAAGATGCATGACATATGTTACGCTATTTTTCAAATAGTTACTGTATTTTGAAATAATTCTGAGCGAAATATGGCTTCTAGAAGTTGTAGAAATTCGGCTGATCTGTTCCGTTACGTGTGCGGATATTTTACCGATCGTGTTCACCAGAAAAAACTTTACACCATTACTAAAGAAAGCATATGAACTTTATTTCGATTCGAAAGTTGATGATGCAAATAAATCTTGGAAGCCAAATGCAGTTTGTTCGACTTGTGCAAATACATTGGCAGGTTTGTTACGAAAATCACTGAAGCATAAGTCGATGCCTTTTGGAGTGCCAGTAATATGGCGTGAACCGACACATCACGCTACCGATTGTTACTTCTGCTTGACAAATATCTATGGTTTCACTTTTAAAACTAGAAAGTCTGTGGTTTATCCAAATATTGAATCGGTTTCGAAACCAGTGCCTCATGATCCAATCACGTGTCCGATCCCAGTTCCACCAGAACAATATCCGTTGGACGTGAATGAACCGTCAGAAAGTGATAGTTTACCTGCTTTAGAAACTAATTCTGACTCGGATTATATACCGGTGAATGATGGTGTTCACTTAATTAACCATTCAGAACTTTCAGATCTAATACCTGATCTCGCTCTTACCAAAGGACAAGCGGAATTACTCGGTTCGCGACTCAAAGAATGGAATCTTTTAGCGCCCAATACTCCGATATCTAAATTTCGTCATAGACACAGAGAACTTGTTCAATACTTTGAGATGGATGATGACATTTGCTATTGCAAAGATGTAAACGGTCTAATGGTGCACCTCGGTCATGAGCACATAGTCAACGAATGGCGACTTTTCATCGACTCTTCCAAGACTAGTCTAAAAGCCATGTTATTGCATAACGGAAATTTATTTTCATCAATTCCAGTGGTCTACTCTATTCATATGAAAGAAACTTATGACAATATGGCTATACTTTTGGCAAAAATAAAGTACAATGAGTACCAATGGCGGATTTGTGGAGACCTAAAGGTCATTGCAATTCTCACGGGCATGCAGACTGAGTATACTAAATTTTGTTGCTTCCTATGTGAATGGGTCAGCCGCAACAGACAGGAACATTATGCAAGAAAGGTGTGGCCTATCAGGGATCGTATGCAGCTCGGGCATAAAAATGTAATACATGAGCCATTAGTTAACAAAGACAGCATCAATTTACCACCGTTACATATAAAGTTGGGGCTCATGTAGAATTTCGTAAAAGCGTTAGATAAAACGAGCAAAGCTTTCACTTTTCTTCGAGAAAAGTTTCCGCAAGTTAGTGATGCAAAGATAAAGGAAGGTATCTTTGTAGGACCTCAGATTAGGAAAGTTATTGCAGACAAACAGTTCGAGAACTTGTTACATGGTAGTGAACTTCGCGCATGGATGGCATTCAAATCGATCGTCGATAACTTTCTGGGAAATCACAAATCTGTCGACTATGTGCATATTGTTAGCAGTGCATAGATGCATACAGAATTATGGGCTGTAACATGTCCCTCAAAATCCATTTGCTCGATTCGCATCTTGACTTTTTCCCTGACAACCTTGGCAAAGTAAGCGATGAGCATGGAGAACGATTCCATCAAGATATCGCCGTAATGGAGTCACGTTATCAAGGACGGTGGAGTGTGACCATGCTTGCCGATTATTGTTGGATGCTTCATCGCTATGTACCACATGCCATTCACCGACGAAAGTCGACTGCAAAGAAATTCTAGCCTACATAACTGTTATACTTCTTGTACGAATGATGTTGTAATACTCTATGCGTTGTTAAAAAACTTCAATTGCGTATTTCTAGAGATCCCGACCTGACAGAGAAAAACGGTTTGCAGATTTAAAAACAGCGCCTTAAAATTGACCAGAAAAACATAGAAATGTTAGAGAAAGAAAAAAAAAATTTTTTTTTGTTAGCCAGTGTTATTTAGCAGTTAAATTAAATTCATTATAGCTACATTGTTGTTTAAGCTAGAAATTATAATTTATTCTGCTTTCCACTGAAACACGTCACTATAAAATAATACAGACTATATAAATTAAGCACTCTGCACCAAATCTAACTAGGGAAATATGAAATAGCGATTATCACTTTAAACACTTCACAAAATACTAGATATTTAATATAATATATTTACCTCCATACAGAACTACAGACTAAACCATGAACTAGAATACTGCAATGTAATGGTAGTCTAGAGCTCGGCAAAATGGCCAAGAAACTCAGACTTCGCCAAAACACAGATATTTTGATCTAGCACAGCGATCTGTCTACTGCAAAAGTTAGGAGCAAGAATGAAAATCTAGTTTCAAACTCTGGTTAATATCTATCAAACAGACAAAGAGGTGAACGTTTATTTCGCAAAACGAAATAATCTCCCCTTTCCGTCTTTAACACTTACGTAACTAGAAGACTACCATGAACTGATACTCGTGCGTTTTAACACCTCGCGCGTACCAGGCCTACCGTGAGTGCCTTGTCAGCTGGGATTTCCAGACAAATGTCTCAAACTGCGCCGAGGAGATGTCGGCTATCGCGCCTCACTGAGCGTTCAGCCGATGCAACTCGTTTGTGGCAGGTGAAAATGCAGACAAATTTGTCGCCTATAGGTCTGGCGAAAGCGAATATTCACGGTGAATTTCGTCTGGTGCAAGCAAGGCTGTAGACCTATGTCTGCTCCTATGTCTGACCAGACGAATATGTTCACAGTTTGGTCCACTGACACCTAATGCCATAGAATGCATTTAACGCTCTCACGTCTAGTGTAGAGACTGATACGTTATGTCATAAATGCGTTTACCAGTATGAGAAAGAAACGGTAAAGTTGAGAATGGGGAAGAAAATATTTCTCGCAAACGAATGGATGCGAAAAATACAGGGAAAAGGTAAAGAGTGATAATAAAATAGAGGATACGGGTGAAAGAAAAAGAAGAGGATATAGGTAATTCATTGATCATGAAACCTCTGTGACTATATATATATATATATATATATATATATATATATATATATATATATATATATATATATATATATATATATATATATATATTGTCAAGTGCTTGCTGTGTGTACACATTGACAAATATGTATTACATACACATGGAGCGACAAACATGGCTCGTTTTTCACAGCAAATTGTTAATTCACTAAACTCCAACACGTAAATACGATATCCGACGACTTTATGTCTCAAACTTGAGTATAACACAATAACACAGGCAGACTGCCGCTTTGGCCATAAATCATCACATAAGAAAAGCACAACGTATGATGTGCATAATTAGAACAGCATCTCATGGAACGAATTTCACAATATCTTAATATATTTTCTATTTTCCTTCAACCATTTCGCCTTCACTCTCCACGTAATCTCTCCTCGCTCTAATCTCTGTCTCGAATGACCTTTTTACCCATGACCCTTTTCACACCTGACCAGTCTTCCCCACCACTTCGTTCACAACAACTCAGCCATGCCCGTGAACTCGACATTAGCGCTTACTGCTACTAATGCATTCATGCCCGCAAGCAAACTTAACATTCACTCACTTCAACTCACAACTTACATAAACATATCTAGTTCCCACCGGAGCATGAGTACTGACATTCATTCTATAAACCGTTCGTGACATCCACCCCTCCCTCTCCAAGTGAAAAACATAGTTTTTCACTGGATGGGTGGTAGATATCAGGAAACCAACCATCCAAAACCTCTGATTACATATGTGGGCAAAATCTATAGCATCAGTGTGAAAATATGCCATCTACAAATAATCAATAATAACATTCTGAAGAACACAAAAATAAAATTAAAAAAATTACAATAGACCCAATTTGCTCGAAAAATACAACAGCAACCATATGGCAAAAATTATGCATCTCTAATTACACACAAAATTAAAGGTGATACATTACATCAATTTCACCAAATTCTCCTATACCGGAGAATATCTGTTCTATAACCCTGTACTGGATACACAACATATGATAAGAACTTAGCTTATACAAAAATCATGCAGAATCCAGATGACAAAACATTACTCATGTACAAGTATCAAATACTACATAGAAATGGTGGTAAAAAAAACACACCCATTTACTACAAGCAAGTGTTCATAATCTGGATAATGAATCTGCAAGGACATTCAATTTACCCTGAATAGGAAAAACAGTGAAGTTGTACTGTTGTAACAACAACGACCACCTTGTCAAACGTGAATTTGGTGATCTAGATGACTTAAGAAAAGTCAATGGATAATGGTCCGTTTCCAGCACAAAATGAGATCCTAACAAATACCTAGGGAGTTTGGAAACAGCCCAAATAATGGCTAAACACTCTCTCTCTCTATAGTGGCATATCGCGTTTCAGCCGGAAGCAACTTCCTGCTGACATACATGCCAGGATGTAGAAACCCATCATGTTCTTGCATCAGACACGCACCAATGCCCACTGCAGAAGCATCAGTCCTCCGTACAAAAGGCTTAGCCAAGTCTGGCAGTAGAAGAATGGGCTCGCTGGAGAATACAGCTTTGATGTTCCTCAGTGCTCTATCACACTCTTCAGTCCAGACCACTCTGTTTGGCGTGCCCTTTTTAGTGAGTGATGTTAGAGCTGCCGACAATGAAGAGAACCTGGGGATAAATTTATGATAAAAATTTATCAGACCGAGTAAACTACGTACTTGTTTCTTTGTTTTTGGAGGTTGCAAATTCAAAATTCTTCCAACTGTTTGATCAACTGGTTTTAAAACACCCTGTCCTACCACATACCCCAGAAATGTTAACTCCTGAAACCCCACCTTAATCTTACTGGGTCTTGCTGTAAGGTGATGCACCCGAAGGCATGATAACAGTGACTTCAATCCCTCTACATGTTCATCCCACGTGTCATGAAACAAACAGATGTCATCAATATATGTGATAACATCCTTCTGTCCCCTCAAAAGCATTCTCATCATTCTCACAAAAGTTGCCGGGGCATTCACCAGTCCAAAGCACATATAATTAAACTGGAAAAGACCCTGAGGGGTACAAAATGCTGTAAGTGGCCTAGCGCCTTCTGCTAAGGGAATTTGCTAATACCCCCTCGATAAGTCTAGTTTGGTAAAATACTTTGCCCCCGCTATTTGGGATAGGAGGACCTCTTGGTTGGGCATAGGTTCCGCATCTATCACTGTGACACTATTCAAGCGGGAGAAGTCTATACATATCCGTAGGGATTTATCCTTCTTCCACACGATGACCATGGGAAATGAGTATGATGATTCAGATGGGGAGATAACACCTAAGCGTAACATATCATTCACTTCTTTTTCAACAGCAGAAGTATAATGTAGTGGAATAGGATATGGTCTCACCCGGATGGGCTCTCCATAGGTCAGTTTAATATCATGCTCAACTAAATCAGTTCTTCCAGGAATATCTGTGAGTACATCTTGAAATTCGCACAGCAGTGACTTCACCTGTTTCCTCTGATGCTGTGGGAGAGATGCAGAGACCTCTACATCTCTCCATGACTCCGAGGCAACCAATGGCAATAGTGGGATCTGGAGATTGACCTCCTCTCCTTTCTCTCCATCTTCCTCGATGACTGCTGCACTAGCTACAGTAACTGTACTATCAAGAACAGCGTTCACAACTGGTTCCAGTTCAGTTGGACGTACTACATATGGTTTTAGCATATTAATATGGAAAATCTTCTCCTTCCCTCGGACTAATATCAGATAATCCACATCGGTAATCTGTTTCTTTACTTGAAATGGACCTTGCCAGTTCACTAGCAGGTGATTTTCCTTGGTCGGTAGCAACAACCATACCTCGCTGCCAGAACTAAGGGATACAAGTTTGCTATTCTTATTGGCGTATGCTCTATACCTTGCACCCGATGTCTGTAATGCCTCACGTGCTATCGAACATGATGTAATTATGCGCTCTCGCAAGTCAACGACATACTCATAACTTGACTTGACGCTATCATCAGCGTAATTCCCGGTCAGTAAGTTTCTCAAAATTTTCATTGGACCCCGAGGATTTGAGCCAAATACTAGCTCGAACGGTGAGAATCCTGTGCTCTCCTGTGGCATCTCCCTGTATGCAAACAAAACTCCTGGTAGGTATCTATCCCACAATTGTGGAAAATCTCCTGTATTCTTACCTAGCATTCTTTTCAGTGTCCCATTGAACCGCTCGCAGACCCCATTGCTCTGAGGATGATACGGGGTGGTGAACACTTGGGCTATGTCTAACATTTTAGATATGTGTTTCATCTCTTCTGAAATGAATTGCCGGCCCCTGTCAGACAAAATCTCTTCAGGAAATCCTAATCTGCTAAATAAGCTCATTAGAGCCTCTGCTATATCCTTTGATGTGATGGATTTCATTGGCAATGCTTCAGGCCACCTTGTACATAGATCAACCAATGTTAGAATAAATCTATACCCCCGATCAGACATAACTGAAAGGGGCCCAATAAAGTCTATTGCAACCTTCTGAAAAGGGCGAAATGCCAAATCTGTTGCTACTAATGGTGCCTTGGGAGTCCTTCCTTTCTGGCTTGTCTTCTGACACAATTTACATGACCGACAGTAAACCTTCACATCCTTATTGTATCCACGCCAGTAAAACTGGGACAACACTCTACAGCGAGTTCTTGCAATACCCATGTGACCCGCAAAAGGGATATCATGTGCTGTCCTTAACACTGTATTCTTCAGTTCCACTGGAATAACCACTTGTGTAATGACTGAATGTTGCTCTGCAAAGCATCTGATTAGAATGGAGTTCCTAACCTCAAACCAGTATCGAGCAGACTTGGTATGCCGTATGTTCTTGGACTCAGCCAACTGAAACAAAGGCAGAAGTGAAATGTCTTTCCTCTGCATGTCTACAAAATCAGATGCTGTAATTCCAGCAACCGTAGGCACCAAAGGGATATTACTGGGTTGCGATATCATTATATTTGCATCATCAGCCTTAGTCTGAGCTCTCGTCATTACTGCGTTAGCAAACAAATTATGCCTATTTTCCCACTCCTCAATATCCTTACTGGTGCAATCATGAACCCCATTAACATTTCCAATAATGAGATCAGCGATGGGAGAATCAAGGACGCATACTCGAACTCTACCCGACAAGAAAGGGGTGTCGATCTGCACAATCGCCAATGGATAGTACTCGACCTTACCACCAAATGTAATGCATTTTGCCATCTTTCCAATATAATACGTATCCTTAATAAATGTCTTCCTAATGCCAATGGTCGTACATCCCGTGTCCCTCAAAACAGATACAGGTTTATTCTCCACAAAACCCTTATGTAAAGTTAAGGTTCCATTCCCATCAACTGATGAAAGGCAAGGCAAAGTGTGTCCATATATTAAAATAGGCTTGCCATCAGGCTCGAACAATGGTCTGCACCCCTCACACTCCTCGCTATTAAAAGTATCAATTACAGTAGCTGAATTTGCATGCTCAGTGTTTTCCTTTGGGCTCTCCTTTCGACTGTTTCTTCTCTCATTACAATTGGGGCAGTTGGAATCCGTCTCTTGGCGCTTGTAAGGGCTTCTCTTTGGACTGCTATTATAATTTTTCTTTGGGCTGGCATATGGACTTCTTTGTGGGTTGAAGGGACACCTCTCTGGGTCCCTCCCACACTGATAAGATAGATGACGCCTTGAGCCACACTTATTAACAACCCCTTCTACTGTAGCCTGACCCAAACGAAGGGTACTGTCTCTTAGGAGAATATCTTCTGTCCCCATTCCATCTTCTATTTCCACCATCTTTATCAACATATCTGTCTAAGCTGCGGGCCCGAGGATGTATGTATGGCTTCTTTTCAGTTTTCTCCTGAGCCACACAAGCTGGAAAGATCTCAGCAACTATCTGCTTGTGAATCGGCTTCCCTGGGTGTGCATTGACATACTGCTGTCCTAGCTCTGACATAATATTTATATCTTTTGGCTTTCGCTCTTGTAGAAATGCCACTAACTCTGGATTGCAAGACGATAGAACCTTGTCCTGTAGCATAAGGTCGGTTAGACCATCAAAATCCCTCACAATACCTGATAGTTCAATCCACCTATTGAACAGCAACTTGATTTCCGCAATAAACTCACTAAAGTCATTGCTTGTTGTAGGAATAGCCTCCTTAAATCTTTCACGGTACCCTTGAGCTGTCAGTCTAAATCTTCGAAGAAGTGTCTCTTTCACTGTGTCATAATTCATGCCTTCCCTTTCAGCCTCAATTTCAGCTTTCTTTGTTTCTTCCTTCTTTGCTTCCCTTTCAGCCTCAATTTCTAACTTCCTAAGATCTCTTTCCTCATTGCGTACTCTCCGTTCCTCAGCATCCGCAAATTTAGTCTCAGCCCATAATTCAAGTTCATCCCCTGATTTACCAAGTGCCTGTCCCTTGGTGATAAAATCCAAGAGGCTAGTCATCCTGTAATATTTATCAACTATGATAACTATGAAAAAATGATGCAACCAAAAAACAATTAAGGAGAGAGAAAAAAAATGTATACCACCTGATATGTCAAATGGTGTGGAAAACTATAATGGATACCCCTGCACATATGAAGGACGTCTGTCATACACAACAGATTTAGGATAACTCTTCACACTGGGTTTATACACTGGGTCAATCTCTTGTATCAGTCTGTATGCATTACAAACTGTAATAGACCAAAATAAAATGTGTCTGCTTATGTTAACACAAATGGTATGATGATGATTGAAATGATAATGACAGAACACACGACACTACAACAACTGATAGGCCGGTGGAGAGGAAGTTATAGACCAAGAAAGTAAGAATAGACCTTATATTTACACCCAAACCTATCAAACGAACAAAAAACAGGATATCGTAAAATAACTTATATACACGGATAGGAGAGCAAAGGACTGAGAATCGCAACAGAAAAACACCACGAAAGAAAGACTATTATACAAGACAATAAGTAAACAAACTAAACGCAAACAACTAACACCAACAATTGTTCCACAAATTACACGAGGCTTCACACCTCCCCAAGTCTTAGACAGATTGGGTTCCCTACAGCGTAATTTGTCTCACAAAACCTATTAAAGACGACACAAGGCAAATTTCTTCAATGAAGAAAGATAGATTGTGCTCACCACTCAAAATCCCCCTTATACAGAAATCAAAATTAAATACTACCACATAATATGAACGAAACAAAAACAAAACACTGGACAATGAAGTACCACAAGAGCTCTACTCGTGCACCCTGCAGCACGGGCAAACAGGAATGAATATATGAATACTTAACTAATAACAAGAGCTAATATAAAAATAACATAAGTTTCGAGTACACTGTAGAAGTGATAGACAGAAGGAAGTCTAGATATGACGAAGCAAAATTGTTGTCCTAAAAGGAACTAGTATCAAAATAAACTAAGTTTAGTACACCTTAAATATAACAGATCATAGGGTTCCAATATAACGTTAATTAATCTGCAAAAATGCTATTGAAGAAAGAATGGAATTAATAAAAAAATAAATAAATAAACCCTATTAGTTCCGGGCAATAATCTTATCAAGGAAGAAATAAATAACCAAATAAATTAATTAAAAGAAGTATAGCCTATATATATATAAAAGAAAATATACAGACGCATAAGTCAAGTAAACAGAAGACTTGAAATTTACAAAATTAATAATAAACTTAACTTAACCATATCCTGTGTCCGCTGCTCCACTTGAGATAGGCGCAGGCTTGGAGTCCCGAAGTTACAGCTCAATGATGGACACCACAAACAACACGCTTCACGTCGTAACACAGCACAGTCAAATATTAAAATCAGCTCCTAGGCAGATAAATTGACAACAGATTAGCACACTCATCACGGGGCGAAATAACATAATATCAGTGCGCCGAGGTAAACAAGACTGATTACCGCCTTTTCATTCTTCGTGCTACTTTCCAAAATAACACTGTCGATTTCGTCAAAACTGTCCCTTCGCCTCTCCGCCAGTGATTAAACTATTTTTCGCTCTTAAATATTCAGTCCTTCTGCAGCTATACCATTGCTGACTACCACTGAAATGAAAACTTCAGTTTTGCACATTAAGTTCTTGTGACCTGATTCAAACAAATAGGCCTACTTTTCTGTTCCGCTTGATATAATTTTTCCAACAACAATTCATGAGAAGGCGAAATTGTCAAAAATTCTGCAGGAAATTAGGGGTGGGTCCTCTCTTCCATTTACGAGTCCCCCAAAATTGTCAAGTGCTTGCTGTGTGTACACATTGACAAATATCTATTACATACACATGGAGCGACAAACATGGCTCGTTTTTCACAGCAAATTGTTAATTCACTAAACTCCAACACGTAAATACGATATCCGACGACTTTATGTCACAAACTTGAGTATAACACAATAACACAGGCAGACTGCCGCTTTGGCCATAAATCATCACATAAGAAAAGCACAACGTATGATGTGCATAATTAGAACAGCATCTCATGGAACGAATTTCACAATATCTTAATATATTTACTATTTTCCTTCAACCATTTCGCCTTCACTCTCCACGTAATCTCTCCTCGCTCTAATCTCTGTCTCGAATGACCTTTTTACCCATGACCCTTTTCACACCTGACCAGTCTTCCCCACCACTTCGTTCACAACAACTCAGCCATGCCCGTGAACTCGACATTAGCGCTTACTGCTACTAATGCATTCATGCCCGCAAGCAAACTTAACATTCACTCACTTCAACTCACAACTTACATAAACATATCTAGTTCCCACCGGAGCATGAGTACTGACATTCATTCTATAAACCGTTCGTGACATATATATATATATATATATATATATATATATATATATATATATATATATATATATATATATATATATATATATATATATATATATATATATATATATATATATATATATATATATATATATACTGAAGCACATTAAAAACGCACCACTATTATATATACTGATGCCGAGAAGCTGGCAAAAAAAAGTGTGAAAATGGATTTTCCCCGTGTTTGCCATGCGGTAGAGGTAGGAGATCCCCCTAGCGAATGGCTGCTGGAATGGAAAGTGCAAGAATCACCCATGGGGTGTGTACAGACTACATGAAAACGATGAAAGTTACACGTGCTGCAACACGATTCTCAAACAGCTATGACCCTGGAAAATGTCAGTACGCGTTGTGGCAGTATACTCGGTATATATATAGGCCGTTATATAATATATAGTACAGTATTGAAATATATATATAAAATATAACGATATTGGTATATTATACCGGATATATCGCGGGCCATTGCCAGAATATGAATTGCCATATATATATACCAACTGGCAGTGCCCGGGATAGGACATAGTGGCCAACCACGAGTTACTATATGCGCAAGATCGTCATATATAACCTAAGGAATTGACTCTTCCGGCAAGTCAAACAGCAATAGCAATATATAGACATGGGCAAGTCTCTATATATACGACGATATATATAGGCCTTATGCAAGATATATGTTTATATATACAAAAAGTATTGTTAATTTATTTACATCTCAATTTTTGGTAATAGTTACCAGAATTCGACACTAGACCCCATGTATAACAGACGGCTTTAGAGTTCATTCGAAGAGGCTTAATCTGAGGCGGTTACTCCTACAACTCAAGGAACGTGCTGCTACCACGTCACTCGACTCCTGGCGTGAGAAGGAACTGTCAAAACGTCATACTGGGAACCAGCAGTGACTGAACCAGAAGTCGCTGTCACCACATTTCCAGCTAAGTACCCAGTACTTGCACAGTTTACAGACCATCTTTGTTAAAACTTCACCACAAAACAATCTTTTCTGAGGAAGATACACAATACATGAACTTTTTTACTTGACAGATCAATTTTATTGAATATAACCCCGTTGATCAAATATTTCATAAATAAATCTCTTGTTACCTATGTAAATATAGATCCATAGTTGGAGTCTTTCAATAGACTGAATGAATTTAATGTCTGCACCCGTAAGACTCATAAATAAATACATAAGATATACAGAGCTATTAAATTTATATTTTGCTGAATCACCTTCAGCTGGGCACTAATAAAACACGAGTCAAAACGTATATTAGATGACTCAGTTGTTATACTTGCCGTTCTAAAAATCCCTTCGAGGCTCCCTGAAGTGGAAGCACCAACTTTGTATTTATATTTCTCTCCATGACACGACTTTAAACTACCCAGTGTCATCTCTATGTCTCTTCTTACTTCAATACTTCCTGTGGTCATAGAGTATTTCATTTCTCCTCTTCCAGTTTTACGCCAAAATAAAAAAAACTACTCCATATGTATCAATAACCCTAACCCCACCGTAACCTCAACCCTTACCCTGGTTACATTGACATTTATAAAATTCAGATAGTTTTTAATTAGCGATTCACATACTTAACAAGTATTATTTCATGGTTTTCATTCCTATTTAATACTTGTGTTGGATGTGTTGGCCATTGCTGAGCAAACTTGATAATTACTAGGGACGTTTGAATTGTGTTTTGGCAGACAAATATGGCGCCCAGTAGGTACACAAAGTTGACCCTTTTCGCCACTCTAGTAAATATGGCATGTATAGAGGGTTCTGAATTCCTCTGTCACATTTTGTTACACCACAGAAACTCCATTAACGGAACATGATTTTACAATATACTGTCATGTAATAAAAGTTTTTTTTTTCTTAGCAAAATGCAACTGATAATTGTCGTTGTCCTGTCCATTACTGTGGGCGTACACTCAGCGGGTACCTGCTCACCAGAGACAGCAAGCTTTGACTACCAAAGGGAGTTTTGTAATGCAGATGTGGTTTTCAGAGGCTATCCCACGTCTGGCGTATCTGGGGTTAGCACAGCCGAAGACCACAGACAGGTAATTAAAAACTTTAACATAATGTCGTAAGAAATATAATAATTACCATAATTCATCACCCCACAGCACCCCAAGGAACATAGGCCTTCAACAAACCCTGTCAAGTCCTCCCGTCGTATGCAATCAGCTCAAGACCTTTCCATCTCTTCCCAAAACCCTTTCATTCATGTCTGTTCTGTCTTTTTAGGTGGCATTGCAGGTGTCAAATCTGGAAATTTTCTTAGAAGAAAAGAAAGATGAGTCAGCAACCCAGACTCATTTGGCTTTCTGCTGGTTGCATCACACGCCTCCCCAACCAGAAGACCTTCGTCTGTCTGGGATGGCCGAGTTGAACTATTTTCTTTAGTTAACTTGACCTTTTTGCTGTGTTAAAGTTTTTGTGGCTTACAGTTTTTGCAGGATTGATGCCCAACCTTACTTAATAGCTTTTTACGACATTGCTTGGTATGTTTCAGTGTTGCTGTTCTTTGCTTCGCTTTGGAACAAGGGCAATACACGGTTGATATTAATTACAACTAGCTACATAATACGTTCATACAATTAAAACAATAATAATAACATTTAATATTACTTTTATGACAGTTCCCACAGGGACAGAGTACCGGCATTTCTCCAAGGTTAAGAGAAAAGTTTTATGTTCTTATTATTTTTATTGTTATATCCTTCGATAATTTATTTAAAGCTTAAAGGGGTCGTCCACTTATGACCACACGCGGCTAGGGATGGTGGCGGCCAAAATCTTGTGACGAAGTTTGACGATAGTGGACGGTTGAATATATGTGACGTCACACAAAATTAGGAGTAAAGATCGCTTCATTAATGATGTCAGAACAAAATAAATTTTGTAACCTCCATCCACAAAGTCTACTTGTACCCGCAATAGTCAACAACTCTCTCTACTTATGTTAATATTAGAGGCCTAACCGCAACTGAAATATCGGATAATTGTTATAACCTTTAACTAGTCTAAATTGATTTAACTGTGTGTTTATTTCCTGTTTTAGATATAATGGAACACACACCTTTCCAATAAACTTTCTTGATCTGGAAGCAAATGGAGTTCTAGTTCATTCAGTGGATGAACACCTTACTTTGTCGTGCTTGAACACCTTACTTTGTCGTGCTTGAACACCTTACTTTGTCGTGCTTGAATACCTTACTTTGTCGTGCTTGAACACCTTACTTTGTCGTGCTTGAACACCTTACTTTGTCGTGCTTGAACACCTTACTTTGTCGTGCTTGAACACCTTACTTTGTCGTGCTTGAACACCTTACTTTGTCGTGCTTGAACACCTTACTTTGTCGTGCTTGAACACCTTACTTTGTCGTGCTTGAACACCTTACTTTGTCGTGCTTGAACACCTTACTTTGTCGTGCTTGAACACCTTACTTTGTCGTGCTTGAACACCTTACTTTGTCGTGCGTGAACACCTTACTTTGTCGTGCGATAATGATAACAAATAGAAATAATTCATTGATAACGACTTCAGTTTTCAAACCCTTGAATTTTAATGGGTTTGCTCTGAAGTTAAACATTATTTTATGAAACTTTCCCAGAATGAAGAATTGAAGTTATCGATGTGTTTACTTTACATTAAATTTTTTTTTTTAATTGTTTGAAATTACATTAGGTCAAAATAAGAGACATTTTAAATACATTTAACAAACACTGCTGTATTTAAAACATTGTTATTTTGTCTACGCTAGCTGACTAATTTACATTCCATTACATTATTTCTTTCCAGTATTACAAGCAACTGCGGAACAGAATGGAGGGGGAGAGAAGAGAGAGAATTAAGCAATTTGTGACGTCATATGATTTTATTTAAAAAGGGGGGGGGGGTGTTTGCGACGAAATGTGATGAAAACGGAAGAGTGTGACGAAATTCGTTCGTAATCTTTTTCTAGTCTTCAATTTTCTCCGATAGTGTTGCTCGACCAGTCCTTCTACATGCTTATTCTTCCAGTATTGTTGTTTACACTTTCATCGGTCGAGGTTATCTTGTCCAATCTTATCAACAATCCTGGGTTACTTGACCGCTTGGCTAGTTCTGCTGCCACGTAGATGCGTTTGTTCGATTAATCGTCAACACTAGACGGATTAGTGATGCATATCTCCTTTGCTCCGACTGAAGAGTGGCGATAAACCCAGAGGTGTGTCGGAGAATGTAGATAACAAACGTTTGATTCGTGAACATGGCCGGAAAAAATTGCCACAAAACTATGTTGCTCGGGTTTTCCAATATGGATAACAGATGGTATTTGAAGATAATGTGTTAACTTGCAGACATGACCAGATGGAGAGGAGTGGAATACGAGAAATGATATAACATTTCCGGCAGATGACTTTTTTGTAATAAACAACTACGAGAAAGTAATATCTTGTAAGAGATTATCAGCGATAGATCGGTGATGTAGTGAATTTAGTAAACGTGACAGGCGACACGAAAGTGGCATGACCTTATATGATCATAAAGTTCGCAGACGAGTTTGAAAATATCATGTATGGGAAGTATCTTGTATTGTTATGTAGTAAGGTTCTACATGACGCTGGGAGAAACCCCTACCAAAACCAAAGGCTTACTGGCCGTTGGTTTTGTAATTGGAATGCCAAACTGAACTTCTTCTGATTGGATCTTTCTCCAATGAAGAAACGTGCGTGAAAGCGAACATTTCGCTAATAACCTTCATCATTTTAAGACTTGCGCACCGATTTCCAATTTATTCAAGGAGAAATCATAGCCAGGAACACGGATTTTTAGTATCCCAATACAGGACAGGCCATAGGACTGGAAGTGAATTGTAAAATTAGAAAGGAGTAACTCCAGAGTCATCACGTTGCGCCCCAAGTTCTAGGATCCTACTTCAAGTGCACCTAGTAAGACATCTAACTCACCTGAAGGTCTACGGCATCTTAAACAGCTGCCCAGCTTATTACGGCTGTCGTGTGAAATTCTAATCCACATATATAAATTAAAAAGTAAATGTAAAGCCTAACTAATAACTTCAATAAAAGGAAAGAAGAATGGTAAAGAAAAGTGCTGTCACAATGACTGTACTCGAAATTCCCCTTGTTTTCTAATTCGTCTGCAAATTATAACGTTTCACGTTGATAGTAAAAGCCTTCTGCAGCATACACGCGTCTCCACAACACAATAAAACGTGTACTGCCTTTCTAAGAAAAACCTTGAGATACGCAAGCTGACCTATATTTAATATTCCATTCATGTCATTTTATACACTAAGTTAACATAAACGAAAAGACAGATGAACTTAGGATAGAAAGAAAGGGAGGGCTGAAAGCCGGGACGCATGCAACACTAACACGCGTCTCGCTATACAATTACTGCCATCACGCGTGTAAGGCCACAAGCACTAACTTTTTTTCAAATCGACAGTGATAAAAAACACTACCCATACGAGAGTTAGGTTTTAAAAACCTGAAAAATGCTTATTAGGAAATATGACATTATACTGGTTTACGTTTGAAAACATTACAGTACCCAGACACCACATCGATCGAAGTGAACGGGAGGTAGAAGAAAATACATATTTTGAACGCAGCCCCTTAGCCCCATTAAATTTATATATTTGGGTTCCTTAGGACTTGCTGACAAAGAATATGTTAAACGTTACGCAAATAGTCTAGGAATTAACAAATTATAGCCAACAGAAATAGTGAGGGTGTCAGACAACACCAAAATCAGAATCGCTCAGTGGCAGATTTTGAAACCACCATTGTACGGGAAATAGGTCCCCATGTTAAATCCTATTTGATTGGAGCGCAGTAAATGTAAGGCTAAACACGATTAGTCGGGCTACAAATACTATCTTTTGTTGTTAGGGGAGACGGAAGGAAGGGTACTTTTTTTCAAACGCTTGTGTAAACATGGCTCGATTGGTTAGACCCGCCAATATAGGCAATTAGGAGCGTCAGTTCAGCACCACATTTTCAAATAAACTTTCTAAAGAACCAGTGCGTTGAGCGCCAGTGCATATTTTTCTAAATAAAAGCCTGGGACATCGGCAGATCGAAATTGTGCTATATTCATTGCCAGTCAACGTAACTGTGTATTATTTCCATGAATTGTGGTAAGCTTGATATATTCAATATCTTTTTAATGAAAATTGAATGTAAATTGATAATTTATGTCTATATATGTGTGTGGTTCAGTAGCGAACATGAGGCAAAGCCTATATAGTGCTCCAACCTGAACAGAAGGTGTCGGAGAAAAGTAAAACTGCATGGAATGGCCAAACAGTACACTGACACCTATCTTATTGACTAGAAAGAACTAATGCTGGAATTGCAGAGGCGTAGTAACCATTAGGGAGGAGTATACTGGGGTAAATTGTTTCAGATGAAGCTGACAGTTGGCCTACCGCTCTGAACTCAGTGTTTGTTATGTATTGTGTTCAGTCTGGAAATAGATTATAAATTAGTTATGAAATAGGAGGTACAACCTTCTTGTTTCAGGGACTGTGGTCCTAAAGTTATTGAGCAGCACCTGGTCGGAGCTTTGCTGAATCTAGAGGCTGACAGCATACTCCTGGGTCCAGATAGCGACCAGTGAGGTGTCTCCAGAACACAGGGGAGCAATCGAGCAGAGGAGTCTTTTCCTGCCGCCATCACGAAAGTTAAGCCTCTGTGGCCAGAGGAGCTCAACATTATGTGTCCCCCTCAAAACTTGACATTATAGTAAAACTGAGGGTCAATACATTGTTTAAATTGATAGGAACGGTGAAGATTTCCCCATACTATTTCCAAGATAAACAAACACTTGAAGTCATGATGACAAATAACAACATAGCTTGAAAAACAAAACCAGTATTACCTCATAGTACTACTACACAACTGACACACATAGGATAATACTAATAAAATATGTCGCTACAAGGTTCATATTTATAAATTATGTACATATAAATTGTGATTACATTTGATTGTGATTCCTGGTTCACTGTGTAGTTGAATCAGGATATATAATAGTGAAAGTAATTAATACATATATATTTGAAACTTTTACCATTGACTCATTAAGTTAGTCTTATAGAGTGTTAAATGTGTGTGAGTGTCACAGTGTTGTCAAGTGTGGTGGAATAAATTAAATTGTTTATCTGTCTGTTGTTGTTGTGACTTACACTTCATCATTTACATAACCCTAGACATTTAACGCAGTTATCACAATATTCCAGAATAATTCTGACTGAGGTATAAATGTGGTAGCAAGTAAGGTTATCTGTAAAACACTACACCTATTAGATACAGATACCTTCACAGCTGATCTCAGTCAGTACACTAAGTCCCCTATAAATATTTATAACATCCCACTTTACCACATATATTGGGGTCTCGCTCCCGGGATTTTGAATCTTTCCCTATTAAAAATATTGGGGGTAATTCACTTCAGGGAATAATAGAAATTAAAAAGGTATCCTTGGGTGAAAATAAATAACGTTGAGCTCTCAGTGCCTGTGGTGTCTTTGGATAAGTAATTACAGATTGTATTGTTTAGTTAGACATTACATAAATTTACCTGTTAGAAAATGGCGGACCTGGCCAAATTTCGATCTGCTGCTGTGCAGACGGCAAAAGAGTTAGGAATGGACGGGCAAATTATGATTGCTTATGTCACTGCTGAATGCGACAAATATATTGAACGGGAAGAAAGAAGATTAGAAAAAGAGGCCGAAAGAAAATTAGAATCTGAAAGGTTGGCCGAAGATAAGAGGTTAGAGGCTGAAAGGGAAATTAAGAAGTTACAATTTGAGGCTGAGGCTGAGACTAGAGGCTGCAGATTGAGGCTGAGGCTAGAGCTAAAATTGGAAGCAGAAGAAGAAGAAGATTGACTGCAGAAAGAGATAAAAAAAAAAAAGAGAAGAAATTGGCTGCAGAAAGAGAGGAAAGAAGATTGGCTGCAGAGAGGGAAGCAGAAAAGGAGGAGAAGAGATTACAAAGGGAACATGAGTTACGACTAAGGGAGTTTGAGTTTCAAGGCCATGCTCCTGAAAATGGTGCCAGTCCCTTTACCTCTGATGCCACTGCTAGTCAGGAAGCCTCAACCTCAGCTATGAATTTTCATTTAGATCATTTTGTTGAGAAAGACGATGATATTGAGAGCTATCTAAATAGATATGAATTATTAGCTACCACGTATGGGTTAGAAAGAGAAAGGTGGAGCTTAAAGTTATCTCAAGGGCTTCGTGGGGCAGCTTATGAAGTTTTTGCCAAAATAAACAGAGGTGATCAAGAAAATTATGACATGCTAAAGCAGGCTCTTTTGTTAAGATATGAAAAGAACGCAGAATTTTATAGGAAAAAATTTAGGAATGCTAAACTACTGTCAGGTGAAACCTATCACCAGTTCTCTGCACGGTTAGAGACATACTTGGAGAAATGGACTTCTCTGGGGAAAACCCAAGATCTTAAGGAAATGGTCCTTATAGAACAACTAAGAGAGTCCATGGCTTCAGACCTGAGAAAGTTTCTCATGGAACAAGGTGCAGAGAGGCTGGGTGAGTTGCTAAATGTTGCAGAAAGGTATCAAGCGGCTCAGGCAGAGGTATCAGGTAATAAAAAGAAACAGGTAGAAAATTTTAGGGCACCACAGAACTTTAATAAATTTGATCCTAGAGATCAAAACAAAGGTAAGCACCAGTTTGATAGGCCACGGTATGACAATAAAATAAAACCCCACAATTCGATGAAAGGAAATATGATGAAAGAAAATCTTTCAACCAAGGAAAGAGATGGTGTAAAAATTGTAAGATGAACAATCATGACACTGACCGTTGCAGAAGGAACCCTATAGTTATGGCCACCCTTCAGGTCAGGTCGACCTCAAGAAAGGAGGAGGATATCCTGATAGATACCACTCCAGAAGAGATGAGGAAGGCACAGGCTGGGGATAAGACCCTCAAGCCTTGTTTCAGGAAATTGTCAACTTGTCATACTACTCCAGGCAAGGGAGATTTTTACATGAAAAACAAGTTGATGTATAGGAAGGCCGGAACTAGATCCCATGGTCACGGACAGTTGGTTCTTCCAAAGAGATATAGGGCAGACTTAATAAGGAGCCTACATGTGAAAAAAGATGGGGACCATGAGAAAATAGGTACCATCATCCAAAAGGTGGCTCACAATTATTATTGGCCCAAGGCAAGGTGGGACATTGAGAATTTTGTAGAAAGGTGTAGCATAGCACATGAGGGAACACCCACAAGTGGGAACATTGATCAGGACCTGGACACGCCACGGGGCAACCGTAGGCCTGACAATAGAAAGAAAAATAAATTTGATAAAGTGGACCAAATGGAATGGGAAGCCCCTTTTCACGGACAAGCTTCAATTAACTGTTTTACAATGGCACTATGCAGAGAGTGCAAAAAGATGTCTTTCCCCAGGATAAGCCGAAAATCCCTCAATCGGACTTAAACAAACTGGAGGAAGAGGATGTAGAGAGGAAATCTCTCATCAAGAATTTTAAGTGGGGAGAAAGCCCCAAAAGAAAAATTGGTAGCGGTCGTTTTGTGCATGATACTTCTGGGAAGAAAAATCATCACTATAGCGCTTCGAGTGGAAGAGACCATACCGGTGCATGGACAAATAGGTCCACAAAATTAAAGGTCCATATGTAACGCTGTTAAGAACGTGGACTGATGAAAAGGCAGAGGAAAATATTACATCCTCATACCAATATGTGAATGAGCTGACCACTCGTTTAAAAACTGGCTGGAAACTTGCCAATGAAAATTTGAGACAAGCCAAAAAAAAAACATGCTGCCTACTATAACAGGAAAGCTAAAGACAGAGATTTGGCTGTGGGAGAGAAGGTACTGCTTCTTCTGCCCGGTAGTCAGAATAAGTTACAAATTGGATGGCAAGGTCCATATACAGTTCTAGAGAAGGTGTCTAGAACAAATTATAAGATAGATAAGAAGGGGAAAGAAAAAATCTATCATGTGAATCTCCTGAAGAAATATTTGGAAAGAGAACATCAGGAAGAGACACACTTGTTGACCTTGTCCATTGCCATGGAGATGAAAAAGGAACCACTTTCATCATTTGAATATCCATTACATCCCTGTGAGACAGCGGCACAGGTGAAAATCAGTACACACTTAACGAAAGAGCAAAAGAAGAGAGTACAACAGGTTCTAGATAATCATACAGAGGTGTTAACAGACCGACCGGGGCATACAAACTTATTGGAATATGATATGAAACTTATAGACCCCACACCTGTCTGTATGAAACCCTATTCGATTCCTTTTGCTAAGGAGAAAGCTTTGAAGGAAGAGATAGACTATTTGTTGAAGGAAGGAATTATTTCACACAGTGAATCTTCGTATAGTTCCGGTGTTGTACTCTTAAGGAAACCCCCTGGAGAACATAGACTCTGTATAGATTACAGGAGACTAAATGCTATTACAGAAGGATAGGTGGATCCATTGCCGGATACAAATCAGTTGTTTGCCAGACTAAATAAAGCTAAATATTTCTCAAAAGTGGATCTGAGTAAAGGATACTATCAGATTCCAGTAAAGCCTGAGGTTAGACCATACCTAGCGTTTAGTACCTCAGAGGGACACTATGAGTTTAACAGATTGCCATTTGGATTGAAGAATGCACCTAGTGTCTTCTCTAGAATGATGAGAAAATTATTGGACCCTCTGAATAATCCATGTATCACAAATTTCATGGATGATATCCTTATAGCAACAGAAACATTTGAGGAACACATTGACTCTCTGAACATGCTGTTTAATCGACTTAAAGAAGCGAATTTAACAGCCCGACCAACCAAATGTTGCGTTGGATGCAAAGAATTAGAATTCTTGGGGCACACAGTTTATCAGGGAAACATGACCCCTGACCCAAAGAATTTAGAGAAACTAAAGAAAGCCCCGAGACCACAAACCAAGAAAGACGTGAGATCCTTTGTCTCATTATGTGGTTTCTACCAAAAGTATATCAAAAACTTTAATTCCATATGTGCACCGTTAACTGATTTGACACGTAAAGGACATCCAGATCGAATTACATGGACACCACAATGTGAAATGGCTTACCAAGAATTGAAGGAAAAGCTCACAAGTAAACCTATTTTGAAATTACCTGACTTAAGTCAAGAATTCATTGTAAGGACGGATGCCAGTAATATTGGGTTAGGTGCGACTCTGCTACAGAAATCAGATGCATTGGATGGGGAATTAAGCCCAGTGGCATATGCTAGCAGAAAGTTGAATAAAGCTGAAACCAACTACTCAACTAGCGAAAAAGAATGTCTTGCAGTAATATGGGCGATAAAGAAATTCAATATTTATCTGTATGGGAAGGCATTTAAGTTGCAAACGGATCACAAACCATTGTCGTTTCTAGCGCAGGCTAGACATGAAAATTCTAGATTACTCCGTTGGTCATTACTGATGCAGCCATATGAGTTTAGCATAGAGTATATAAGTGGAAAAACAAATCTGGGAGCGGATTTTTTAAGCCGCCATCCGTGTGATGAGAATCACCGTAAGCCCCAGAAATAATAATAAATTTCTCTATGTGTATATAGAATTATAGACTGACATATAACGTCTGTTTTAAGTGGGGAGAATTTGTCGTGTGAAATTCTAATCCACATATATAAATTAAAAAGTAAATGTAAAGCCTAACAAATAACTTCAATAAAAGGAAAGAAGAATGGTAAAGAACAGTGCTGTCACAATGACTGTACTCGAAATTCCCCTTGTTTTCTAATTCGTCTGCAAATTATAACGTTTCACGTTGATAGTAAAAGCCTTCTACAGCATACACGCGTCTCCACAACACAATAAAACGTGTACTGCCTTTCTAAGAAAAACCTTGAGATACGCAAGCTGACCTATATTTAATATTCCATTCATGTCATTTTATGCACTAAGTTAACATAAACGAAAAGACAGATGAACTTAGGATAGAAAGAAAGGGAGGGCTGAAAGCCGGGACGCATGCAACACTAACACGCGTCTCGCTATACAATTACTGCCATCACGCGTGTAAGGCCACAAGCACTAACTTTTTTCAAATGGACAGTGATAAAAAACACTACCCATACGAGAGTTAGGTTTTAAAATCCTGAGAAATGCTTATTAGGAAATATGACATTATACTGGTTTACGTTTGAAAACATTACAGTACCCAGACACCACATCGATCGAAGTGAACGGGAGGTAGAAGAAAATACATATTTTGAACGCAGCCCCTTAGCCCCATTAAATTTATATATTTGGATTCCTTAGGACTTGCTGACAAAGAATATGTTAAACGTTACGCAAATAGTCTAGGAATTAACAAATTATAGCCAAAAGAAATAGTGAGGGTGTCAGACAACACCAAAATCAGAATCGCTCAGTGGCAGATTTTGACACCACCATTGTACGGGAAATAGGTCCCCATGTTAAATCCTATTTGATTGGAGCGCAGTAAATGTAAGGCTAAACACGATTAGTCGGGCTACAAATACTATCTTTTGTTGTTAGGGGAGACGGAAGGAAGGGTACTTTTTTTCAAACGCTTGTGTAAACATGGCTCGATTGGTTAGACCCGCCAATATAGGCAATTAGGAGCGTCAGTTCAGCACCACATTTTCAAATAAACTTTCTAAAGAACCAGTGCGTTGTGCGCCAGTGCATATTTTTCTAAATAAAAGCCTGGGACATCGGCAGATCGAAATTGTGCTATATTCATTGCCAGTCAACGTAACTGTGTATTATTTCCATGAATTGTGGTAAGCTTGATATATTCAATATCGTTTTTAATGAAAATTGAATGTAAATTGATAATTTATGTCTATATATGTGTGTGGTTCAGTAGCGAACATGAGGCAAAGCCTATATAGTGCTCCAACCTGAACAGAAGGTGTCGGAGAAAAGTAAAACTGCATGGAATGGCCAAACAGTACACTGACACCTATCTTATTGACTAGAAAGAACTAATGCTGGAATTGCAGAGGCGTAGTAACCATTAGGGAGGAGTATACTGGGGTAAATTGTTTCAGATGAAGCTGACAGTTGGCCTACCGCTCTGAACTCAGTGTTTGTTATGTATTGTGTTCAGTCTGGAAATAGATTATAAATTAGTTATGAAATAGGAGGTACAACCTTCTTGTTTCAGGGACTGTGGTCCTAAAGTTATTGAGCAGCACCTGGTCGGAGCTTTGCTGAATCTAGAGGCTGACAGCATACTCCTGGGTCCAGATAGCGACCAGTGAGGTGTCTCCAGAACACAGGGGAGCAATCGAGCAGAGAAGTCTTTTCCTGCCGCCATCACGAAAGTTAAGCCTCTGTGGCCAGAGGAGCTCAACATTATGTGTCCCCCCTCAAAACTTGACATTATAGTAAAACTGAGGGTCAATACATTGTTTAAATTGATAGGAACGGTGAAGATTCCCCATACTATTTCCAAGATAAACAAACACTTGACGTCATGATGACAAATAACAACATAGCTTGAAAAACAAAACCCGTATTACCTCATAGTACCACTACACAACTGACACACATAGGATAATACTAATAAAATATGTCGCTACAAGGTTCATATTTATAAATTATGTACATATAAATTGTGATTACATTTGATTGTGATTCCTGGTTCACTGTGTAGTTGAATCAGGATATATAATAGTGAAAGTAATTAATACATATATATTTGAAACTTTTACCATTGACTCAATTAAGTTAGTCTTATAGAGTGTTAAATGTGTGTGAGTGTCCCAGTGTTGTCAAGTGTGGTGGAATAAATTAAATTGTTTATCTGTCTGTTGTTGTTGTGACTTACACTTCATCATTTACATAACCCTAGACATTTAACGTAGTCATCACAATATTCCAGAATAATTCTGACTGAGGTATAAATGTGGTAGCAAGTAAGGTTATCTGTAAAACACTACACCTATTAGATACAGATACCTTCACAGCTGATCTCAGTCAGTACACTAAGTCCCCTATAAATATTTATAACATCCCACTTTACCACAACGGCCGGTTTATGTACATCAAGTTTGTTGATATAATTCATAACCCCTAAATTCATTGGGGTAAGTTGTAATAAGTACATTTTATCATATATATATATATATATATATATATATATATATATATATATATATATATATATATATATATATATATATATATATAAAAATAATAATAATAATAATAATAATAGCCCCTTCAGTCATAACTGACTATGGGAATGCGCCCCTGAGGTGACAGCCCTCAGCTGCTTATTTTCCTTGTGCTCCTTTCGACGTTTTCTCCCCTCCTCTGCTTGTTGTGTGAGCCTCTCTTCACCCAATCTGAGTTGGCGCCGTAAATAGCATCGCCACTTAGTGCGTGTTCTTTACAGTGTGAAATGCACGTATTGACCTGAATTGCGTTCGTTTTCGTAATCGATACAACGCAGTGGTCAATAGTGTTTATGGCGCAATTTTTGACCACAGCTCATGTTGCGCGCACGTGAAAGCAACAAAATTTGTGGTGAACACTGTTCACTGACTACGCAACTGAAACCCTATAAAAGGATAACGCTACACACACAAAAATTCAGTTCATTTTCAAGCAGACATTTATGGCGTCTCTATCGATAAATTTAAGGAACATTGCTATTGGCCGACTGCATGCAGGCGAAAGTCAAAGTCAGGTTGCCAGGCATCTAAACGTACATCAGAGTACCATCAGTCAACTTTGGCACCGGTTCCAAGCCACTGGCTCAGTTGAAGACCGGCGTCACAGTGGACGACCCAGAGTGACAACAGCAGCGAAGGATCGCTTTATTCGGCTTCGTCACCTCAGAGACAGGTTTACAACAGCTTCCTCAACTGCCCAGTCATTGCATGCAGGACGTCATGTGTCTGGTCAAACTGTCCGGAATAGACTGCATGACGCTGGACTTTGGGCACAACGACCTCACCGAGGACCGGGGGGGGGGGGGGGGGGGGGGGGGAGGTATGACATCATTAGGACCACTGGTTCTGAAAAAAATTTCCATAAATTATATCCCCTCAATTGGGAATCAAACCCGGTACTCTAGAATTCGAGGCGGATGCCATATCTCTTGGCTACTCCGACCCCAGAAAAAAACTTGTTATATGTAAATATAAATCTAAAGTTGATTTAATCATTATTTATGTAACATTACGGACAGATCACTCTGGAAACCACTCCGTAATTATAAAATCGTTAGGACTAATCGTATTTATACTACTATATCTGAGATTCACAACGGGGGAATCACCTAATTATTCGAGGAAGGAAAAAAAAAGCAAACAATCAGATGTGCGGAAACAGAGCCAATCAAACGCAGATGAACGAAAGGGATAAATTCATCGTAACGGAAAAACGATATTCATCTATCAATCATCTGATGAGAGGGAGATCCAAGTCAAAACGGCTCAATCAATCAGACTTGTATAGAGGGATTCAATTCTGGACTCTCAAAATTTCAATCAAGATCACTGGAAAACTCAATGACCTACACTTGTAAAATTCACATTACAGACTGAGAAGCCAAGCTGACCTGGTTTATGAGCAGACATGCACAGTGAAAGCTCAGATCTGTAATATTGTGTCTGAAGGGTTAGTTAAAATTGTATTGATCATTAGGTTTAGTATTTTGATGGCACGTACATTGATGAAATATTTAACATTGATTGTTATGATTAACTTTGATTTTCATGTTTGTGTATTGTCATGGTACTCCTAAAACTATGCTGACTATTACTGAAGTTGGTCTCCAGCTGAATATAACCTGAAAAAATCCTGAACAGCATTGACGCAGTAAGAGTCCTTGTCAGGACTGCTCAATACTAGCTATAAGAACTTACAGTCCTTTTCATGGCTTTGCTTTTACATGCTGGGTGTACAAAAGTTATTCTTCTTCTTCTGCCTCTCCGCCTTCTTCATTTACATTTCGTTTTATGTAATTTTTATAAACGGTATAAAAGGAAACCACTTTGGCATAATCATAGACGAAAGGGAATCACAGAAACTTTTAAAAGCTCAGATCTGTAATATTGTGTCTGAAGGGTTAGTTAAAATTGTATTGATCATTCCTTTTATTTACGTACTTTCTTTGATTGACATGACCACTGCCTCCTGGACTATTGTTGCACCCCACGTCGCTGTCATTTTGATGGCACGTACATTTGCGAATATGGCATGAGTATCCGGTCCTATAATTACTGGAAACCACCAAATGATACAGTCATGGTGATCAAGCTGCGCCACACAGGCTTTGAGTTTTGACATGATTTGTGTACAGGCCACGCCCACACAGAGCTATTCCATGGTATAATCAGTCTGCAATATAGCAAAGTAACCTGCTGATTATTACTTGATAAGAATAGGGTTATGTTTCCAGCATGTGTTGTTCAAGTCTACATCATCGCCACATACCTAGTAAAAATATCCTGACTACTGCATTGATTGCAGTGCGTGTGATGGTTTAGTCCTTTCAGCACTGGTACGTACACAATAGTAGCATTTATAATTCACGTCACACAACACACTATAAAACAGTCCTTTTCATGGCATAACACGAAATATAGCTTTTACATAAGGCTGCGGGTGATAGCGCAAAAGTTATTCTTCAGCGCTATCTCTTCCTCAACAACTATCCTCTCACAGAAAACAATGGCCTTATTAATTCATTACATCATTTTCTCACAGGAGATAATGGCCTTTTATAATTCATCAACAACTATCCTCTCACAGGAAATTGGCCTTTATATATATATAAACATCAGCGCTTTAAAGTATCATCAATAACGAAACCACAGGAGATTGGCATAATCATAGACGAAAGGGAATGAATCAAATTCAAAATGGCCTACACAAAATCTTCACCTACTATCCTCTCACAGGAAATAATGGCCTTTAAAGACTGCACATTGCAGTTATCAAAATGGCCTTACACACAAAACATAAACATTTTCACAATAATTCAAACTGCAGTTTTATATACTACGCTGTACCCACAGCGAAATACTAGTCGACATATTAACTTCAGCACTGTACAGGCATTTTCCCAAAAATGAGGTTGATAATCTTTCGAAGAACACACTCCCTTTACTTGTTCCGTATCACGAGACTTCCTCACGGTCAACACAACTCAGTCAATCAATCATCTGCGGGCTAGCCGCGAACTATTTTCACTCCGCTCAAAACATTACAGAATAAATATATCTCACACTTGAGATGATCAGCGCTTTTTCCACGCTATCTGTAATCTATATCTCGAAACTACCACGAGATATTTTCAAAACAATTCAATAGCCAACGAGCAAACAAGTGCTCCAACTCAGAATCTATCTTGACTACTAATATACTCAGATTTACGTCCCTTACACCAGTTCTGTTCTTAACAACTATGTTGTCTAAATGAGGATTCTGATCAACCGTGGCTCTAATCATCAGAGGATCGTCTTGGTTGTAGACAAAAAATACTGTAGTCTGGTGCATATGTTTTCAGGTTCCTACTCGAGAGAGAGTCACAACAAAGCTTCTGGTAAGGAGCATAACAGACTGTTGTGCGTGAGTAAAAGACTAGCTCTGCAATCCCCTGGTAGAAGTATCGGGTCTCCTGTCCTAGTGAATTAAGTATCTTGGAAAGTCTACACATGATCACTGACAGAAGTGTCTCTAGAGAAAGGAACTGAAGGAGTTAATTAAAGGTTTCACTGAAAAAGCAAAATCCAGAAGTCACCCAATGGCCGATGTGATGAAAAGAGACATTAACATATTATTGATTTCCATCTTGTGGTTTGTAAATACTTATCTGAATCTTTTACTAGACATTTATTTTAATTATTAAAGTGTACTGATACATTTTTTATAAATTGTTGTTTTCTTCTCCAGTTCTCGAAACTATTATTTTACTATTTAACGTTCATTTGCTATAACTGAGTGAATTTGCACCCGTTTCACTCAGTTTTTTTAAACACACAGAGCTAGTAAATTAATCGTTGCAGAATCACCATCAACTGGAGGCTAAAAAAATACGAGTCAATAATTTTCCTCACAGAAGGGGGTGGAGAATAATACGTTCAGAACGGCGTAGATGATCTTAGTTGTTTTGCTTGCCGTTCTTTTAAAATATATGTGAGGCTCCCTTAAACAGGAGCATAATTCTTCTATTCATAACTATGCCAAGAGTAATCTTGAGCACAAGTTGAAACCTTTGAAGCCTCATCCATATACTCTAAGCTTGGCCATTGTTGGACTACTGCAGCAGGGAAGACTTTCCCGCGACAGGTGGTTAAATGGCAATAACATGCGGACGAATCCTAATTACGTGACAGAAATGTGTGCGTGTGTGTGTTAGAAACAATTTTATTGTTGAGCATTTTAGAAAAAAATCACATCTCTATAATTTTGAAATGACGCCATAGGTTTTTCTATGTCTTCTCGACCTTTCATGATTGTCTCAAGTTCTATTCTATGTGTGTTTTTGTATACCTCTATTTCACGTACCTGAAGATTCCAGAGCAGAGACAGCCTTGTAATACTATCAGCTGGTTTTCTCAGTGCGGGTCCTATCCAAAGCTCACCTTTTGTTCCACTGGCACTTGTCTGGTTCTTGTCATCAGTTCCATATTAGTGGTGATGTTGTCATCAGTTCCATATTAGTGGTGATGTTGTCATCAGTTCCATATTAGTGGTGATGTTGTCATCAGTTCTATATTAGTGATCTTGTCATACCACTTCAATCCTTCTATTCTGTACAAGCACCAATAATTGAAAGTCTGTAACTTCTTGGTTCTGTTATCTTTTGCTGGTCTCCGTTTTCAGAGCCAAACAGTCACACTGACAACATTTGAGTTGAAGATTCTTATGTTTATGTTCAAATTGATTTTAATAAATTTGCCAGTGCAGCCAAAGCCTTTTTTGCCGTATTCTCATTTTGATGTCACTATCTATTTCTACTTTGTCTACGTTACTACCAAGACATATGTATTAGTCCATGCCGTTCAAGTGTTATAAATCTTCCAAATTGCTCTGTAGATTGTATCCAGCAGATTGACCTTCCAAGTTGACGAGCACTTCAAGGGCACGACCGGACGCGAATCAGACTCGATCAGTGTAAGTCGAATGTATACCTTGGGCGACACGTGTGACTCATCCCCGTTCTCTGAATCTGGAAACAGCTTGCTCGTTTTCGCCAGAGGCAGCGAGTTTTTAGAGGCGTCTCCTTGTGGCTACGGCATTCCTTGGGAGTGCGTGCCAGACTGTGCTAAACAAGCCTTCACAGAAGAGAAATGTTAGAAAATTTCTGTTGGATAATATTTATGATAAACTAACTCCTTCATTTACAATTCTTCTACAGCAATTCTTCTTAACTTTTTACAGGGCCTGCACCTGTTTACATCTATTTTAAGAAGCGTCGCACCCTTTTACCTTAATAACCTTTGAACCTCTTCACAGCATCTTAATAGGTCTCGCTCCCCATTATCTTCTGTCTTGCAAATTATATTAGAAATGAGAAGAAGAAAAAAAAAAAGAATAAAATTATGTTTTGAGATAACGTTATTTACAAAATATGACTAAGGTTCAGTATTTAATTCACGTTGTTAGTGTTCTATTTGGTACTAATACATTAAAGTTATGTGTATTACTCAGTATTTGAAAATTATTCGCCCTCTAAGATACCCGGCATCTGTTGCGTACCCAGAAGGTAGGTCTCACACCCTTATGGGGCGTGTGTACCCCTAGTTAATTAGCAATTGTCTACTCTACAACATTGATTGGAAGTGCTAGCCGAGCATGCTTTCGTGGAATTAATTGTCAGAGAGTTTCATAGAAATCAAATTTATAATAAACTGTTTCTCCCAGTTATAATTGTTGTCTTGTTTTATCTTTCTCAAATTTTTTGAAATGCGCGTTTTTTTTTTTTTTTTCTTATTATTTTTCCACCACAAGTTTGAAACTACTATATATTTTTCCAACCCTTTCTTTGTTATCTTATTATTCTTCATTTCTAAACTTGTCTACGAGCGTCGAGTGGTAGATTGGTTAGAGCTCTATCCTCTCGAGGCAAAGTTACGGGTTCGAAACTTGATAACGTTACGCTCCAGTCTACCCAGTTGTAAATAGGTACCGGCCTCTGTTCTTGAATTATGAAAGGCAAAGGAAGGACGTGAGGTAGGATACCTCATAAAGCTGAGTGACATCTCTAACACTTTACGCCCCTACCTACGGGAGAATCTGACTTGCACCAACCTGTATTTCCTCATCCATGAAAACATGGCATGAATATGTTGACAGCTTATGCTCCTTGGTGTCGTAACTTGTATACTGGTGCAATTACAACAGGAGTTGTCGCTGGGGTTGGCCTTTGGAGTGTTATCAAGAAGGTCTCCAGAAATCGGCTCGTTAAGAAAGAGAGAGACCTATTCGAGATAAGGACACGAAGAAGAGAATGCGAATGTTCCCCACTAGATCGTTTTTTTTCTAATTAATTATGGAAAGTGTTCTATTTCTCCCACGACTTTAGCTTCTGCCCTCAGATCTAGATAAAGAAAGAGCCCCCAACCTCATCTAAATGAAAGATTTTACATATAGCTAGCTATACACTTATTACAGCACGAGTGATACATTAACGAACTAGTTAATGATCAACGCGGCTATGTAGTTTATTAGTTATATTCATACACATATAGGGTTAGTAGAAAATAAAAAGCGATTCTGGTGAAAGACAATTCACACACACAGATGAGATATAAATAATGTAGTTAGTTAAATATGAGAGTGAACGTATGTGAATAGTGAAATGATGATGTGATATCTTAAGTGTTACCACACCCAAGTACAATCTGCACTGGCTATGTGTCTCTCAAGTTTCCTTCAGTGTATGATTATACACTGATAAGAATCTTTTTTCTTATTAATGATGTCCACCAAATGATAAATATAAGTGGATGGAAGCAGACATCATCATCATCAGTTGATAAACTCTTAATACAAGACCCTTGCCTTGAGCAAGAGACATGCTGAGAAATCTGAAGCTCGCTCGAACATCACCAGAGTTAAATACTGTGTTGTTGTGTTGCTCGTGGTTCGAGTATGGAATGTCAACTTGACCTACGCAGTGGTGTGTAGACATAGATGGAGTGTATAATGTGCGAATGATAGGAAGAGTTCGTGGTGTTGACAAATGTTCTTTTCTCACACTCATATATGGCTGGAAGTCATCGACACCAACGACTGTGTACCTTTACTAAAGTTTAATTGGACGTACACACTCGACAGCACAGATAGTGACAAATCACAGGTTGGCATAATACATCATGGTACAGTGGATAAATGGTCTTGCAATGTTATGTTACCTGGGCACTCATGTAGAATAATAGTATAATGGACTGTCAGTAGCCAAGCACTCAGTATTGCCCATATATATATATCAACTGAGTTTACTGACAAAGCACGTCAGATTATAAACAATATCCAAGATGGCTTCTAGACCTAATCTCGTCTAGTGAAGATTCCTTAACATAATGTCCAGCACAGATTTTTCCATATAATTATATTGAACCGCTAGCAATGGGTTCTCATGTGTAGCAGTGATCTCTGGACTAATCAAGCGATAATACGGGCATCCCTTTTCTCTTCTTGAAAGTCACTACATGTTTGGTTCCAAGATGGCTTCACTCGTGAGCTGTCACTCACGTTTGGATACAGATAATGAATCTGTCCTAAAGTTAGTCATTCATTAAACATTTCATTGCTTTGTAGATTTGATCATGAACAATTGACTGCATTCTACAGGATATAGTGCTGCTAGGAATCAGAATCGTTTTTTTCATCTAGTTAGATGTATCCTCTCAGACGTACAAATCATCCCTACCGAAAAACGGTGGCTTCGTACGAGAGTTCAAAAGAGTATCTTTATTACCTTGGTTTTCAGAAATATGATTTTGCCATTCCTTGGCAATAAGAATGAACACTGGGGTAAAGCATACACGATAGGTCTAGACGACTATCACTTTCCCCAAAAACCACTGAGATCACTTTTTTCCCGGCATCAAACCGACATAGAAAAACACAGCCCATCATCAGGGCGAAGCCAAAACACACCTCTCTCGCGACACATCCGCCGAACAGCCTTTGACCTCTCTAGAGACAACAGAACATATAGTTCGTCTTAGATATGTAAAGATATACAGATATAAGACAGATTCGTCCTACACAGACAAACAATACACATAAATTCAGGCCATAGATATTCTGAAGCAAGAACAATCTATTACTACCCAAACAAAGAATAAATCGCAGTAAAACTGGATTCATCCGCGGAGTTCGATCGAAAGAGACGGCACAACTTTCAAGGGAAGTAACTCAATAATGACTTTCCCTTAAGCACTAAAAAATATCTATTTTGTTTACAAAATATTTGCGAACATAACAAGTATACCAATGTATAATATTGTAAGATATCAAAGACTGCACGTAACATACACAAGTATGCATAGACTGTCCAATGTAGGTGTATGGTATTGTCACGAGCGTGTAAGTTTTAGAAATATTTGTCGAGTTTGACAATTTTAGTGAAATCGACAAAGTAAGGGAACTGTCAGATTTATAGAGAAAACCACAGATAATGTGTGAAAATAGGGTGACAGTATGACAACTAGGAAGGAGGACTATTACAGCTGTCTCTCTTACCAAGCCCACACTCGCTTATAGTCTTACGAATCACCCGCTCCCTCTTCTTTCTCATAGACAGATAGAGAATATAATAAGAGCTAAATATGTATGGAGAAAGGTCGTGAACATCGCATTAACACAAGGTTAACATTTATTAAATTCTTGAAAGTAGAAAATATATATTAAGTGTATCAGCACACCAACAAAAAAAGAAATGTAGCAAAATCACAACAAGTTAACAATTACAGAGAAAAGAAAACATCAAGGGAACAAACCCAACTATTCTGCCCCGATCCATAAACTACACTCAGAGATAAATCCTTCGGCTGTATGTGTATGAAATAACGCTATCACAGTGTCTAAAGTCTCTGTCCAGATTGCAGGAGTATACTAAATCCACTGGGGAAGAGCAAACGCTATCCTTGCGTAGCCTTCACAAATTACTAACACGATAAGCTGTAGGTTTATCTTTAGTCTTTCCACTGGCCGCTCATACGGGAGGAGGGTTTCGACTGACCAGAAGTATACAAGACGAGGTCAAATTAGGACAGCTGTCCGCTGCGCTATTATCTAGCGCGTGAAATAGGCCTGCGTGCTTGATGTTTTAATCCGGTTGGGCTGGTTTAGAACTTGATTGAGACTGAGCGCTCAGTTTAAGCACACAGTCAGATGCTTTCAATTCAGCTGGTGAAGATGAGCAAGATGAGGTATTGGATGCCACAAAAGCTCTGAGTTGTATTAAATCGGCGAGTAGTAAACCACTACTGCACAATACGATTTCAGATTTGCGGTTGTTGGTTATACACCGCATGAGCTAAAATCCCGTTATAGTGCTTATGTGAAGAGCGTTGAATTTCAGGTACGTTATGACAACTCGTGGAACCGTGAGGTCGAGGAGAAAGTTACATTCCTTCACTGAGATCCAGCTGGAACAGTGGGGTACCCTGGCACTGAGACCAAAACAAACAACCTTTACATCAAGCAAATAAATACAATCATAACTAAGGTATACTAAACTGTTATGCCCCATTCTAGTATGTGTATTATAATTATGATAGGTAAATCTCGGTGCTGTCTTTATCTACATGCGTTGTCCTCCTGTTAATTCCACTCTATCGATTATCAGCCTGCAGTCGCATAGGCTAAAATATCTTGTGCCTATCTGTACATCTCAGCATGTGTGCTGACAGAAACAACCTGCTCCAACTCCTCTTCCAACTCCACATGTGGATTGTCCAACCAAGTGGTTCCCGTTAAGAGGGTGTACTATTAATCATATCATTACTTGACATACATAAAATACGATACACAATAAAATTGTATGCGCCCCGTTGGTGTCGATACACAAAAAGGAAAAGTAATTACTTCCCACAAATAGAATACACCAAAAATGCAATGTTATAATGCTATTATAATACACGGTGACTTTACGTAGGACAGAATTCCTTTACTGGCTGGGGGTTAACTGCCTAGTTAGTTCTAAACTGAGTCTAGCTACACAAAATAGGCATATTGTAATTCCACACTCAGCCACGAGAAGTTTCTTTCAGAAAGTAATAAGTGACTACCTCTTATAATCCAGTTGTAATAGCTAATCGCCGCCACTAGTCAGGTTTATGTTACACCCCTGACATTTCCCCCAAAAGTAATGACAGCATAAGCTTACTATGTAACCCATTGTAAACACTGAATAGATTATCAGGTTCTTCGCCTAGTAAGTATCTATTAGCATAAGTTTACCATTGTAAACAATAACAACAGGAGACACCTAACAGATTAAGCACCTGTTAACTTAGGCTGAAGACGGCGCTACGTTATCACTGAATCAATATATATATATATATATATATATATATATATATATATATATATATATATATATATATATATATATATATATATATATATATATATATATATATATATATATATATATATATATATATATATAATAATAATAATAATAATAAATTCTTTAAGCACCAAACACGGCGCATAAGGCAGAAACCAGTGCTCTCCAGGTTGTTCGTTGTGACGCCACTCCTCTTAGCTCTTGCACATTATTTAAGCCCAACGTTCTTCCTTCTCTTATTATTGTTCTTCTGAGTGTTTCTTTTGGTCTTCCTTTTTTCCTCTTACCCTCAGGAACCCAATTGAGCGCCTGTAGTGGTATTCTGTTGTTTTGCATTCGTAGGACATGATCGATATATGACCATCGTCTTTTCCTTATATAGTCGGAGACATATTTCTGCCTAGAGTCTTCTCTTATTTGTCGATTAGTCTTGAATTCTTTCCAACTGATGTTCATGAGTTTTCTAAGACATTTGTTCTCGAATGTATTCAGCTTGTTCTCCAATGATTTTGTTATTTTCCAACTCTCACAGCCGTATGTTAACACTGAGATAACATTTGAATTAAACAGACGAAGCTTGGTATGTATATTCAATGATCGTAATTTCCAAATGTTAGATAATCTATTGAAGGCGCTAGCTGCCAAAGCAATTCTAGTATGGATTTCTCTTGTTGTGTCACCATCCTGAGTCATTTTACTTCCTAAATAATTGAAACTTTCAACTTTCTGTAGTTTTTCCCCGTTCAAGATGATATCAAAGGTCTCGTTAGAAAAGTTCATAGCTTTAGTTTTAGAGGCATTTATTTGGAGACCTATTTTAACCGAGAGATGACACAAATTATTTATTGCTTCTTGGGATTGTCTTGGTGTTGAACTTAAGAATGCTACATCATCTGCGAAATCCAGGTCCCCCAGGAATTTTCCATTTGTCCATTTTATACCCAATTGTTCATTGTGGGTATAGTTTCTCATAACCCAATCAATAGCTATTCCAAAAAGTAGTGGTGACATAATACAGCCTTGTTTAACCCCTGTTTCTACTGTAAACCATTCTGTATTCCCTTTATTTGTTCTAACACAACATCTTGCATTGTCATATAGCGCTTTGATTATATTCACATATTTTGTTGGAAAACCATAGATTGTAAGTATCTTCCACAATGATGGGTGGTGTAGACTATCAAAGGCTTTTTGAAAATCGACGAAGGTGATAATAAGTGGCGATTGCCTTTCCACTGATTCTTCTATAATTGTTCTTAGTGTGAATATTTGATCAATACATGATATATATATATATATATATATATATATATATATATAATATATATATATATATATATATATATATATATATATATATATATATATATATATATATATATATATATATATATATATATATATATATATATATATATATAAAAGCTAACATGAATTATATTACAAATGTCAACTCACCCCGAGAGAGTTGTCTCGTTGCGCCGCTCACTAATAACCTTAGTAAGCCAGCAACACACGCCCCTCAAAGAAATCATTTACTCGGCCAGTGGTCAAACCACTGTTACGAGCCACGAGCGTTCTGTAGCCGTTTGACCGACCACTTGAGCATTTATTCGTGCTAGAGTCTAGTCATAATAATTAAATATAAAACTACCATTCACTATAATAAACAAGCAAGATTCTTAACTAAAATAAAAAAATAACACGAGACACTAAGGGTAGGATACAGAGTGGTAGAAATCGGCTAGGTCAGCTTTTGACACAATGCACGCTAATTTACGCGGCAGTCGTCTTAGAGATGGGGTGATGCAAGTAGAGACAGCCACATCACGCCATGAGAACGTGATATTTGACCAATATATTATCAAATAGAATAAGCTCCCATCCAATGAAAACGTAGCCAGCTCAAGCCAACTACGAAATTGTCGGCAAGAATTTTTTTACCGGCAGTCCTGAAGAGAAGAGCAGTGTAGAAAGACGTTTAACCACTGTCTGGCTCTTTAGTTGAGGTAATCAACATTTTTGTGGCCAAGATTCATATATGTGTATTTGTATACATAAATGGAATAAGTATCTTTTTACTTGTTACAAGTAGAAGAGCTCGCTCTGCCATTATGTATTTCAGCTCGGTTGTGCATTATGAAAGATACCAATAGAACTAGTAGAAAAGAAGCCATTGAATAAACAAAATAAAAGATATTGGACAGAAACGTTTGAACACAGAGAATAGACATAATCTACTTCAACAATGAAACCTATGGAGAAGGAAATTAAACATGAGATTTTGATAACCCAGGAATTGTAATAAAAAGATGTATGTAACAGGAAAAGAATTGTCGGAGGTACAAAATGTAATATCGATGAACATTGTTTTGACATTTTTATGACTACTTTTGATGTTTAATAAACTTGCTTTGTAAAGGACAAGGCTGTTGAAGAATTCTTTGCCTATTGGATAACATAGATATAATGTCAAGGTTCACAAATCTTACCCACTAAAGCTTTCCACGTTCACCACCTGCAGAAGGTACGAACGAATCTTACCCACCAATAGGGTCTAAGTAATTAACACCTCTGGCTAGCTATAAGCCAGTAATACAACACAGACTTAGACATGGACTAACAAAAAGGAAAAAGAAAGTTTACACAAATAAAGTTCTAATCTACTTCAACTACTTTATAACCCACCACGGCCACAGTTCCCCTAGTCTGGCAAACTGCAGGTGCGTCTTAGATAAGATTACCACACTCGCAGGTCGCTGGCCACCAAGAATCGAGCGATGCATTTATTATGAGCAAGAACGAAAAGAAAAAAAAACCCAGGCACGCTTCGGGTGGGTGTCTGAGAGGGGAATAATAGGGTTACTGAGGCCATTAGAACAATGTAAAGAAATATATATAGCCTGTGGAAACAGAAAAAAAAATTAGAAAAGAAAGGAGAAGGTGGCGGATGAAAAATACAAATTATCAGTCGTTTTGTCACAGGTATGTCGTGTGTGTTATCTCCATGACGAGGACGTAATGATTAAAACCTTTGTAGTAACGAGAACTTGGAAGATATACTGTCCCTCCACGTTTAGAAATCTCTCAAGTGTTGACAAACCGTTGACAGTTGTCTCGGGAAAATGTCTGTTGTCTGATCTCGGAAAGACACTGACTAGACTGGAGCTCTTCACAAAATGATCTTCTGGTGCTCGGTGTGGTGAAGTGGGATGTTATAAATATTTATAGGGGACTTAGTGTACTGACTGAGATCAGCTGTGAAGGTATCTATATCTATTAAGAGTAGTGTATTATAGATAACCTTACTTGCTACCACATATCTCTATATCTCAGTCAGAATTATTCTGGAATAGTGTGATGCTACGTTATGTGTCTAGGGTATGTGTATGATGAAGTGTAAGTCACAACAACAGACAGATAAACAATTTAATTTAATCCACTACTCTTAACAACACTGTGACACTCACATACATATAACACTCTATGAGAATATCTTAAAGAAGTCACTCGTAACCTTTCAAATAACAATATGTATTCATTACTGGCATGAATGAATATGTGTCCTGATTCAACTACAAGGGAATCAGGAATCACAATCAATTTAAATTACAAGTTATGTACAGAATGTATTTAATATGAATATTGTAGTGACATATATTATTACAAATGTTCTATGTGTGTCAGTTGTGTAGTAGTAAAATGAGGTAATACTGGTTTTGTTTTGTTCAAGCTCTGTTGGTATTTGTCATCATGACTTCAATAGTTTGTCTTTAGGGACCAGTATTGGAGATGTTCACAGTTCCTGATTTTAAGACAAGTAAATTCCCCTCTTAATGTTAATTTTAAAAGTCAGTTCAAGATGAGGGGACATAATGTTGAGCTCAGCTGGCCAAGTTAGCTTATCTGGCGTGATGGCGGCAGGAAAGGACTCCTCTGCTCGAATTCTCCTCTGGGCTCTGGAGACACCTCACTGATAGCTAAAAGGACCAAGGAGTATGCTGTCCGACACTGGATTCAGCAAAGCTCTGACCAGGTGCTGCTCAGTACCATCAAGACCACTGTCCCTGAAATCAAGAAGGATGTACCTTCTACTTCATAACTAACTTAAACTCTCTTGTTACATTGATCACAACACAGCACAAACATTGAGTTCAGAGCATTAGGCCAACTGTCAGCTTCATTTGAAATACTTTATTCCAGTATTACCCTTCTTAATGGTCACTACGCCTCTGCACTTCCAGCATTATTTCTGTCTAATCAATCATCCAGGTGTCAGTGTACTATTTGGCCATTCCATGCCGTTTTACTACCCTCCGACACCCTCTGTTCAGGCTGGAGCATTACAGGCTTTACCTCACGTTGACCACTGAACTACACATATATATACAGGCATAAATCAACAATTCACATTCAATTTTCATTAAAAGATATTGAATGGTTCAAGCTTACCACAATTCATACGAATAAACACAGATACGTTGATTAGCAATGAATTCTGGCACAAACTGGCACAAATTTCCATCTGCCTATGTTCCAGGCTTTTATTTAACACAATTATGAGCTGGCTTCAACGCACTGTTGCTTTATCAAGCTCATTTAAACAAGTGGTCTCGAACTAACGCTCCCAAGTGTGTATATCAGCGAGTCTGACCAATGAGCCCCGTTTCGACAAGTGTTTGAAAAAATGTTACCTTTTCCCGTTTCCCCTAACAACCAAGATAGTATTTATAGCCCGACCAATCGTGGTTAGGCTTTCATTTGTTGCGCTCCAATCAATTTGGAGTTTACATGGTAGGCTATTTATGTAACGTAAGGTTTTTTTTCAAACACGTTATAAAAAAATTTTATGAGCAGAAATGATTTCATGCTGTCAGGCAGCCTCACTATTTTATTTTGGGTATAATTTATTAATTCCTGGACTATTGGCGTAACGTTTTACATATTATTTGTCAGCAAGCCCTAAGGAACCCAATTTTCCCACTTTAAAAGAGCTACGTGGCTGCGTTCAAAATATGTATTTTCTACCTCCTGTTTCGAAGATATGCTGTCTGGGTACTGTTATGTTTTCAACCGTAAACCCATCTATTGTTATCTTTCCTAATAAGCGTTTTTTTTATGATTTTTAAACCTAACTCTGGGAAAGGGTAGTGTATTTTATCACTGTCCGTCTGAAAAAAAAAGTTAGTGCTTGTAGCCTAACACGCGTGATAGTAGTAATTGTGTATCGCGCGACGCGTGTTTAATGTTCGGCTTTCTGCCTCTCCCTTCTCGCTATCCTTTTGTCCATCTGTTCGTTCGTTTTGGTAACGTAATGTAGAAAAAGACATGAATGGAATTTAAAATTTAGGTCATTACGCAGTCTGCCTCTTAATGTTTTTCCAAGAAATACAGCACACGTTTCATTGAAGAAAGCGGGTAATAATACAGTAAGCTTTTATATCAACGTGAAAGCGTTACAATTTGCAGACGAAGCAGAAAACAAGGGGGATTTCGAGTACATTCTTTGTGACAGCACTGTTATTTTACCATTGCTCTTTTCTTTATTAATTTTATTTGTTAGGCTTCATATTTACCTAATAATTTATATATGTGGATTAGAATATTTCATGACACCTCCCCTCTTAAAACAGACATTATATGTCAGTCCTTTATTCTATATACACATAGAGAAATTTATTATTATTTCTGGGGTTTACGGTGATTCTCATCACACGGATGGCGGCTTAAAAAATCCGCTCCCAAATTGGTTTTTCCAGATATATACTCAATGCTAAAATTATATGGAGCCAGAAGCAAAGACCATCGGAGTAACCTAGAGTTCTCATGCTTAGCCTGTGCTAAAAACGATAAAGGTTTGTGATCTGTTTGCAACTTAAATGCCTTCCCATATAGATAAATATTGAATTTCTTTATTGCCCATATTACTGCAAGACATTCTTTTTCGCTAGTTGAGTAGTTGATTTCAGCTTTATTCAACTTTCTGCTAGCATATGCCACTGGGCTTAATTCCCCATCCAATGCATCTGATTTCTGTAGTAAAGTTGCACCTAACCCAATATTACTTGCATCCGTCCTTACTATGAATTCTTGACTTAAGTCAGGTAATTTCAAAATGGGTTTACTTGTGAGCTTTTCCTTCAATTCTTGGTAAGTCATTTCACATTGTGGTGTCCATGTAATGCGATCTGGATGTCCTTTACGTGTCAATTCCGTTAAAGGTGCACATATGGAATTAAAGTTTTTGATATACTTCTGGTAGAAACCACATAATGAGACAAAGGATCTCACGTCCTTCTTGGTTTGTGGTCTCGGGGCTTTCTGTAGTTTTTCTAAATTCTTTGGGTCAGGGGTCATGTTTCCCTGATAAACTGTGTGTCCCAAAAATTCCAATTCTTTACATCCAACGCAACATTTGGTTGGTCGGGCTGTTAAATTTGCCTCCCTAAGTCGATCAAACAGCATGTTCAGAGAGTCAATGTGTTCCTCAAATGTTTCTGTTGCTATAAGGATATCATCCATAAAATTTGTTATACAGGGATTATTCAGAGGATCCAATAATTTTCTCATCATTCTAGAGAAGACACTAGGCGCATTCTTCAATCCAAATGGCAATCTATTAAACTCATAGTGTCCTTCTGAGGTACTAAAAGCTAGGTATGGTCTAACCTCAGGCTTTACTGGAATCTGATAGTATCCTTTACTCAGATCCACTTTTGAGAAATATTTAGCTTTATTTAGTCTGGCAAACAGCTGATTTGTATCCGGCAATGGATCCACCTGTCCTTCTGTAATAGCATTCAGTCTCCTGTAATCTATACAGAGTCTATGTTCTCCAGAGGGCTTCCTTAAGAGTACAACACCGGAACTATACGAAGACTCACTGTGCGAAATAATTCCTTCCTTCAATAGATAGTCTATCTCTTCCTTCAAAGCTTTTTTCCTTAGCAAACGGAATCGAATATGGTTTCATACAGACAGGTGTGGAGTCTATGAGTTTCATATCATATTCCAATAGGTTTGTATGCCCTGGTCGGTCTGTTAACACCTCTGCATGATTATTTAGAACCTGTTGCACTCTCTCTTTCTGAGTTTTCGTTAAATGTGTACTGATTTTCACCTGTGCTGCTGTCTCACAGGGGTGTAATGGATATTCAAATGATGAAAGTGGTTCCTTTTTCATCTCCATGGCGATGGACAAGGTCAACAAGTGTGTCTCTTCCTGATGTTCTCTTTCCAAATATTTCTTCAGGAGATTCACATGATAGATTTTTTCTTTCCCCTTCTTATCTATCTTATAATTTGTTCTAGACACCTTCTCTAGAACTGTATATGGACCCTGCCATCCAATTTGTAACTTATTCTGACTCCCGGGCAAAAGAAGCAGTACTTTCTCTCCCACAGCCAAATTTCTGTCTTTCGCCTTCCTGTTATAATAGGCAGCATGTTTCTTCCTGGCTTGTTTCAAATTTTCATTGGCAAGTTTCCAGCCAGTTTTTAACCGAGTGGTCAGCTCATTCACATACTGGTATGAAGATGTAATGTTTTCCTCTGCCTTTTCATCAGTCCACGTTCTTAACATAGCTACATATGGACCTTTAATTGTGTGGACCTATTTGTCCATGCACCGGTATGGTCTCTTCCACTCGAAGCTTTATAGTGATGATTTTTCCTCCCAGAATTTTCATTCACAAAACGACCGCTACCAATTCTTTTGGGGCTTTCTCCCCACTTAAAATTCTTGATGAGAGATTTCCTCTCTACATCCTCTTCCTCCAGTTTGTTTAAGTCCGATTGAGGGATTGTCGGCTTATCCTGGGGTAAGACATCCTTTTGCACTCTCCGCATAGTGGCCATTGTAAAACAGTTAAGTGAAGCTTGTCCGTGAAAAGGGGCTTCCCATTCCATTTGGTCCACTTTATCAAATCTATATTTCTTTCTATTATCAGGCCTAATTTTGCCCCGTGGCGTGTCCAGGTCCTGATCCATGTTCCCACTTGTGGGTGTTCCCTCATGTGCTATGCTACACCTTTCTACAAAATTCTCAATGTCCCATCTTGCTTTGGGCCAATAATAATTGTGAGCCACCTTTTGAATGATGGTACCTATCTTCTCATGGTCCCCATCTGGTTTCACATGTAGGCTCCTTATTAATTCTGTCCTGTATCTTTTTGGAAGAACCAGCTGTCCGTGACCATGGGATCTAGCTCCAGTCTTCCTATACATCAACTTGTTTTTCATGTAAAAATCTCCCTTGCCTGGAGTTGTATGACAAGTTGACAATTTTCTGAAACAAGGCTTGAGTGTTTTATCCCCAGCCTGTGCCTTCCTCATCTCTTCTGGAGTGGTATCTAACATAATATCCTCCTCCTGTCTTGAGGTCGACCTGACCTGAAGGGTTGCCATATACACAGGTTTCCTTCTGCAACGGTCAGTGTCATGATTGTCCATCTGACAATTCTTACACCACCTTTTTCCTTGGTTGAAAGATTTTCTTTCATTATATTTCCTTTCATCGAATTGTGGGAATTTATTTTTATTTTCATACCGTGGCCTATCAAATTGGTGCTTACCTTTATTTTGATCCCTAGGATCAAATTTATTAAAGTTCTGTGATGCCCTAAAGTTGTCCACCTGTTTCTTTTTATTACCTGTTACCTCTGCTTGAGCTGCTTGATACCTTTCAGCAACATTTAGCAACTCATCCAGCCTCTCTGCACCTTGTTCCATGAGAAACTTTCTCAGGTCTGGAGCCATGGACTCTCTTAGTTGCTCTATAAGGACCATTTCCTTAAGATCTTGGGTTTTCCCCAGAGAAGTCCATTTCTCCAAGTATGTCTCGATTCGTGCAGAGAACTGGTGATAGGTTTCACCTGACAGTAGTTTAGCATTCCTAAATTTTTTCCTGTAAAACTCTGCATTCTTTTCATACCTTAACAAAAGAGCCTGCTTTAGCATGTCATAATTTTCCTGATCACCTCTGCTCATTTTTGCAAAAACTTCATAAGCTGCCCCACGAAGTCCCTGAGATAACTTTAAGCTCCACCTTTCTCTCTCTAACCCATACGTGGTAGCTAATAGTTCGTACCTATTTATATAGCTCTCAATATCATCGTCTTTCTCAACAAAATGATCTAAATGAAAATTCATAGCTGAGGTTGAGGCTCCCTGAGTAACCGTAGCATCAGAGGCAAAGGGACTGGCACCATTTTCAGGAGCATGGCCTTGAAACTCAAACTCCCTTAGTCGTAACTCATGTTCCCTTTGTAATCTTTTTTCTTCTGCTTCCCTTTCTGCAGCTAATCTCTTCTCTTCTCTTTCTGCAGCTAATTTCTTCTCTTCCCTTTCTGCAGCTAATCTTTTGTCTTCTCTTTCTGCTTCCAATTTCTTAGCCTCTTTGTCAGCCTCAATCTGCAACCTCTTAGTCTCAGCCTCAGCTTGCAACCTCTTAATTTCCCTTTCAGCCTCTAACCTTCTTTCGGCTTCTTTTTCTAATCTTCTTTCTTCGCGTTCAATAAATTTGTCACATTCCGTTGTGACATAGGCAACCATAACTTGCCCATCTAATCCTAACTCTTTTGCAGTCTGAACCGCAGCAGATCGAAATTTGGCCAGGTCCGCCATTGTCTATCAGGTAAATTTTTATAATGTCTACCCAACAATTCAATTTCTAACTATATATCTAATGGACAACACAGGCACCGTGAGCTCAACCTTATTTAATTCCACCCAAGGATACCTTTTAATTCTTATATTCCCTGAAGTGAATTACCCCCAATATTTTTAATAGTTAAAGATTCAAAATCCCAAGAGCGAGACCCCAATATATGTGGTGAAGTGGGATGTTATAAATACTTATAGGGGACTTAGTGTACTGACTGAGATCAGCTGTGAAGGTATCTATATCTATTAAGAGTAGTGTATTATAGATAACCTTACTTGCTACCACATATCTCTATATCTCAGTCAGAATTATTCTGGAATAGTGTGATGCTACGTTATGTGTCTAGGGTATGTGTATGATGAAGTGTAAGTCACAACAACAGACAGATAAACAATTTAATTTAATCCACTACTCTTGACAACACTGTGACACTCACATACATATAACACTCTATGAGAATATCTTAAAGAAGTCACTGATAAACTTTCAAATAACAATATGTATTCATTACTGGCATGAATGAATATGTGTCCTGATTCAACTACAAGGGAATCAGGAATCACAATCAATTTAAATTACAAGTTATGTACAGAATGTATTTAATATGAATATTGTAGTGACATATATTATTACAAATGTTCTATGTGTGTCAGTTGTGTAGTAGTAAAATGAGGTAATACTGGTTTTGTTTTGTTCAAGCTCTGTTGGTATTTGTCATCATGACTTCAATAGTTTGTCTTTAGGGACCAGTATTGGAGATGTTCACAGTTCCTGATTTTAAGACAAGTAAATTCCCCTCTTAATGTTAATTTTTAAAAGTCAGTTCAAGATGAGGGGACATAATGTTGAGCTCAGCTGGCCAAGTTAGCTTATCTGGCGTGATGGCGGCAGGAAAGGACTCCTCTGCTCGAATTCTCCTCTGGGCTCTGGAGACACCTCACTGATAGCTAAAAGGACCAAGGAGTATGCTGTCCGACACTGGATTCAGCAAAGCTCTGACCAGGTGCTGCTCAGTACCATCAAGACCACTGTCCCTGAAATCAAGAAGGATGTACCTTCTACTTCATAACTAACTTAAACTCTCTGGTTACATTGATCACAACACAGCACAAACATTGAGTTCAGAGCATTAGGCCAACTGTCAGCTTCATTTGAAATACTTTATTCCAGTATTACCCTTCTTAATGGTCACTACGCCTCTGCACTTCCAGCATTATTTCTGTCTAATCAATCATCCAGGTGTCAGTGTACTATTTGGCCATTCCATGCCGTTTTACTACCCTCCGACACCCTCTGTTCAGGCTGGAGCATTACAGGCTTTACCTCACGTTGGCCACTGAACTACACATATATATACAGGCATAAATCAACAATTCACATTCAATTTTCATTAAAAGATATTGAATGGTTCAAGCTTACCACAATTCATACGAATAAACACAGATACGTTGATTAGCAATGAATTCTGGCACAAACTGGCACAAATTTCCATCTGCCTATGTTCCAGGCTTTTATTTAACACAATTATGAGCTGGCTTCAACGCACTGTTGCTTTATCAAGATCATTTAAACAAGTGGTCTCGAACTAACGCTCCCAAGTGTGTATATCAGCGAGTCTGACCAATGAGCCCCGTTTCGACAAGTGTTTGAAAAAATGTTACCTTTCCCCGTTTCCCCTAACAACCAAGATAGTATTTATAGCCCGACCAATCGTGGTTAGGCTTTCATTTGTTGCGCTCCAATCAATTTGGAGTTTACATGGTAGGCTATTTATGTAACGTAAGGTTTTTTTTCAAACACGTTATAAAAAAATTTTATGAGCAGAAATGATTTCATGCTGTCAGGCAGCCTCACTATTTTATTTTGGGTATAATTTATTAATTCCTGGACTATTGGCGTAACGTTTTACATATTATTTGTCAGCAAGCCCTAAGGAACCCAATTTTCCCACTTTAAAAGAGCTACGTGGCTGCGTTCAAAATATGTATTTTCTACCTCCTGTTTCGAAGATATGCTGTCTGGGTACTGTTATGTTTTCAACCGTAAACCCATCTATTGTTATCTTTCCTAATAAGCGTTTTTTATGATTTTAAAACCTAACTCTGGGAAAGGGTAGTGTATTTTATCACTGTCCGTCTGAAAAAAAAAAGTTAGTGCTTGTAGCCTAACACGCGTGATAGTAGTAATTGTGTATCGCGCGACGCGTGTTTAATGTTCGGCTTTCTGCCTCTCCCTTCTCGCTATCCTTTTGTCCATCTGTTCGTTTTGGTAACGTAATGTAGAAAAAGACATGAATGGAATTTAAAATTTAGGTCATTACGCAGTCTGCCTCTTAATGTTTTTCCAAGAAATACAGCACACGTTTCATTGAAGAAGGCGGGTAATAATACAGTAAGCTTTTATATCAACGTGAAAGCGTTACAATTTGCAGACGAAGCAGAAAACAAGGGGGATTTCGAGTACATTCTTTGTGACAGCACTGTTATTTTTCCATTGCTCTTTTCTTTATTAATTTTATTTGTTAGGCTTCATATTTACCTAATAATTTATATATGTGGCTTAGAATATTTCATGACACTCGGCCAGGTCACCACATTAGGCCCAGCTTGGCCAGGTGAAAACGTCTCATGCTGTTTAAAGCAACCGGCATGTAACACAATAGGCGGCGTCACAAAGAGGACATGTTAGCATGCTGGCGACAATGGGCGGAGGTAACTAAGAGTGCCGCCAACACACGGAACGATAAACAACCAGAGAATAATGTGACAGCACTTTTCAATTGTGTTACGACATGTTTAACAATGTCGTCTGCTACAGTTGTTAGCACTTTTAAAGTTACGCATTAAATGCTCGAGATGAGTTAACGATAGAAGTTTTTTTCACGCTTCACGGTATTTATTGAACGCGAATTGTATAGGACGCTTGTGACGTGTTTTGGTTGACTTGGTCACGCTTGACTACAATCTTCGTTGACCCTTTTTATTACGATCTCTGAACGAGACAGACGTATTCCGTGTACTCCCGGGATATCATGATAGTGCAGTACATTTCTTTGTTAATTTTCGGCTAGAGGGTCAGCCTTGATTATGAGTAAGTTCAGTATGGTTGTGGAGAACCATTAGTTAATTGAAGTCCATAATACGGGAGTACTTGATCATGTTTATGATCCATATTCGCAGACTGGCAGGTCTCACTACCGGTTAACTGCATTGCAGTAACGCGTGTATATAGCCTACCATGTTGTGACGACGATATTTATTGATCTATATGTTTGGACTGGACTGCACTGAGTGAAGATGAATTGTATCAATGAATATATTATAATGCCATGAATTAGATGTCTTCGTGATGTACCATGAATAAATATGTATTTTGTGGACTCAAAAGGAAGGAGTTACTCCATTGATGACCTTCAAGGTTGGCTAACCAGTTGAGCCATTGTTATTTCATTCATCTTATATTACGCACGATTTGCTCGTTAATAACAATAATATTTATAAGAGATCGACGGGGTTCGGTCAGAAGAAGCCGACGACTCCCAATAATATTAACTTTGACTAACCACTAAAATCAGTAGTTAAAATGTCATACCGAAAGAACCCCCCTTGCAACAGAGTTGCAACAGATGGTGGCCAGCGTGGTTGTGAAATAACTATTTCACTTCAAAGATATTAGTCGACGATCATGAACATCGTTTGTTTTTTCAAACTTTCCTGACGATCATATTGCGTGAAAGTGTGAACAGTTCAACACGCATGCGCACTGCGATCAATTATAACGTCACGACCTTGGTGACAATGTTAAGAGGACAGCCGTTGAAATTTTTCATTCAAACAAGACAGCGACATTTCAAGTATTCAAAATGCCTCAACCGACTGAAGAACTTATGTCAAGGAATTATCATTACTGCATGCTATTTAGAAAAGTCGTTGGTGCATGCTTACTCTGTCGGAGATTGTCGCTATCCAAAAGCCAAGTACTTTTTTGTGATTTACGCAACGTTAGTCCATGTCGCCACTCACAGGCATGTTTTTTCATGTCTCCTTTTAAATGTTAAATGTTTTTTAATATGCATGTATGTCGTATTGTACACATCAGCGGGCGGTTGGCAGGGAATCAGGATTTTTGTTATGTCAGTGCCTATTGACCGCAAAAATCCTGATCGTTCAAATAGGGCATTAGTTGACTAATTTCATTTGCAAAACACCCACTGAGATCTTTCGTGGCAGACTATGTTTGCATCTGATTCTAATCAACTTTAGACGTTAGCTGTAAAGCTACGTTATATTTGTTATATTTTTCTGTACTAAGTTTAATTTTTATTCATTTTTCGTCACTTGTTTGTAAACTATCCCGTTCATTTTAAATCTAATTGTCGTTTATTTATGAATATATATATTGTAACGGTCGTCTACGAGTCCTTGTGACGTCATCGTTTTTATTGTAATGTGATTTTGACCTATTTTCAGTTCAACACTTAGTACTTCCGATTTCTGCTTCATTTCATAGAATCATTTTAATGTTTGTAAATTGTCAATTGTGGCGTGATATCGTGTTGTAACACTTTGGTTTATTGTGTCTTTTGTATTTATTCATTCAAAACTAATATTTTAATTATAATAATATAAATTAATTATAATATAATAATAAGATAAAACATTTGATTAAATGTGATTAATTTTGAAAAAAAAATACTTGATGACTAATAGGACTTCATCAATGTGCACTAGTAGTCCACGTCACTACTGTTTTCACATGCTGCATATGGCATAAAATGATAAAATATTGATAAATAAATAGAAAATTTAGATCTTACCTTGAAGATGGTAAGCAGATTGAGGGATACTTAGTAGACTATCCTATTAATGGTACTACGTTAGCCATTAGGCACATATAATTGATTGATTGATTTTTATTGTTGAATAAAATTTATAGTTGACTAAATAAGTATATTATTAGATTAAGATGTCAACTTTAGAGTATTTTGTGAAAATTGAGAGGAATATGATGGGTAGTTGTTTGACTACATTGAGTCACCAGACCATATTGGTTTATTAGTTTATATACATATAAATATTGACAAAGGGAGTCACATATATATTTACCATGTTTACTTTAGAGGAGCTTATAATGTTTGGACGGGATCATGGTTTAGAGGGTGACCTATTAAAATTATTTGCCATGAGAGAGGTGGCTATTAGAAATTTAGCGAAAATGAGAAAAAGACCTAGTGAGAAAGCATTGGAAGTTGAAGTAAGGTATATTGAGGAATTAGAAGAAACTAAAAGGATATTTGTATTAGAGGAGTTAAATAATAATAATTTACAAGATTTAAAGAATAAAAGGCATTCTAATGACTTAAAGAAGGTCTCGGAGGAATATATGGATTCTCCAAACAAGTTATTTGATAAAGAAAATGTTGTTGATGTTGAAGTAGATAGGGTTGATACTGCTTTAAGTGCAGATCGTACACATATGGTTCAGATTCAGGAGGTGAAATCTGAAGTTTCCTTATTAAGATTAAAGGTTGATACACAAGAAGTGGTAATTCAGGATATGAAGAGTTCTTACATTTAATTGGAGAATAAGATGAAAAAAAATTGAACTCGAGAATCAGGAATTCAGACGAATTATGCGTCAACATGAAAAGTTGACTAATGAAAAGTTAACTAACCTTGAGACATTGCTCCTTAAGGAGAACAATATAAATGAAAGACTAGATAAAATAAATAAGATGCAGAGGAATGAGATCTCATTAAAGGATGTTGAAATTGCTAAATTAATAAAGAGGGTTGATGGTCTGCTGGATGTGGTATTGGACAAGAAGATATTGTCCAACATCAGATATGATAAACCTATTGTACGACATACCAAGGGTGCTCCATGTGCTAAGACCAGCTCAGCACAACCCAACAAAATAAAAATATCATTCCGAGGGAGATATACCTTTCCTCGGCAGAATAATACTGCCAATTCAGAAAATAAATGTTGGAACAGGATCAGTTTACAACTGATCTTAAAAAAACTGTTGACGTTGTCAACACTGAAAAGGATTGTACTAAGAAGAGTAAGATGTTGAAACATACAGTTGGAGTTAAGAGTAATAGAAAGATACTCAATAAAATTAATACCAGTAAATTGATACAAAAGAATGTACGTAGTTCTTCTGATTTGTCTACTACTACATGTTCTACAAATGTACCCTTACAGGGTAGGAGTCATCATACTCATGTCCAACAGGATAATCCAGGTTATAGAAAGAATTATACACACATGAGTGACAAACCTTGCAATTTACCTCATGCAACTAAGGTTGCACGTCACTCGTGTTCCCATGTTAGTGACAATGGTTCTACTTATATTGGGAAATGTGCATATTCTCGCACTGTGTTAGTGCTAAATCTGCCACAGGAAACTACCTGGAAGACACTTGGTAATTTTTTTCACTACACAGCAGACGTTCAGTTTGTGCGTCTGTTGCCACATACCAATAGCAGGTATGGTGAGGCGTTGGTAACATTTAGTACCAATAGAGACGCTTGTTTGGTTATGGAGCGTGACAATGGTGTTTACTTTCATCAGCATTCTCTCAGGCTACAATTGGTACCTGATTCTGTTTCACGCAGATATTAGCCATTGTCGTAGATTTTAGATAGGAGTATTAAGACTTGGGTGGGTCCCTTCTGAATAGCTTGAAATGAGTGAGAGTCCCAGTGTGAATTAGTAAAACAATAGAATTTCCACACAGGTGAGATGATAGACAGTGGTATAGAGGCTGTCGCTGAAAGCGAAAATAATTCTTCTCTCTCTCTCTCACCTATCCTCTACGACGACTTTTACAGAGTCCGACAGTCTATTCCACATATATATTACATATATTTCTATCTACTCACGGGCACGCACATACACGTGACGACAGTTACACACACAAACTTGGAAAATCTATAACAATGCTTATACAGATAATTGGGATCGAGCTGACCAACGCACTGGTTTTTTTGTTCAAGAGAGATATTTTAATTATCATATCAAAATTTCTCACAACACCAAAAAAATACATAAAGGAAAAAAAAACATATACAAATAGTCATAGAATTCAAGGAAAATGCTACAAGGATGATAGCCCGTTAGAATCTTACTCTAGGTTTAGCCCACAGCCCCGTTAAGAGAACAGATGATGGCTCAAAGAGTTATAGATACATAGGGTTGAGTCTAAGAGGTTTCTTTCTTTCTCGTAAATGTATGAACAGAGTTGGATAATCTGATTTAGCCTAAGAAAAAAAAGAGACTCTAGCATTTGTAACAAATTCTGCAGATTAAAAATAACAGTTAAGACAGCAAATGGGTGACAATAATACACCGGTAAAATAACACTCAGACCTGTGTACTCTCATTCATCCAGCCATGGCCTTTCTCTCACATATATACTCACAACTTTGCTCGTTGCCTCTGGGAACATAATAATTCTAGGACCTTCACACAGACCCGAAAATGCAGTCCTTGTCCAAGAAATCCCCAGTTCCAAAAGACGTACTAAACTCTCAGGGAACGATTCCTTGGGTGTTCTAATTTTTCTCGAATGTCTGATTAAGTCACGTAAAATTTGTCCAGGCACGAAAGTTAGCAGAGCACAATGTCATTAGCTTTGGATTCTAGGATTTAAGGAATGTCAGATCGGTGTCTTCTTTCAGGCAGGTACTATATTTGGTCACCACAATACTAGTCACAATCTCTGTCGGAATGTTACTGTTATTCTTGTAATGTTTTCTCGCCGCCAGGCAGCATGTACATTTAAATTTGTGGAGCAATATGAACTGGCTCAGAAGCCCAATATATATTTCTAGTCTTTAGAAACCGTTAGTGGGATTGCTATTACTGTCTCTCTCTGATGGCTTATGCACTGTCAGACTCGTGTTACTTGAAACAAAACAAAAACCCACGTGGTTAAAGATAGGAAATGTCTATGCTTCTCACAAATATGTCTCTCAGGCTACTAAACGCTGGCAAGTTGGGTACCACCGTTTCACTATATAAAAGAAAGAACACATATCAAATAATTTACATATATGTACTCATTATAACTTACATTTTAAATAGCAAGCCGACCGCTTGACTTATTATTTAAACTTCCCGTAAAGTAAGTTATATAAAATCGATCATCAGGAATTAGGAATATGGTGCGTATTCCGTCACTATTCACTGATGTCGCATCTAGCATTTTATAAGTTTGATATAAAATATTCTCGACTGAGTAGCAGCCGTTAAATTAAATTTCTTATAGCTACTAGTTTTAGTAAGCTAAAGATATAATTTATTAAGCATTTCCACTGTATGCGTCACTAGAAAATTAATACAAACTATAAATTAAGCACTCTGGACACAGAACTAGTTTAGAATGAAATAGGCGATTAAACACTTAATCACTTCACAAAATACTAGAGATCTATTATATATAATATTCACCTCAAACACAGAAGTACTAAGAACTTAAACCATTTCGACCAAACTAAAGGCCATCTCTATTTACAGAGATTATTTAGAAATCGAACGAAGGTTGTTCTAGTCTAACTGCAAAGTTACTGAGTGAAATGAAATAGTTTCAAACGTGGGTTAATATTTTAAACCAGACAAAGGATGAAAGGAAAACCACTTCGACCAAACTAAAGGCCATCTCTATTTACGATTTAATTAAATTATGCTTAGAAAAACAAATTTACCTAACATTTTACAGAAAGGCCATACAGAAATCGAACTAAACCCAGTCTAGTCTCCGGGTCTGACCAGAACTGCAAAGTTACTGAGTGAAATGAAATAGTTTCAAACGTGGGTTAATATTTTAAACCAGACAAAGGATGAACTATCTCCCCCGCCCCGATCTCTCCCCCTTCTCATAACAAATACGTTTAACTTAGAGGCGTGTCGTAACTGCCCCGGAGTGTCTTGGCACCTTCCTCTCCCGATTTCCATTTCTGAGCGGGGGAGGCGGTGACAGATCACACTTCACGCTAGGAAAGTTTCCCGAGAGCTACGTTTTCCCAGACTATATGTCTGCTCTACGCCGTGTAGGTGACAGTTTTAACGCCTACCTGAGCGCTCAGCCCGAAGCCACCGCTCGTGTTCGCTGGAAAATTCAGACAACTGTCTGCCATTTCGGGTCTGATAGAAGCGAAAGTCACAGCTTCGTTCACTGACATCTATGTAATAGAATGCTAGTCAGTATGAGAAAGAAAACGATGATGGGAAAGAAATATATTTTTCGCAACGAATGCGAAAAATACAGGCAAAAAAGTAAAGAGTGATAATAAAATAAAAGGATCCGGGTGAGAGAATAGGAAGAAGATGTAGGCAATTTAATGATATAAAGACCTACGTGACAGGACGTCCCCCCTTTAAGATATGGAAGCACTCCATGTTTACGTTATGGAATTAAATTTCCTATAACCGTAGCTTCGGGGTGTCTGTCTTCTTATCTCTCATCTTCCCCCTCCATCTCTCTCCAATATCTACTCCCGTCTACTCCCCAAAGTTTCCTTCCTCTGGAATGTCTCCCATGCGCGCTTGAAAGAGCGTCGCCGCTTCTGACATTTTTCAAAGATTTCATGTGATTGCGGTGGATTATCCCTGCCACTATCATCATCTTCGTCAGCTCTGGCGATCGTCAGGAGATGGTCGGAGGTCGGCACAGGTCTTTCCAAGTATCTCTTTAAGAGATTTAAATGGAAAACCTTTTCCTTTCCTTGAATAGATATCTGGTAGTTAGCCTTAGAAATCTTTTTCAGGACGGTAAACGGCCCTTGCCATCCGATCTTCAGTTGGTTGTTCTCGGTAGGGAGTAACACCAAAACTTTCTCTCCTGCTTCTAGTTCTCTCTCTTTCGCGACTTTCCTGTATCGGTTAGCGTGCTTTGTGCGTGCTCGCTTAAAGTTTGTCGTTGCTAGGTCCCACCCTAGTTTCAACCTTTCCTTTAAAACCGACACATATTTACTTGCTGAGACAACTGTCTCATCCGCCTTCTCGTCTGTCAGAGACTGAAGTAAGGCTTCAAGCGGCCCCTTGATAGGTCTGCCGAATAAAAGCGTAGCTGGCGGAAATCCTGTGGAAGTATGAGGAGATTCTCTGTAGCCAAATAAAGCTGCAGGAATACAGAGATCCCAATCTTCATGTTTCACTTGTGCCAGCTTACTTAGCATCATGTTGAGGTTTCCATTAGCACGTTCCACGAGCCCATTTCCGGCCGGAGTATATGGCTTAGTGTGGATGTGCTGGGTCCTCAAGATCTTCACGATCTCATCCATCAACAGGTTTCGGTATGGGGATCCGTTATCCGTCAACACTTGTTGAGGGAATCCCAACCGAGTGAAAATCTGCACGAGGGCTTCTGCGACATGCTTGGCATCTGCGCATGTTAGCGGGATAGCTTCTGCCCATAAAGTGCATGTATCGACTAAGGTCAGGATGAACCTGTTCCTTCTTTTAGTCATGTCGAAAGGCCCTAAAATGTCGATCACAACCCGTTCGAATGGTGTTCCCACTATTGGCATTTCACCCAAAGAGACTGGGGGTGCCCGTTGCTTGGGTGGCACACGTTGGCACTGGGCACAGGATTTGACATACCTGATAATCTCAGTATTTACTCCTGGCCACCAATAATGAGTGGTTATCCGTTGGTTTGTGGCGTTCTGTCCCATATGTCCGCTGAAGGGAAGAGAGTGTCCCATTTCTAGGATTTGGCTTCTGTACTGTTTCGGCACTAGGAGCTGGTTGTAACCTTGGTCAGGCTTGCCCGTTCTCCGATAAAGTACGCCATCCTTAGAAAAAATGTCCCCGTGCTGTTTGGGTTCCTTAGCCATGGGCAGTTTCCTAAAGCAGGGTGCCAAAGTAGGGTCCTTGTATTGCGCTCCTTTAAGTTCCATGGGTAACAAATTAGGCGCAGGCTCCCGTTCCTTTTTGGTTTGCCCTCTTGTAGTTACTGCTGCCACCATCGGCTCTTCCGGTTTCCCAATACACACGTATCTCCCGCCAAGTATGACTGGGTAGATGGGATCATCCATAACAGCTGCTTTGATCACACCTCTGACAAAGTCAGAGTGTATCTCCACCAATGCGATGGGAAGCGCTGTAGGTGCATCACTCTTACGAACTCCACAAAGTTGGACGGTCTCTGCTGTCTCTTGACCGGGTTTGACCAGGTTCCTGGCAACAATGCAATCATAAGAAAGCCCCGTGTCAAATAAGCAAGAAGTTTGAGAACCGTTCAAAGTAACAGTACCTCGCGTTGAGGGTCTATCCCCAACAGGTTGGGAATCACTGTCAATAATTCCGCCTTGTGAGACTGTTAATAAGCATCCGATGCGTTTAGGCTCGGTATGCTCGGTCTGATCATATGTCCCGTGCTCAGGGGTTCTCCCTTTGCCACCTTAACCTTTCTGGCTGCGCTGCCATGTAGGGCGGTCGGGTTGATCAGACTGTTTGGGTTGGTTGGGGTACTTGTTCTTGTAGAACTTGGATTTTTCCGGAGGGGGGTTTTGAGGTCCAGTTTCTCTGTGGTTATTCTGATTAAAAGCCTGAGAAGATTGCTCTAGATTATTCTATCGAAAATGCTCCTCTGTCGGTTTCCGTTTAGTGGCCGGTAGTTCAGCCAGCGCATTATGGTAACGCTCAGACTTCTCTAAGATGTCTTCAAGTTTTTCTGCCCCCTGCTCAGCGAGAAATCTCCGGGTATCAGCAGACAATGTGTTCTTTATTTGTTCTGTTAAAACAAATTCCTCAAGACCTTCATAGGTAGAGGGGAGCTGCGAGAGCTCTAGGCACTTTGTCAGATATCCCTTTAGACGGGAAGAGAACTGGTGAAAAGATTCAGAATTCTCCTTTCTGCTGTTGCGAAACAGTTGCAAAAATTTGCGAGCGTTCATTTCAAAGCGCTCCAGTAACGCTTTCTTCAACACATCATAGTTGTCTTGTTGGCTGCTTTCCAGTTTGGCGTAAACATCATACGCCGAACTTTTCAAAGCTTGAGAAAGCTTCACATTCCAACGCGACCTCTCTAAACCGTACAGAGTTGCAATTTTCTCAAATTTTTCTAGCCAAGTGTCAATCTTCTCATTAGGACAAGGGAAAGATTCTAGCGGAAAAGACATAGCCGAGAGATGAGTAGATTGAGTGTTAGAAGGATCAGTTAAGGAAGAATGAGGAGAAGACTCTCCATTGCTGGAGGTAGAGGCGGCACCAAGACTTTGGACTTCTAGAGCCTTAAGAGCCAACTCGTGCTGTCGTCGTTGCTCATTTTCTCTTTCCAAATGTTGTCTCTCCTTCTCTCTTTCCTCGTGCTGTCTTTCCTTCTCTCTTTCCTCATGCTGTCTCTCCTTCTCTCGTTCGTTCGCCCTGCGAATTTCCATTTCCTCGTCCATCTTCTTCTGCTGTAATAGACGGTCTTCCGCTTCTTTCCTCTCCGCTGCTTCTTCTTTCCTCTTTACTTCTTCTTCTTTCCTCTCCGCATCATATCTCTCAAGTTCGTCCCTGACAAAAGCTTTCGCTTCTTCTCCTTCCAGTCCCTCTTCTCTCGCTTCGTCCCTGAGGAGTTGTCTAAGCTTTGCCCTCTCGGCCATATTATGTCAGTGACTGAGACACGTGGAGATAGAAAATAGGAAAAAGGCTAACCTGGTTCCTACCACTTACGAGAAAAAAAATACCAAAATTCAAAAGATGATATCCTTAACCCTAGGATACCTCCTCCAAAATAAAAATCTAACTATCGCTGCTATTAATCGGCAATAAAGCACCTAATGCAAAACACGACTACGCCAACTAAATAGTAGTTAAGATTACTTCTGAAAAATAAGTTGCTACAGTGGAAACAAAATAATTATTGTAAAAACTAAAGAGAAAAATAATCCCTTAATTTTTAAAATCCACTATCAAGTTTACCCCTGAAGACAGTTAGGGTGAGGGAGGCAATTAATCTGGACAAATAGTTCAAAACGCACTCCTTAACTTTAGTTCAAACACCTTCCTGCTTCAGAACCCTTGTGAATGTTATACACTCACAAAACTTTACCAGCGTTTAGTATTACAAAATCATTAATTAACATGTATTCCGAAAAAATCAACCTGTAAACCAGATGTATAATGCTTCTTAATGCTGTGGAAAAAAACTTATCGGTTTGTGTGGTCAGCACGCCCGTAAACAGATCGTTAGTCTAGGGGATAAATTATTTAAAGATATAACAACTCACAAGACATCACACTCTTACTCTATTCCAGAATAAAGACTCTTAAGTTCAAAATCCAGATAGACGAGTCCGCATTTGTCGTACTCGTCTTCCTATTCTAAGTTCAAAAATCCGTCGGGCGAGACCACATTTGTCGTATCGCCTTAGGATTTTGGGTTCAATTCCCGGTAACGAGCGACCATTTGTCGTAGATTTTAGATAGGAGTATTAAGACTTGGGTGGGTCCCTTCTGAATAGCTTGAAATGAGTGAGAGTCCCAGTGTGAATTAGTAAAACAATAGAATTTCCACACAGGTGAGATGATAGACAGTGGTATAGAGGCTGTCGCTGAAAGCGAAAATAATTCTTCTCTCTCTCTCACCTATCCTCTACGACGACTTTTACAGAGTCCGACAGTCTATTCCACATATATATTACATATATTTCTATCTACTCACGGGCACGCACATACACGTGACGACAGTTACACACACAAACTTGGAAAATCTATAACAATGCTTATACAGATAATTGGGATCGAGCTGACCAACGCACTGGTTTTTTTGTTCAAGAGAGATATTTTAATTATCATATCAAAATTTCTCACAACACCAAAAAAATACATAAAGGAAAAAAAAAACATATACAAATAGTCATAGAATTCAAGGAAAATGCTACAAGGATGATAGCCCGTTAGAATCTTACTCTAGGTTTAGCCCACAGCCCCGTTAAGAGAACAGATGATGGCTCAAAGAGTTATAGATACATAGGGTTGAGTCTAAGAGGTTTCTTTCTTTCTCGTAAATGTATGAACAGAGTTGGATAATCTGATTTAGCCTAAGAAAAAAAAGAGACTCTAGCATTTGTAACAAATTCTGCAGATTAAAAATAACAGTTAAGACAGCAAATGGGTGACAATAATACACCGGTAAAATAACACTCAGACCTGTGTACTCTCATTCATCCAGCCATGGCCTTTCTCTCACATATATACTCACAACTTTGCTCGTTGCCTCTGGGAACATAATAATTCTAGGACCTTCACACAGACCCGAAAATGCAGTCCTTGTCCAAGAAATCCCCAGTTCCAAAAGACGTACTAAACTCTCAGGGAACGATTCCTTGGGTGTTCTAATTTTTCTCGAATGTCTGATTAAGTCACGTAAAATTTGTCCAGGCACGAAAGTTAGCAGAGCACAATGTCATTAGCTTTGGATTCTAGGATTTAAGGAATGTCAGATCGGTGTCTTCTTTCAGGCAGGTACTATATTTGGTCACCACAATACTAGTCACAATCTCTGTCGGAATGTTACTGTTATTCTTGTAATGTTTTCTCGCCGCCAGGCAGCATGTACATTTAAATTTGTGGAGCAATATGAACTGGCTCAGAAGCCCAATATATATTTCTAGTCTTTAGAAACCGTTAGTGGGATTGCTATTACTGTCTCTCTCTGATGGCTTATGCACTGTCAGACTCGTGTTACTTGAAACAAAACAAAAACCCACGTGGTTAAAGATAGGAAATGTCTATGCTTCTCACAAATATGTCTCTCAGGCTACTAAACGCTGGCAAGTTGGGTACCACCGTTTCACTATATAAAAGAAAGAACACATATCAAATAATTTACATATATGTACTCATTATAACTTACATTTTAAATAGCAAGCCGACCGCTTGACTTATTATTTAAACTTCCCGTAAAGTAAGTTATATAAAATCGATCATCAGGAATTAGGAATATGGTGCGTATTCCGTCACTATTCACTGATGTCGCATCTAGCATTTTATAAGTTTGATATAAAATATTCTCGACTGAGTAGTAGCCGTTAAATTAAATTCCTTATAGCTACTAGTTTTAGTAAGCTAAAGATATAATTTATTAAGCATTTTCACTGTATGCCTCACTAGAAAATTAATACAAACTATAAATTAAGCACTCTGGACACAGAACTAGTTTAGAATGAAATAGGCGATTAAACACTTAATCACTTCACAAAATACTAGAGATCTATTATATATAATATTCACCTCAAACACAGAAGTACTAAGAACTTAAACCATTTCGACCAAACTAAAGGCCATCTCTATTTACAGAGATTATTTAGAAATCGAACGAAGGTTGTTCTAGTCTAACTGCCAAGTTACTGAGTGAAATGAAATAGTTTCAAACGTGGGTTAATATTTTAAACCAGACAAAGGATGAACTATCTCCCCCGCCCCGATCTCTCCCCCTTCTCATAACAGCTACGTTTAACTTAGAGGCGTGTCGTAACTGCCCCGGAGTGTCTTGGCACCTTCCTCTCCCGATTTCCATTTCTGAGCGGGGGAGGCGGTGACATATCACACTTCACGCTAGGAAAGTTTCCCGAGAGCTACGTTTTCCCAGACTATATGTCTGCTCTACGCCGTGTCGGTGACAGTTTTAACGCCTACCTGAGCGCTCAGCCCGAAGCCACCGCTCGTGTTCGCTGGAAAATTCAGACAACTGTCTGCCATTTCGGGTCTGATAGAAGCGAAAGTCACAGCTTCGTTCACTGACATCTATGTAATAGAATGCTAGTCAGTATGAGAAAGAAAACGATGATGGGAAAGAAATATATTTTTCGCAACGAATGCGAAAAATACAGGCAAAAAAGTAAAGAGTGATAATAAAATAAAAGGATCCGGGTGAGAGAATAGGAAGAAGATGTAGGCAATTTAATGATATAAAGACCTACGTGACAGCCATTCATACTTGGATTTAGGATCACATTCTTTGATGACTCAGCATATGCAGTCATCGTTTATCTTCTTTCCTAGTCATCTATTCTTACATAGGTTGATTAGTGTGAGCTTTTCTTTTATATAACATTTTGTTGTCTTGTCTACTATGACACTCTGTATTTTTGTCTTCACGTTGATTTTTCGCATGCCTAAGTTAGACAGTAATGTCGTTGATTGTTCTACTCATGTTCAGCCAAATTAACATGAGCTAGTGTCTTGTCTTCACTTTTGAGGAAAAACATGCCTATGAATGACACGTGGATTAATCATTGCAACACCGCGTGCACAAAATTTGTTAGGGAAATTTTATTAAACATTCAAACCTTCCATTTTGAGGTTAACCAATTTTACCAGTTTTTCTATTCGTCGTCAGATGCAGGCAATTCCTACGTCGATATTGGTTTAAGTCATAACCAGTTTTACGTTTGAAACTATTTCAAGATCGAAGAATATGACGAATTTACGATTCCAAATGTCAAGGTCTCCTGAGACATCACACGTCTTGAGATGATATCGAAATTCTTGCTCCTGGGGACATAAGTACAAGCTACTGACGGTCAACATTCAATTATGCTATCAAGTCTATCTAATCCAGATTACGTTTGGGACGAGTCAAGTTTCCAAAAAACGTTATGGCAAACTCACTTTCAAGACTACCGTCATCGTCAAACGAAGAAAATTAAGAACTCAGTGACCTAAAACTGTTTATATTCTGAAAGTTATTCAACTGTATTCAAGTGATGACACACTTACAACTCATAATGGACAAAGACATTAAGTTGTTCACAAACGGTGGAAAATTTCATTACGTAATTTCGGATTGAAAGAACTTACGGAATCATGAATCAGATAAATGAAAAAGAAACATTCTTCAAATGTTCAAAAAAATAATATTACGTTTCAAACAGTCGCATGACATTATCGAGTTCTTTTGAATTTTAATGGACTTTGGTTAGTGTCCATACGTAACTCAATCGATTTCAAACATTCTTATATCAAGATACTATTGAAAATAGGATCTAACTGACTTATATATATATATATACTTTCAAGTACTGTCATTGGAACTCAGGATCATCTATAGCTACACGATTTATTGTTAATCAAACATTACGCACATCGATGGACTTAGCACAGCTTATTCATCGGAATTGACACTAGTTATTTCAGTAATTGATTGTGATTAAAATAAAGGAAGAGAAAAAGAATTTCAAACAAACAGTATCACACAATTAGTACTTTAGTTAAGTAACTATTGATTATTATATGTATTTAACAATTTATGCTAACATAATGATGATATATAATTATATGTATTACGTTTTATTAGTTGATAGATTAATTTGGTTATATTTACTTAGATAATTTCTTTTGCACACATATATTCTATTCTAATCTATTAATTTCTTATTACTTTCTCTTCATGCATTCTTTTCTTTACTTTTCTTTACTTTCCTCACATTGATACTATACTTTAGTTTAGTTAATTATAGTTCAATTCAAAAAAATCCTACACATATTACATTGATTATTTAATTAATTCTATAGTTAGTATATCTTATGACACAACACACGATTTTTTTTTGTTAGACATAATTTTAGTTAAGTAGATAAGTAATTACTATCCTTTTTGACAGATGACATTTTCTTTAGTTAACTTAATATAATGTTCATGTATTATATGACACAGCAAACTACAAGTCAGAAGAGTTCAGGACCACCACTGGTGTAAGACAAGGTGATATCCTGTCACCTTATCTTTTCATACTCCTCATGGACGATGTCATCAAGACATGTAAGGAGAGAACAAGAAAGTATTCAGTGGGGTATTGGAAGATGAGACAGGTCTGTATTTCAGAGCTAGCACTTGCTGATGATGTTGTCCTGATTTCTAAATCAGAGACACATCTCCAATCCAACCTGCAAGTCTGGAAGGAAGAGCTGGAGAAGAGAGGGATGGTCATAAGCAGCTCTAAAACAAAATCCATAGTGATATCACGAGAAGAAAGAAAACATCAGATTAAGTTGGGAGAACAGGTCCTGGAGCAGGTCGACCACTTTAAATATCTCGGAGCTATTATAGACCGAAAGGAGGGGCATCAAAGAAGAGTTGGCTACTCGAAAAGCAGCGGCTGGGAGACTTTATCAGGCCATAAATCGAGGATTCCTCAGCAAGAAAGAGGTTGGTAAGAAAACGAAGATGGCTGTATACCGCTCCACCTATGTCCCAGTCTTGACATATGGATGCGAGTCATGGGCAATGACTACAACCCACAAAAGCCAGATCCAAACCTCAGAAATGAGGTATCTGAGGAAGGTGGTTGAAGTAACAAGAAGAGACATGGTCCGCAACCAGACGATACGTCAAGGCCTAAAATCCCACCCGCTGCAGACCCAAATAGAACAGTCCCAACTAAGATGGTTTGGCCATGTCTGCAGAATGGGAGAAGATCGGCTACCACGACAAGCATGGGAAACAAAGAGCCAGGGATCCAGACCTCCAGGACGACCCAGAGTCCGCTGGGAGGACAACATTAGACAATCTTTGAATGACCGAGGACTAGAATGGAACCAGGCCAGGAAGAAGACAGCTGATAGAATAGTCTGGCGCTCTCTCTTCCAAACCTCTACACCTCACGGTAGAAGAGGAACGACTAAGTAAGTAAGTAAGTATTATATGACAATTATTATGTTGACATGACTTACGACACTGTTCTGGACAGAACATCGTAGGCCGTATGTCGATTATCGTTAAATTTTTTATTATAATTCATTTAGTAAATTCTAGAAAGAAAAAAATCTATAGAATAGATTTTGTTTACCCCCGTCGGGCAGGGAAATGTTACGACATGTTTAACAATGTCGTCTGCTACAGTTGTTAGCACTTTTAAAGTTACGCATTAAATGCTCGAGATGAGTTAACGATAGAAGTTTTTTCACGCTTCACGGTATTTATTGAACGCGAATTGTATAGGACGCTTGTGACGTGTTTTGGTTGACTTGGTCACGCTTGACTACGATCTTCGTTGACCCTTTTTATTATGATCTCTGAACGAGACAGACGTATTCCGTGTACTCTCAGGATATCATGATAGTGCAGTACATTTCTTTGTGAATTTTCGGCTAGAGGGTCAGCCTTGATTATGAGTAAGTTCAGTATGGTTGTGGAGAACCATTAGTTAATTGAAGTCCATAATACGGGAGTACTTGATCATGTTTATGATCCATATTCGCAGACTGGCAGGTCTCACTACCGGTTAACTGCATTGCAGTAACGCGTGTATATAGCCTACCATGTTGTGACGACGATATTTATTGATCTATATGTTTGGACTGGACTGCACTGAGTGGAGATGAATTGTATCAATGAATATATTATAATGCCATGAATTAGATGTCTTCGTGATGTACCATGAATAAATATGTATTTTGTGGACTCAAAAGGAAGGAGTTACTCCATTGATGACCTTCAAGGTTGGCTAACCAGTTGAGCCATTGTTATTTCATACATCTTATATTACGCACGATTTGCTCGTTAATAAAAATAATATTTATAAGAGATCGACGGGGTTCGGTCAGAAGAAGCCAACGACACTCAATAATATTAACTTTGACTAACCACTAAAATCAGTTGTTAAAATGTCACACCGAAAGAACTCCCCTTGCAACAGAGTTGCAACAAATTGGCCAGCCAATTATCTCACTACCTGTCTGTTAAACAAGCTAGGCAACGAAAGTTGGTCGCGAATTACCACACCCAAGTTTGGACTGACAGGGGACAAGAGCGATCCTGTGAATGAGTGACCAGAGAGGCTCTCAGGGATTGATTGTATGGGCGGAGCTGTATATTACCTGTCTAAGAAACCCACATTGGACTTCCAGAACAATAAACACAGACAAAACCTCCACAACACTGTTCTCCCTCGCCCCCAAGGACAAATCAGCTAACATACACCTAGGGACAACCGTGATCAAGGAAGAAAGCTACCCCACCTATCGACGGGGTTACATGGAAAAAGCATATTGAAAATGCAGAAGGAAAGGCCCGAAGACGACTAGGCATACTCACAAAATTAGCAGGTACCAACTGGGGAGCAAATGAACGAAATCTAAAGAAGATTTATAATGGAGTAATAAGACCACACTTAGAGTTTAGCTCAGCAGCATGGTCATCAGCTGCTAACTCACATCTGCAGTCTTTGGAAAAGGTGCAAAATCAAGCTCTCAGGCTCATTACAGGAGCCATGAAAACTACACCAATAACAGAGATGCAGAAGGTTGCTGGATTACAGACATTGTCCCATAGAAGAGACACAAAAACCATGATCCAGATGGAAAAGTACAACATATGCCAATGCACCCAGGCAAGACTAGATGATCTGGCATTCTCTAAAGCGTAGCCTTTGTCTCGGGGGAAAAGACTTATAAGACAGCATCAAGAAGACCTATCCATGAAGACAACACCACTGAAGCCCACCCTATACCCTGTACCATGGGAGCAGGCCAGCAGTGCCCTCCAAATTAATACCACAGTCAGTGGTCTCACAAGTGGATGTGAGTATAATGATCTGCAAAAACGAACTGCTACATTGAGTATGATCCAAGAAAGCTATCCCGATCAATCATGGATACATGCCTATACGGATGGATCAGCAACTAATGCTGTTAGGAATGGAGGTGCCGGTATCTTTATCTCATATCCTGACAACCACTATGAGACTAGGCACATTCCCACTGGTAAATTCTGTTCCAACTATACAGCTGAGGTTCAAGCTCTAGAGCAGGCTGCAAATATGATTTATAACACCAACTCTGACTGCCACCAGGTAGTCATCCTCACAGATGCACTGTCTGTCCTGCAAGCTCTCAAGGGTGGTAAACTCCCGCATCTGAGAAATGAACTAAACAAGGTAGCTGCCAAAAAGAGAACCATACTTCAGTGGGTACCATCTCATTGTGGTGTACCCGGAAATGAAAAGGCAGATAAACTTGCAAAAAAGGAGGAGAATGTGAACAAGAAGATAATGAAGTCACATACTTTGAGAAAAAGAGAGCTATCCAGACTATCAGAAGAGAACAGAACCAACCCAAAGACGACTATCACACTCTCGACCGGCAGGGACAGACAACTATTTTTCGACTCAGGACAGGGCATAACAAACTGAATAAACACATGCACAAGCTACGATTGTCTGCTTCACCACTGTGCACATGTGGATTAAACGAACAAACTGCTGAGCATGTTCTACAGGACTGTCCTCTGTATGACCAGTTAAGAAAGATATACTGGCCCAATGACTCAACACTAAACTCAAAGCTATATGGAGTTAAAGAGGAACTTCAAACAACAGTCGAATTCATCATGAGAACTCGTCTGACGGTGTAATCATCAAAGATGCGATCGCAAGAAGAAGAAGAAGACTTCCAGAAATATAATACCGCGTAGCTTGCTAGAGGAAGCAGTCCAGTTTTTATATTGTGAGGCAGAGATACAATCCTTAAAACGCCTAGCCTAAATACACGTGTTTATTCAGAGTGGATTATAATTCAGTTCTGTGCTGAATTGTGTTCTTAAAGGATTTTGCGAAGGGAAAAGAAGGTTAGTAGATCTTATACAGATTATTAATACATTTTCTTATTCTTTGTTTAGTTTAACCTCACATCTAAAGGTGCGAAAGATAGAGTTTCAATTAATTCTTTTCATAACTGATTAATATGATCAGAAGATTTTCCGAGAAGATGATAGGATGATAGGGGGTAATTAATAGTTCATACTTCACCTTCATCATCATCACAGTCTCTCATGCACAAGATATTTAACATCATTAGAACCGAACTCAGAGAGAGATCAATAATGAGCAGTAGTATGATTGAAAGTCAACCAGTGATGTTAAATGTGAAAAACTTACGAAGACTTTTGTGTGTCTTCAGTTCATCAGAAGTCTGAGTCTACATGCAACGTGTCTGACGTCTAACCAGAAATAAGTTATCAAAAACTGACATTTGGCTAGCAGAATTCGCCATAGAACATCTTTCATTCCTTAATTATAAATATGAGATTCCACTTTTGAGCTCTTTAGCTTGACTTCAGATAATAATGATCTCTCGAGTGATTTGAATTTGTGATAACTATGTATTGAACTTGTGAGCCAGCAGTATATGGGTGACGAAAAATGCTGCGTCCACCTTCTGACTTGTGGGTGAGACAATATTCCTTTTTAATTAAGGAATGAAAGATGTCCTATGGCGAATTCTGCTATTGTTAAATTTTGTTATTTGTAATGTTACAAATTTAACTTCGATTTAATCATTTTAAAGTTACTGCATGTTTGTCTCAGTCAAATTACTACACACACTCTAAACAGAGCTATACTAGAGTAATAGAATTCCACTGAGTAAATCAGGGGTGGGGGTTTAAACGAGCTGAAAGTAATAAGTGCTTAAATCCTTCACAAAAGCGTCAGCAGAATTACAGAGTTAACATACTCAGCCAAAGCAGTATTGTTCTGGTTTATTCTGAATATCTTGTGAAGACTGCCTTTGTAATAGAAGTGGCATCACCCTTCTATCAACATCTCTGCCAAGAGTAATCTTGTGCATAGGTAGATACCTTTGAAGCCCATATTAGATACTCTTGAGTTTTGGCCACTGTTGGACCACTACTGCAAAGCAGGGGAGGCAATACCGTCACATGGAGCTAAGAATAATTAGTTTATAAACAATCAATCAATACCATTTAGCTCCCCTTGGTACATAGGCCTTCAACAAGCACGTGCCAAGTCCTCGTGTCACGTGTCATCAGCACAAGTTCCTTCCATTTATTCCGCATCATTTACTTCTGTCTCCAGTTCTCTTCTCCGTGTGTTCTTGGTATATCTCTGACTCTTTCTCTGGAGGTTCCAGAATAAGGACTGCCTTGTGACGCTATCAACAGGTTTCCTCAATGTGTGTCCTATCTATCTCCAGCGTCTTCTTCTCAACTCTAGTTCCACTGGCACTTGTCTGGTTCTTGTATCAGCCCCTCATTGGTGACCTTGTCATATCATATCATATTTATGTACAGAATTGTTACTTAAACATACACCAACGTTGGTATCACAGATAGGATCTAGAGGACATGATCATTTTACAAACTGCAGCCAAAGGAGAACTGATTCAACTCTCATCGCAGGAGTCAAAAACCAAGTGGAGTTTGACGCCTGGCAGACTAACACAATTCCTCACCCCCAACCTACCTTTTTTTTTTAGATCGTTAGGTATGTAAATGGGATGAAAAAGCTGGTTTACGGGGGAGAGAGGATTACATGACAAGATTATAGTCCGTTGTAATGCTTTGAGTTTCCTATCGTCAATTTATAAACAAAAAATAACGAGCAAAAAAATTTGCGAGAACATATAAGGAAGAATAAATACAAACAAAACTTGCAAGCTAAATGAGCGCACATTTACAACCATCGGTAATGAGACATTATTTGATCTGATTTGATAAACCCCTGAAAGATAATTGGATTTTGAGTCAAGCCACAAAGTGGCGAATTTCATGACTGGTTCGCCACGTTAAACAAAGGTATCTAACCACTTTGATTACAGTGGAATATACGGAAATTATTTTTAATGAGTTTATTCAAGCATTTTTCTTGCTTATAGAGTCAAACATCGGATTGAAGATGCATCCCAGATGTGAAGTGTAGAACGGCATTCTTGAAGGGGCGTCCACAAATGACGTCACGCAATTCTGGCTACTTTTAACTATCCCTCCCCCTTTGTCACATTTCGTCACAAAAACTCAGCCCCCCCCCCCCTTCCCCCCCCCCCCCCCCCCTCATTTGACTTCACAAATCTCTTGACCCCAAACCCCAATTTTTCCCTGCAGAAGTGATTGCGTCTATAACAACATTTTTCTTTCTTATATAAGAATAAGTGTTCTTGGGTCAGTTTCTTGCGCTGATTTCAAATCTGAAATCCGTTTATCTCTATCACGTCGGGTTCTTAAGATATTTGTGAATAAATATATTTTTGGGAAACCGTTATTTGCTCCGTTTCATTTTTACTATATAACTTATTAAAAATTAATAAAAAGCAACATAATTCTACTTTTTATACTGTTAAAAGATGCATGACATAAGTTACGCGATTTTTCAAATAGTTACTGTATTTTGAAATAATTCTGAGCAAAATATGGCTTCTAGAAGTTGTAGAAATTCGGCTGATCTGTTCTGTTACGTGTGCGGATATTTTACCGATCGTGTTGACCAGAAAAACTTTACACCATTACTAAAGATAGCATATGAACTTTATTTCGATTCGAAAGTTGATGATGCAAATAAATCTTGGAAGCCAAATGCGGTTTGTTCGATACATTGGCAGGTTGGTTACGAAAATCGCCGAAGCATAAGTCGATGCCTTTTGGCGTGCCAGTAATATGGCGTGAACATACAAATCACACTACTGATTGTTACTTCTGCTTGACAAATATCCATGGTTTCACTTTTAAAACTAGAAAGTCTGTGGTTTATCCAAATATTGAATCGGTTTCGAAACCAGTGCCTCATGATCCAATCACGTGTCCGATCCAAGTACCACCAGAACAATATCCGTTGGACGTAAATGAACCATCAGAAAGTGATAGTTTACCTGCTTTAGAAACTAATTCTGACTCAGCTTACATACCGGTGAATGATGGTGTTTACTTAATTAACCATTCAGAACTTTCAGATCTAATACGTGATCTCGCTTTTACCAAAGGACAGGCGGAATTACTCGGTTCGCGACTCAAAGAATGGAATCTTTTAGCGCCCAATACTCCGATATCTAAATTTCGTCATAGACACAGAGAACTTGTTCAATACTTTGAGGTGGATGATGACATTTGCTATTGCAAAGATGTAAACGGTCATGAGCACATAGTCAACGAATGGCGATTTTTCATCGATTCTTCCAAAACTAGTCTAAAAGCCGTGTTATTGCATAACAGAAAATTTTTTTCATCAATTCCAGTCGCCTACTCTGTTCATATGAAAGAAACTTATGACAATATGGCTATACGTTTGGAAAAAATAAAGTACAATGACTACCAATGGCGGATTTGTGGAGACCTAAAGGTCATTGCAATTCTCACGGGCATGCAGACTGGGTATACAAAATTTTGTTGCTTCCGATGTGAATGGGACAGCCGCAACAGACAGGAACATTATGCAAGAAAGGTGTGGCCTATCCGGGATCGTATGCAGCTCGGGCATAAAAATGTAATACGCGAGCCATTAGTTAACAAAGACACCTTCATTTTACCACTGTTACATATAAAGTTGGGGCTCATGAAGAATTTTGTAAAAGCGTTAGATAAAACGAGCAAAGCTTTCACTTATCTTCGAGAAAAGTTTCCGCAAGTTAGCGATGCAAAGATAAAGGAAGGTATCTTTGTAGGACCTCAGATTAGGAAAGTTATTGCAGACAAACAATTCGAGAACTTGTTACATGGTAGGGAACTTCGCGCATGGATGGCATTCAAATCGATCGTTGATAACTTTCTGGAAAATCACAAATCTGTCGACTATGTTGCATATTGTTAAGCAGTGCATAGATGCATACATAATTATGGGCTGTAACATGTCCCTCAAAATCCATTTGCTCGATTCGCATCTTGACTTTTTCCCTGACAACCTTGGCGAAGTCAGCGATGAACATGGAGAACGATTCCATCAAGATATCGCCGTAATGGAGTCACGTTATCAAGGACGGTGGAGTGTGACCATGCTTGCCGATTATTGTTGGATGCTTCATCGCGATGTACCACATGCCATTCACCGACGAAAGTCGACTGCAAAGAAATTCAAGCCTACATAACTGTTATACTTCTTCTACGAATGATGTTGTAATACTGTATGCGTTGTTAAAAAACTTCAATTGCATATTTCTAGAGATCCCGACCTGATAGAGAAAAACGGTTTGCAGATTTAAAAACAGCGCATTAAAATTGACCAGAAAAACATAGAAATGTTAGAGAAAGAAAAAAAAAGTTTTTTTTTGTTAGTCAGTGTAATTAGTCTGGGTCGTCCTTAGGTACATATCCGGGTTACGTGGGGGGTCGTACTAGACCTCTGTCGGCGAAGCACTATTTTTGTAGTACGCAGTTGGCACCAATTCGCTCCCGTGGCTAGGCGGTGGGTGCCGTTCGGAAGGTCCTGGTTCGATCCCGGTAAGCCTATCACTTCTGTTGTTTTTCTGTTGTCTAGTCTTCTACTTCTTTATTTCTGACTGAGTGCCTGATAACATACCTTTGTGTGTTGTTTGTTTATTTATTTACTATTTCTCCCTCACTTGTTTGCTTTTGGTTTGTTTTATTTTTTTAATGCAGAAAAGAAAGAATGTAATAGAATGTAAATTTGTGAACTAGTGCAAACAAAATAACAATCTTTTAAGTAAAATCATGTTTAATTAATCAGGTTTTTACATTAACTGTTTTGCTCGGCAAATGTTGTGACAAAATCTATCTAAAATATCGCACATTTTGGCTTAATTTAATTTCAAATGTCACGGGTGGTGTGTTGTTGTTTCACGGCACCACTTAGTGAGATGCCACCGGTGGTGTGTAGTTGTATTATCACGGCATCACTTAGTGAGATGTCACCGGTGGTGTGTAGTTGTATTATCACGGCACCACTTAGTGAGATGTCCCCGGTGGTGTGTAGTTGTAAGAAAAGAGCAATGGTAAAATAACAGTGCTGTCTAATAAAATACACAAAGAATGGTAAAATACAGTGCTGTCGAAATCCCCCTTTGTTTTATGCTTCGTCTGCAAATTGTAACGCTTTCACGTTGATAGTAAAAGCCTACTGTATTATTACCCGCTTTCTTCAATGAAACGTGTGCTGTATTTCTTGGAAAAACAGTGAGATACGCAAGCTGAACAATGACCTAATTTTAATATTTCATTCATTCCATTTTATACACAGCGTAACTAAAAGACAGATAAAGCAGGATAGAGAGAAGGGAGAGGCAGAAAGCCGAACGCATGCAAAATTAAACACGCGTCTCGCTATTAATGCCACCCCAACAAGCGTAACGCGATACACAATTACTACTATCACGCGTGTAAGGCCACATGCACTAACTTTTTCGGACGGACAGTGATAAATTCACTACCCTTCCCAGAGTTAGGTTTTTAAATCCTGAAAAACTCTTATTAGAAAAGATAACATTAGATGGGTTTACGGTTGAAAACATTACAGTACCCAGACAGCACATCTTCGAAACAGGAGGTAGAAGGAATTGCATATTTTGAACGCAGCATATTAGCTCTATTAAATTTGTATATTTGGGTTCCTTAGGGCTTGCTGACAAAGAATATGTAAAACGTTACGCAAATAGTCTAGGAATTAACAAGTTATAACCAAAATAAAATAGTGGGGATGCCTGACAGCATGAAATCATTTCTGCTCATAAAATTTTTTTATAACGTGTTTAAAAAAAAACCGTGCGTACGGAAATAGCCTACCATGTAAACTCCAAATTGATTGGAGCGCAACAAATATAAGACTAAACACGATTGGTCGGACTATAAATACTATCTTTGGTTGTTAGGGGAGACGTAGGAAGGTAACATTTTTTCAAACACTTGTCGAAACGTGGCTCCATTGGCCAGACTCGCTGATATAATCACTTAGGAGCGTTAGTTCGAGACCACTAGTTCAAATAAGCTTGATAAAGCAACAGTGCGTTGAAGCCAGCTCATATTTTTGCTAAATAAAGCCTGGAACATAAGCAGATGGGAATTGTGCCAGTATTTGTGCCAGAATTCATTGCTAGTCAACGTATCTGTGTTTATTCTATGAATTGTGGTAAGCTTGAAACATTCAGTATCTTTTAATGAAAATTGAATGTGAATTGTTAATTTTTGCCTGTATATATGTGTAGTTCAGTAGCAAACATGATGTAAAGCCTATAATGCTCCAGCCTGAACAGAAAGTGTCGGAGGATAGTAAAACGGCATGGAATGGCCAAACAGTACACTGACACCTAGATGATTGACTAGAAAGAAATAATGCTGGAAGTGCAGAGGCGTAGTAACCATTAAGGAGGTTAATACTGGTATAAAGTATTTCAGATGAAGCTGACAGTTGGCCTAACGCTCTGAACTCAATGTTTGTGATGTATTGTGCTCAGTGTAAAAAGAGAGTATAAATTAGTTATGACGTAGAAGGTACATCCTTCTTGTTTTCAGGGACCGTGGTCTTGATGGTATTGAGCAGCACCTGGTCAGAGCTTTGCTGAATCCAGAGTCGGACAGCATACTCCTTGGTCCATTTAGCTATCAGTGAGGTGTCTCCAGAGCCCAGGGGAGAAATCGAGCAGAGGAGTCTTTTCCTGCCGCCATCACGCAAGATAAGCTGATGTGGCCAGCTGAGCTCAAAATTATGTACCCCCATCTTAAAATAACATTGTAACATAAACTTAAGAGGGGAAGTAAATTGTTTTAATATCAGGAACTGAGAACATCTCCAATACTAGTTCCAATAAAGACAAACTATTGAAGTCATGATGACAAATACCAACAGAGCTTGAATAAAACAAAACCAGTATTACCTCATATTACTACTACACAACTGACACACATAGGATACTTTTAATAATATATGTCACTACAATATTCATATTGATAAATTCTGTACATATAACTTGTAATTAAAATTGATTGTGATTCCTGGTTCCCTTTGTATTTGAATCAGGACACATATTCATTCATGACAGCAATGAATACATATTGTTATTTGAAAAGTTATCAGTGACTCCTTTAAGATATCCTTGTAGAGTGTTTTATGTATGTGAGTGTCACAGTGTTGTCAAGTGTGGTGGAATAAATTAAATTGTTTATCTGTCTGTTGTTGTTATGACTTACACTTCATCATACACATACCCTAGACATACAACGTAGTCATCACACTATTCCAGAATAATTCTGACTGAGATATATATATATATGTGGCAGCAAGTAAGGTTATCTATAATACACTACTCTCATTAGATATAGATACCTTCACAGCTGATCTCAGTCAGTACACTAAGTCCCCCTATAAATATTTATAACATCTCACTTCACCACATATATTGGGGTCTCGCTCTTGGGATTTTGAATCTTTCCCTATTAAAAATATTGGGGGTAATTCACTTCAGGGAATATAAGAATTAAAAGGTATCCTTGGGTGGAATTAAATAAGGTTGAGCTCACGGTGCCTGTGTTGTCCATTAGATATATATTTAGAGACTGAATTGTTGGTTAGACATTGTATAAATTTACCTGATAGACAATGGCGGACCTGGCCAAATTTCGATCTGCTGCGGTTCAGACTGCAAAAGAGTTAGGATTAGATGGGCAAGTTATGGTTGCCTATGTCACTACGGAATGTGACAAATTTATTGAACGCGAAGAAAGAAGGTTTGAAGCCGAAAGAAAGTTAGAGGCTGAAAGGGAAATTAAGAAGTTACAATTTGAGGCTGAGGCTGAGACTAAGAGGTTGCAGATTGAGGCTGAGGCTAAGAAATTGGAGGCAGAAAGAGAAGACAAAAGATTGGCTGCAGAAAGGGAAGAGAAGAAATTAGCTGCAGAAAGGGAAGAGAAGAAATTAGCTGCAGAAAGGGAAGAGAAGAAATTAGCTGCAGAAAGGGAAGCAGAAGACAGAAGATTGACTGCAGAAAGGGAAGAGAAGAAATTAGCTGCAGAAAGGGAAGCAGAAGATAAAAGATTACAAAGGGAACATGAGTTACGACTAAGGGAGTTTGAGTTTCAGGGCCATGCTCCTGAAAATGGTGCCAGTCCCTTTGCCTCTGATGCCACCGCTAGCCAAGGAGCCTCAACCTCAGCTATGAATTTTCATTTAGATCATTTTGTTGAGAAAGACGATGATATAGAGAGCTACCTAAATAGGTATGAACTATTAGCTACCACGTATGGGTTAGAGAGAGAAAGGTGGAGCTTAAAGTTATCTCAAGGACTTCGTGGGGCAGCTTATGAAGTTTTTGCAAAAATGAGCAGAGGTGATCAGGAAAATTATGACATGCTAAAGCAGGCTCTTTTGTTAAGATATGAAAAGAATGCAGAATTCTATAGGAAAAAATTTAGGAATGCTAAACTACTGTCAGGTGAAACCTATCACCAGTTCTCTGCACGAATAGAGACATACTTGGAGAAATGGACTTCTCTGGGGAAAACCCAAGATCTTAAGGAAATGGTCCTTATAGAGCAGCTAAGAGAGTCCATGGCTCCAGACCTGAGAAAGTTTCTCATGGAACAAGGTGCAGAGAGGCTGGGTGATTTGCTAAATGTTGCTGAAAGGTA
>JAMPIV010020281.1:0-157500 GCA_024509875.1 Oreohelix idahoensis
CCTCTATGACGTGGGATACTCTGTTGTGAGGACGCCGCCCAACCTTAAACACAACCCGCTGACATAGAAACTAACATACTATACAAACAAATAACATGTAAACATAAATATATATAAATTATGTGTATGCTAGTATGTGTTGCAAAATAGGCTCAGTCTTACAGTAATGGCAAAGTTATTTTTCATGAAAACAAACAAACTGCCACTTTATTCAATTAAACATTCTGGCCTTAAATATTAAAGTTCATATATGGCAAACAAGAAGATCCCTCGATGAAACCAGGACTTCTTAGTTCACAAATACTGTCTTTCTGTTAACACTGACAAGAATTGATCCAACTGTTCTGTGAAACTCTATAATGTCTAATGTAAAAAATGTCAACAACGCTGACCTACATACTGCATTCACTTGACAGGTCACGTGACGAAGCGTTGACAAAGAGCAAACCAATACTGCAAGTGTGTCGTATCAGCCACAGGAAACGGTCTGGTATCGGTAATCTGTTGACTTCTGAATTTCTGCGAGGTCAAACCCAGAAAGCTGGTCCACCAGTTGATAAAGTTGATATTTAGTTGGATATAATATATGTTGATAAAGTACACCAGAACACTCCTAGGCGGGAAGACAGGCGTCTATCATCATCAGTTGACAAGATCCCTATGGTGTTGCCTGCCCCACTGTAGTGTATGGAATGTCAACTTGACCTACGCAGTGTTGTGTAGACATGGATGGAGTGTATAATGTGCGAATGATGATAAGGGTTCGTGTTGTTGACAAATGTTCTCTTCTCACACTCATGTATGACCGGAAGTCATCGACACCAACGACTGTGTACCTTTTCTAAAGTTTAATTGGACGTACACACTCGACAGCACAGATAGTGACAAATCACAGGTTGCCATAATACATCATAGTACAGTGGACAAATGGTCTTGCAATGTTACATGGGCACTCATGTAGAATAATGGTATAATGGACTGTCAATAGCCAAGCACTCAGTATCGCCCATACATATATCATCTGACGTCACTGACTGAGCACGTCAGCTTGTAAACAATATTTCAGATGACTTCTAAACCTAATCTCGTTTAGCAACGATTCTTCAACATAATGTTCAGCACATATTTTTCCATATAATAATATTGAACCGCTAACAATGGGTTCTCATGTGTAGCAGTGATCTCTGGACTGATCAAGCGATAATACGGGCATCCCTTTTCTCTTCTTGAAAGTCCTACATGTTTTGGTTCCAAGATGGCTCCACTCGTGAACTGTCACTCACGTTTGAATACAGATAATGAATCTGTTCTAAAGTTAGTCATTCATAACAACATTTCGTTGCTCTGTAGATTTGGTCATGAACAATAGACTGCATTCTACAGAATATAGTGCTGCTAGGAATCGAAGTCGTTTTTCATCGAGTCAAATATATTCTCTTAAACATTCAAATCGTAATTATCGACAATGGTGGCTTCGATCGAGAGTTCATAAGAGTATCTTTGATTACCTTGGTAGAGGGAATATGAAACTGCCATTCCTTGGCAAGATGAATAAACACTGGGGTAAAGCATACACGATAGGTCTAGACGACTATCACTTTCCCCAAAACCACTGAGATCACTTTTTCAAGGCATCAAGCCGACATAGCAAAACACACACATTCCCTATCAGGACGAAGCCAAATCACCCCACTCAAGCCACACATCCGCCGAATAGCCTTTGACCTCTCTAGAGACAACAGAACATATAGTTCGACTTAGATATGTAAAGATATACAGATATAAGACAGACTTGTCCTACTCAGACAAACAATACACATAAATTCAGGCCATAGATATTCTGAAGCAAGAACAATCTATTATTACCCAAACAACGAATAAATCGCAGTAAAATGTATTTATCCGCGGAGTTCAAGGGAAGTAACTCAATAATGACTTTCCCTTAAGCACTAAAAAATTACCTATGTATAATATTGTAAGATATCAAAGACTGCACGTAACACCTGCACACTTAGAATCATGTGCATGTTGAAGTATGTACCGCCTAAAAGCAAAAGGTACCATGACTTGTTGTCTTATCTGAGTTTTATCCATAAAACATCTTAATAAAATGTCATTTTTAATACTAAACCACTGAAATTTTATGTTTCCTATCTTTGTTTTACCATAAAAATTTTGTTTAGTGTCCTGTCTTCCCTCTGTTTTTTAAGATATCAAGGACTGCACGATGAATCTGTGAAGAAAGGTGTGTCAATGTAAATAATAGCTGTTGGATAATATTCTATGGTTCCCCCCCAAAAGTCATGCACCTGACATGTTCTCCAGTTGCACAATTTGGATGAACAAGTGTCTGACGGATTCCGATCGTGGTCGATCCCGAATCTCTTAAGACTGAGACGATGGATCCATTAACTTTTCCTCTGTTGAAGATCAGTGATCCTGTTTCGTCATTGACTGCTAGACTGACTTCTGGTAGAATATGACCGCAGTTCAGAACTGTCTCTTTTGCTTTCTGAAATATAAGATTACATGTTGGGCAACTATTTGCCACGTTATAATTCATTGCAAAACAAGTAGACGATGACTGTATTTTGTTATCAGTAGTTGAACTCTGAACCCTAGGGGTTGTAGCAGTAGTAACAGCTGCCCCTGTATTATGGTTATAAGTTGTCGATCTACGAGAATGAGAACGATGACGAGAATAATTAGATGAATTATCCCGTTGTCCTCTATTGTAACTGTTATCTCGATGTCTCGAGTTATAATTATCGCTATTGTTCCACTTGTAATCATTATTATAGTTATATGATCGATTATAACTTGAGTTACGTGGATTACTGTTATTTCTTGACTGAGGTGAATAGTTTCTGGTTTGTTGTCGTCCTCTATTAAAGTTATTGTTAAAGTTATTCTGTCCCTTATGAAAATTAATGTCATAGTTTCCTTTGAACCTACCCCTGTCTACACTGTGTGTTCTAGGTTTGTTATGATTATGATATGCCATATTGGAGGCTACAGGAAGTGGTTCTCTTATCAATGTGCCAGAAATATTAGCATTCGGATGAGCTGTGCAGTAATTTAAAGAAATTTTTTCTAACTCATCAATAGATTCTGGTTTTCTTTCTTGCAGATAAGCAAAGAATGGTGGGCTGACAGACGATAATACTTTATCCCTCAATAACAAATCGACTAACTTGTCGTAGGATTTGTTGACACCTGCCAGTTCAACCCATCTGTTAAAAGTATTGCGTATGTTAGCAATAAAACCTGTGAAATCTCTATTGTTATCTGGCAACAAACTTTTAAAACGCAATCTACATGCCTCTTCGTTCAAGTGGAAACGACGTAGTAACAACGTCTTAATGGCCTCATAGTCTGTTGATAGTGTTGGATCTATATTTTGTGCTGCACTTGCAGGTTCGCCATCTAGAAATTCCTTAAGTTTCAGTGCCCATGCCGCTTTGTCAAGGTTATTCACCTTACATATGTCCTCAAAGCGCGCGAGCCACGATGAAAGGTCATCTACGTGTAACTTGAATGGAGGCAGCTTAAAGTAATAATTACCTTTAAGTCGTGTGGATGAAGATCCAGATTGAGCAGTATCATTTTGGGTTGCTGCAGCGCCCTGTGAATTAAGTTTTGCTGTTTCTAATTTAAGTCGTTGCAATTCCATTTCTTGCTGCAGTATGATTTCTTGTCGTTTCAATTTATTCTCTTCTTCAATCCGTAGGATTTCATCTCTTGCTATCTTTCTTTCTTCTTCTTGTCTTAATTCTGCCTTCTTTTCCGCCTGTTTTCTTCTTTTCCGCCTGTTTTCTTTCAAGTTCTTCTGCAGCAATGGCTTTCTTTTCTCTGCTTTATTTCCTTTTGCTTATATTTTGCCAATGCCAATGCATAAGCCTCGAGAAGTTCTCCTTTTTTCCCAAAATCTTTACCATTTTTAATAAAATAGTCTAAGTTAAGCATCTTGACGTTAATATTGTACGTAATGGTTATGTAATAATCACCAATAAATTTTAAGTAATTTTTATACTTATTCAATTTATGAATAGTCGATATAAACAATCATAATATTATTGAACTTAATCTGGGAATGTTCAATTTAATTAATTGTAATATTATCTAACTATTATTTGTAGATTCCATACATAGACATACTATGTTGGGAAAATATTACATATATACTCGTTAATATATCATAAATAGTTATGATATTTATCTATTTCGGGTGCTGAATTACTATCATGCACCTAATAATAAATAGTATTATTCCTCAAGTATTATATCATTCAGTCAGTGATATGTGCTAAGTAAATCATTTAGTAATGGAAAAAATGTACCAAATAATATACACTATGTCCTTTATATGCAGGACAGACTAAAAAGTCAAATTATTTTTATAAATATATATTATTATTATATTATGCCTTAATCATGAGCTATAAAGTGCATCGCCCATTTCTTGGACTACCACTGCAAATTGGTGCAAAGTCCCTAATTCTCCTTAAAAGTCATTAAATTTTAATTATATTCATATACACTCTTATTAAGCAAGAAATTATATTATTAGTGTTAAATCATGAACAGATGAAATGAGGACATACGATACGATGGGTAAACCAAGGATAAACAAACCATATTATCACGAAACAAGACGTTTCTACAATAAAAATTGATATTATGAAACCAAATCTGCAAACCGGAAATATAGAGTAGGGTGAAGGTTAACTGAATATAGAGTTAAATCTGCGTACACAAAAATTAATGACGCAAACATGGACTCATTGACGGTTATACAAAAAAAAATGAACTGAATAATAGCAAGATCAGAAAGAACAAGACAGATTACTAACATTGTTACCAAACTAAATAGAATTTAAACTGAATACGATAAAATACACCGATTATTTCACCAAACTAGACATCTAACATATACTGTGAATTAAATGCAGTCCCGAACGAAACAAGCCCCGGAAATGTCATCGACGCGTTCTCCGCGAAATGCGATTTAATTCACTACCCTAAAGACCGTTCAGAATGAATATCGGCAATCCGTAGAGCCATAATTTATTCATTCTGAATCTCCACTCCAACCTCCCACAAATTAGGCACAGCACAAACAATGAAAACAAATATAACGTGCATATAAAATATATAGAACGGACATGCCTGCAAAATGTGAATTAGACTCAGTGATGTTTCTTATGAATGACAACAGTCACGAACTGAGACTTATCTTTTAACCCGTCGTCCGATGCGATCTTCACCAACGGCCTAGACTAGAGGATAGGACTGTTTGCTCCTTGTTGGTAAATAATGTCTTTTCAATCCTATGATCTACTGAGAAGTTGTATTCTTGAATGAAACATTAGGTGAGCTGGCATCGTCCTTCGATCGTTGGCTTGTACACGGAATATTGTGACGTCACTGATTTTTGCATAGTTACACAAGCCACGTCATGTTCGGAATCATGTGACTTGAACGTTTTCTTGTAATCGTAAACAGTCCGTGAAAGTATGTAAACAAGAAAAATTTCTTTCTTCCTTCGTTCCCCAGCAATGGCAACCACTTTTGTTGCGGGGCTTTATACGATTCACTTCTTTTATTGTTGTTGCGGCCCCGTCTTCTATTTCAGTGGTCGTTGTGGAAAGCCACCGTTTCTCATTGATTCAATAAGCTTCTTAGTTCTGGTCATTTGATTCATTAATTCTTGATCGTGCTATTGTTGGAATAGTTACGCGAATGTGAGTTAATACTTTCTGTCTGTCACAAGGTTTGAACTCAGTATCATAATTGTTGAATTTGTAACTTCAATGAACGTGATAAGTCTCTTCTCGAGTCCACACAATTTTTAATATACATTTCAAACAGTAGACAGTCCATGGAGGTTGATTATGAAAACATTATATATTAGAATTGAATCATACATCATAAATGCTATCCATGCATTATAGTCCTGGTCCAATAATATGCAACACTATAGTCAGAACGTCGTAACTATATGTACGCGCGGTTGGGACATCCAACGGCCGACAATGAGATTAGACGTCTGGCGATATAAAACGAATGTGGACCATAATTTCATCCTTCCTTGACTTTAGTTAAAATTACTAACCTCGATACATTCCTCTCTTCATAAGAATATCGGACTGACCCATGTCCGTACTGCAATAACATATGTGCGGCAATATCATGCCTACCACTGGAAGGATTATAGGACACGTCTTATCCGTTTGACGGTCATCTAAGAAAAGGGTGTGGTAACCTAGTCACGGTGCGTGACATACCAACGCATACACGTCATAATCAATCGTGTGTATCGCGTACACTAACTAACAATTATTTACATTATATTAAACGTAGTCACCTATTAATCTTATGCTGTTAACCTCTAGCAGACCATGCCAATAAAATACCTTAACACCAGCACACTGCGAATCATGAGCGTGCTGTAAGATTTTAACTCTTATATTTTTAGGCACAAGGATTTGAGAATGAATGGACTTAGCGGAGTCTTGTACCATACGTACAAGTACGCCATTCTTCATCGTAATCCAAGATTTACGATTTGTATCCTTATTCGGATCACCTTTTGTTGCCAGAGTAAAGAATTTCGCCTTCTATTTTTTCATCTCCAAGGGATCCTTGTACCACAGGTATTGCGTTTTATTAAGAGCTTGAGCCCTAGTGATTACTGCATTAGCAGATTGCATATTAACATTTTCCCAATTAGAAATTTGCTGTGGAGTGCATTCTTTCACTCCATGAATGCGACCGATGATAAGATCAGCGATCGGATTCGGCAAGAGACATGCTTGCACCTCTCCTGTAAAGAAAGGCGTAGCAATATTGATAATGTTACACATTTGACTACATTGCCTGTAGCTCTAGAAGGATTTACGAGTGATTGCCTCACTCCGATGGTAGTGCACCACGAATCGAAAAGAATTGATACCGGAGTACCATCTATTAGGCCTCTATTGAAGACGAGAGCACCCCTTCCATTATGCGCGATTGACGCAGGGAGAGCGGGAAGCGGGTGACCGCAGCTTAAAGTAGAAACTGTGGTTGGATCGAATAATGTTTTGCATTGCGAACACTGAGATGCTCTAGCAAAATCGAAAGCGGAATTTGCTACACTATTGGAGTCTTTTTTATCATTATTCTGATTACCGGCGTCGTGGAACTCCTGTTGTGCAGAGTTAGCCTGGTAATAAGATTTACCATGTCTTTTGTGTTGTGATCTACCTCGGTTATAATTGTCTCTATAATTATTATTTCCTCTGTTATAACCCCTATTTGGGTTTGAATCATAATATTCATGATCATAATCATCACGCTCATTATACTGAGTATCCCTGTAGTATTGGTTCTTTTGTCTCCATGAAGCACTTGGGTAGTTCCTATAGCTACTCCCTTTTCGAGAATGTCTAAAATTATGGGTACCCCTCGCGTGTCGAGGACTATCAGCCCGATTTCGGTTCCTCGAAGAAGAACCCTGATTTGAGTGGTTATCTTGGTTTTGATACTTATTCCAATTAACCTTTTTATCAAATTTATTTTTAGCTCCTTGGAATTTGTGTGAGTAATTCTGATTATATTCTGTTGCCGAAGCAACTGGCATACTCTCTTTAATGTTAGAGTTACTAAGAATCATGTCAGGGTGTGCCGTGGCATACTGGTCAGCACTCCTGATAATATTCTTCCATTTGCTTTAATGTACTAGGTTTACGCTCATGTAAGAACTCTAGGAATGCTTTATTTACCGAAGACATGACCTTGTCTCTTAGCAATAAATCCGTAAGACCATCAAATGTTTTCTCTATTTTGGATAATTCAATCCATCGTGAAAGTGTAATGCGTGCTTTTGAGATGAATTCTGAGAATTCTACACCTACCTCAGGTCTCATTGTTTTAAACAAAAGACGATAACCTTCCTCAGGCAGCTGATATTTCTTTATCAGAGATGCCCTAATAGCATCATAATTATCCTTGTCGGCCTCTTCAACGAAATATAACTTACTCAGAGACTCCCCTTTTAGATTTTCAGACAACTGATTCACATACTGTGATTTGTCAACATTATGAGCTCGACAAGCACGTTCAAATCTAGAAAGCCAAAATGTTATGTCATCACTGGCAGGGTTGAACGCTGGTACCTTGACCTTGTACACAAAGGGTTTACCATTACCACTAGATGCCTGATTAACATTACTCATACTTGTCAATTTTAATTTCTCTAACTCAAATTCATGTTCTCTTATTGCTTTTCTCTCTTCAGCTTCTCTATCTAATCTTTTCTGTTCTGCAGCCGCTTCTAATTTTTTCTGTTCAGCTGCAGCAGCAGCTTCTAATTTCTTCTGTTCTGCATCAAATCTCCTTTCCTCCACTTGCATCTGCAATTTCTTTAGTTCAGCAGCAGTATCAGCTTCTTTTTCTAATCTTTTTTCTTCAGCCAGAGCTTTTCTCTCTTCAGCAGCAGCAGCAGCTTTTCTGTCTTCAGCAGCAGCAGCAGCTTTTCTGTCTTCAGCAGCAGCAGCAGCTTTTCTGTCTTCAGCAGCAGCAGCAGCAGCTTTTCTCTCTTCAGCAGCAGCTTCTAATTTTTTTCTTCTATTTGAAGTTTTCTCTCCTCAGCCGCAGCTTTTCTCTCCTCAGCAGCAGCTTTTCTCTCCTCAGCTTGCATCTGCAATCTGAAATTCTCAGCATCTATCTTCTTTTGTTCAACTTCTGCTTTCCATTTATTCTCATCTTTTTGTTTTTTCTCTTCTGATTTTAATGCAATAGCAAATTGAGCAGTTGCCCATTCTTCTAACTCTTTTCCAGTCTTATCAAGAGATTTTTCTTGTGCAATAAAGTAATCTAATGTAGACATCTTGTCTTCTTAAATCAGAAACCTGAAAAAGTAATTAAATTACCTTATTTCACTTTAATGGGAGACAAGTCTATACTATAGACTTAGTCTTAGTGAAAAACTTGTATGGTTATTTTGTTTATAATAACCAGTGATAACTTGAGTACCTGTGGACAACAATAACTGTATATCTCAAATACTGTGGGAGACAAGCCTTACAAAGGTCTTGTATACCTTAATGTAATCAATGATCACTTGAGTACCTGTGGAAAATAATATTTCCTATACCAATCACTTTGGGAGACAAGCCTTACAAAGGTCTTGTACACTTTGTTTTATAACAATAATAATCATAAAGTACTGATCTGTACTATAATATAAGTGTATTTAACTATACCTCCTATGTCATATGTCAACTAAAGACATCACAAAGGACAAACAAGAAAAGACAATCTGAAAACATTTGAAGAGATCAAATTAAATTAAATAGGAGAAATGAAAAAAATGATCACAGAATCTGTGATGATAACTGCAATAAGATAACAAGACAAATAACGCCACAGTGTATAAACATAAGGGTGTATAGAACTGAAATGAAAGGAAAGATGAGACCTACAATTATACAAACAAATCAAACAAAAATAAAGAACAGAAAAATGTTACAAATACAAATATGAAACAGTCGTCACAGCTAACCAAATATTTGCAAACAATGTTGCATGCAAATTTCAATTAAGAAATTGCCCCCTATAGAACGCCAGAACAAGACCAATATCACTTGGTATTTCCTGTTCTAGTCACCTCCAATCCAGGCCCGCAAACACATAACAATCACACATATAAACAAATAATATATAAACATAAATAAATATAAATCATCAATGTGTGTATCATATAATGAAATGTGTTGTAGTTGCAATGTATTGTACTGTATGCTCAGTTTTAACAAATTAGACTACCACTTTATTGAGTAATAGATTTGCTTTCTAACTGTTACACTGTTCAATTTTTTTGAGCACATTAGAAGATCCACCGATGAAATTTGCACTTTATGTTCAACATTGCTCTTCTATTACAGCAGGATAAACAATCACTAGTTTAGAACACTGACTGTACTGTGCCAAATGTCAACAAGTGCTGACCCAGATATTGCTACACTTGTCAGAACAGGTCAAGCTGACATTGATTGTATAGCTGTCCTACTGGTGTTGATGTGGTCAAACAAATGTTCTTGCAACTGTAAAATGTGATTCTCAACACAACAAGACTGCGTAGGCTGGACCCAGGAATCTGGCTCACCACTGTAAAGAGCTCCACTCTGTAAAGATATGTGGTGTAATCTCTTTCTTTTGTAAAGCTCCACTATCAATCACTGAAGCCTGTTGTTTGTGGTGCCACTACTGTATATGTCCATTGTAGTGTACAGAGTTGTTGAGATCAGGCATGCTCCAGTCTACCCAGCTGTAAATGGGTAACTCACCCTAGTCCTGAGTTAGGAAAGGCAAAAGCAGCTGTAAACAGTAGTTTCCCTCTAAGGCTCCAGGGGAAGCAGGCCCTAAACTTGGTCAATTCAACCGACGCAGGATGGTGTATATATGGAGTAGAAGTGTAGAGTGTGATTAACGCGAATGGTGGACTGTTCGTGTTCTGACCAATCTAAGCACTCATTCACTTGTCTACAAGGCACCAATGCAGACTGCTGGAATCTCTGTTTACACAGTTTATTTAGACGCACACACTGGGACATAACGAGTAAATCATGGGTATATGTTGAGACATCAATTTGCAGGCATACATAGTAGATCCCAAGTCATGACACATTCATAAATAATGGGTAGTACATCAATAGCTTCCAATGTTATCATAAATTATGGCCGCATCCCCTATCTGACTAAACGCGTCAGTGAAGGCGGATCGGTAAGTAACTAAAGTTGCTTTATGTTCATAGGTTATATAATATTATGAAACCACGATAAGGGGTTTCTATAAAAATTGAGATCTCCTTGCCACTGTCCGAATAGTAAGATACATGCCCCGTTCTTTGGACAGTGATTCAAAAATATGATGACAGGAATGTAACATGGCCGCCTTCCTGAGTTGTCGCTCACTCACTCACAGGAGGGTATATATAAGCCAAAGTTAATTTGAAATGCATATGAATGATTTCCTAAAGTTTCTCCATACAGTTCTACAGTAATCCAGTTACTTCACGTAGACATAACTGCTGTATGGAAGCCCGTCATCTTCGTCGATACAAACATGACCCTAGCGTTGCGAAGCATAACATTCCAGCTAGGTCTAACCGACATGAGATCATCAAAAATAGGGTCTGGAATTACCTGGAGTCCGAATCATACATGATACCGTACATTAGGAGAGTCTCTAACACAAACTCTAGTAGAGACACAATCTCCTACAGAAGAAAAACCACTTCATAAATCATTTTTACTTAAGAATGTACCAGCCCTAGAAAATGCGTACCCGCCATTGTAAACGGTACATCGGAACTCATCACGACTTGTCAAGACAACTCATACTTCCGCTAGAGCGGCATAACAAGAATATAGTCCTGCCTACCCATCCAAAATATACAATATAGGACTGATTCTACTTGTACTAATAATATGTAATACATATGAATTCAGGCCATAAACATAATAAGCAAATTAATCTATTTTCTGGCCCTAACAAATAAGTACGGACATGAGTGCCATATCCATGCGCCGAATTAATATCAAGAACGATTACTCCTATAATCAAAAGTGTAAATCAATCATGAATTATCTAGCTTTACCATAGACAGCATTTTCATACACAAATGAATGAATGTCTATATCTTTTCCATATTAAATAGCCATATCGATTTTTGTAATATGTGCGTCAAAATATGCACGCAACAGTGATATATCAACATCTTTCCAACTTTCAGTAGACAAGTAGTGAAGACTAGGTAATACTAATAATGAGTCATTACCATCAGTCAAATCCGAATTTTCTTCCTGTATGACAGCCAAAGAAGAATGACGACAGACAGATTGATCAAGAGCTTTAAAGACTGGTCTTAGATATGGTGGACGTGTATGAAACTGCTTTAACATATTGATATGAAAAGTTTTTTCTTTTCCCTCTACTGAGACAATATAATCAACATCAGACAGTTTCTCCACAATCCTGTAAGGTCCTCTCCATGAGACTAATAATTTGTTATCTCTCCTGGGTAATAATACGTAAGCTTCATCACCAGGCCAAAGTTGGCGTAATTTGCGGTTTTGGTTAATGAATAACCTCGCCCTAAGCTTTGCCTTTTCAGATGAACCTACTGCTATCTGGCATGCGTCTATTATTTTTTTCCTCAAATTGACTACATACTGATATGAGGTCTGAACCTCCCTGTTCATCTCAGCACCAATTAAAAGTTGTTTTAATATAGACATTGGGCCGCGTGGTCGGGCGCCAAAAACCAATTCAAATGGACTAAAGCCTGTATGTTCATTTTTTATCTCTCGATAAGCAAATAAAATAGCTGGCAGGACTCTGTCCCAATTTTGAGGATATTTAATTGTAACCTTATGTAGCATTTGTTTTAAGGATCTGTTGAGGACTTCTATTTTCCCATTAGACTGAGGATGGTATATTGAACTAAGGGATCTTTGAATCCCAAACATATCCATAACCTGTTTCATAGCATCTGAAACTAACTGAGTTCCTCTATCAGACAGGATGTTTTCAGGAAAACCTATTCTACTGAAAATAAAAAATAATGCATCAGCAATATCTACCATGGTGATGGTTTTTAAAGGAATAGCTTCTGGCCAGCGTGTGCACATATCTATGCAGGTCAACACATATTGATGACCTCTGGCTGATGTCACCTTTAAAGGGCCAATAATGTCAATGGCCATCTTTGCGAAGGGACGCAAAGAAATATCAGATGCTTGAATGGGCGCATCATGTTTTGGTTTTCTGGTTGCTACACTTTGGCAGATGGTACATGTACGACAAAATAATTTGACGTCTTTCGTAATTCCGGGCCAAAAAAAAATATGACAAAACTCTTTGTTTTGTTCTAGCAACACCTAAGTGTCCTGCACATTCAATGTCATGTGCATGTCGTAAAATGAATGGTCGAAAACAAGCTGGTACCATAATCTGTTTCTTTAAGGAATTAGCAAATTGATAGTTTCTTACTAAAATCCCATTTTTGATAGTATACCAGTGTTTTGCACAGTTATCTATCATTACATCATTCAAATGAGCAATATGAAAATATTTTTTTAAGGAAGTATCATCTTTCTGTCTTTGTATAAAGGTTTCCTTATCAATGAGCTCCATCTGAAATAAATTGTCATCATCATTATTCACATCATTGATTACCTTAATATCATCATTATTTTCCTGTTGATAATGACTTATATCATCATCATTATTTTCCTTTTCTTCTTCATCTTCTGAAGTGATATCTTCAGTTATATCTTCAGGTAACATATCAATGACTGGTTTGTGATGATCATTGTCCATGCGAGACTGAGCTCTGGTAGTCACAGCATTTGAACATAATAAGTGTTGTCTTTCCCATATTTCAGTATCTTCCTGTGTACATTCATGCAATTTAGGTATGTTTCCCATAATAATTCCAGCAATTGGATTGTCCAAGAGGCATACCAGTGTTCGTCCTGTAAAATAAGGTGTGTCCAAAAATACCTCTGCTGTGGGGTAATATTCCACAGTTCCACCAAAAGTTATGCATTTCACTTGTTTTCCTGTATAATCCACCTTATCAACCAAGGCCTTGCGCACACCAACAGTGGTTGCACCCGTGTCTCTGAGTAAAGATGCTAACTTATTATTGACAAAACCTCTGTTCAAGATCAATGAACCAGTACTTTCAAAAGATGACATGACTGGGAGAGGGTGTCCGCATAATAATCTTGGCACTCCTTGAGGCTGAAATAAAGAATTGCAATTAGTGCAGTTATCACTATTTGCTAAGTCTACACTGCATGCATTTTGATCATTTCCTCAATAAAATGATTTCTGACCTCTATTTGATTTTGAGTTATATTCTCCTCTACTTTGCCAGTTATTGGACTTAAATGAGGTTTGTGGATAAAAGTTATCCTCCTGATATGAATTCCAATGTCTTTGAGGTTGGTATTTATTAAAATTGTATCTACCTCTATTTTGACTGTAATTATGTGATGGTTTAAATCTTTGATTCCTATCTATGCTGTTTGATCTATACCTAGGTGCATTGTCTTGGAATGATCTGGCCGATGCAGCTGGTAATGAGTCCCTTACATTGTTTTTGCTCAATACTCTATTAGGATGTGCAACTTGATATTGACGTCCTAGGGTTTGTAATTTAGTCAGGTTCTCTGGTTTTCTTTCCTGTAGGAATGCAAGAAAATCAGAACTAATCGATGACAAAACCTTGTCTCTTAGAATCAAATCTGACAAACCTTCAAAAGTTTTTTCAGTTTTGGATAGTTCAATCCATCTAGAAAAATTCAGTTTAACAGCTGAAATAAATTCAGTGAAATCTTTTCCAGAATCAGGGTACAAAGATCGAAATTTCTGACGATAGCCCTCATCATCTAATTGATACCTCTGCAATAAAATGACCTTAACAGCTTCATAATCCTTTCTAGTCTGGTCATCCAAAGTGGAGACTACAGTTAATTGTTCACCAACCAATAAATTCATAAGTCTACATGTCCATGTAGATTTGTCAATCTTATATTCTTCACAATAAGTTTCGAACCTATTTAGGAAGCATGAAATGTCATCTATGGATGCGTTAAATTTTGGCAAATTAATCCTTATGGCAGTAGTATGATCTTTATTTTTATCTTCACCTACCCCAGGATGCAACAGTGGTTGTTGTAATTTTAATTTTTCCAGTTCCATCTCAGCTAATCTTATAGTTTGAGCTTGTTGAGATCTGATCTCTTCTTGAGATCTGGCATAGGCTAATTTTTCTCCTTCAAGAGCCAACTCTTCTGATCTCCTTTTTTCCTCCAATTCTTTTTCTTGTTTGTGCAGTTCCTCTTGTCTTCTTTTTTCTGCCAATTCAATTTCTTTTTCTTGTTTGTGTAGTTCCTCTTGTCTCCTTTTTTCTTCTTTATGGAGTTCTTCTTGTCTCCTTTTTTCAGCCAATTCCTCTTTGCGAAGTTCTTCTTGTCTGTTTACTTCTTTATCAATATAAGCTTGCAAAGCTGGACCTTCCAAATTAAGTTCCTTTCCAATCTTCAATAAATCCTTTAATGAAGTCATGGTTGCTTATTCTTGTGTTTATCAATAATACACAATATTTTAACTTTTATGTATATGAATATGTCAGCTATATTCAATATTCACTCCACCAATCTCAGATCAATTTATAATTGCAATAGTAAATGTATTCAGATAAACAATATGGAGTAATGAAAAAAATAGAACCACAACAAGTAAGAACAGCAAGACAGGGTTAGAGCAACTAAAGGAAATACAAATGGAAAACAAAGGAATAACTATAAAATATACATGAATTAATTTAAACTAATGCTCTATTACAAATAGACAAGACAAGACGCATATCACAACAATTATGACATCTATGAAATGAATGATAGTAAGATGAGGCTAGACAATATTACCAACAATAATGCAAGGAACTAAATAAAATATAACAATGACAGTACTTATGAGAACAAACAATAGATAAACATGACCACACAGCTAACAAAAATGGATCTGTTAAATTCAATAGAGGCAAACTTTTATACAACCAGCAGAGTATGCTGGGTCCTCTATCTGAATCACACAGATACTGCCCTATAGAACGCTTGATTTGCTCATTCGACCTAGCTTTCGCGGTATTGAATGATCACAAACCAAGTCCCTCCATCCAGCCCGCTAGTTACAAAACCAAAAACACGTAATGAAAACACATATGGTGAAGTCAGATATCAGGCAAACAGATTATATTCACAGCCAAGCTGTATGTAACAATAAATAGACTTATCTGTTGCCAAGAAAACAATCCCTCTTGAGACTTCGACAAGGAAAGGATGTAGTGATGATAGTAGCCTAGTATTTGGTTAGGCTTAGAATTGCTTCATGCTGACATCGAAGGACATCGATATGGTCCATGATTTTTGATAAAATACTTGCTTCTTGAATGAAGATAGTCAGTTCCTATGACTTCTGTGTAATAATGGGTCACTTTTATAACTTAGTGACACCTTGAGGCACATTCATGATGATGGAAATCCCTTCCATTCATAAAAACTTTTGGCAGACGATGCGTGCCGCCATTTTGAAAAAATAGTCCTAGATTCGTTAGGCGCTCTTAGGCTTGTAAGGCATCCAATGGCTTTGGCCCCCAGAAACTGGTACGGGTAAATTTTAAGAATGTTTATTATTTCAGGAACCGTCCTCCCGACGTCCTGTGGTAAGAGTGCATTAGACTTCAGGCTTGACACTCCGTATTACTGTGGCCTGCTGAGTACCCTCCAGGGTTCTCCTTGCATATTCCGTTTGAGGAATTATAGTATATATTTAAGTTTGGCCAGTCACACACAATCTCCCTGGCCCGCACCTCAGGTACTCATTAACAAGGCCTAACTTCTTGGCACGATTCACAAATATTTATTAACACATTACTCCATTTGAGTATGATATGACATCGTAGCTTTTACTAGCACATGTCTCTACTGTCCTTGATTCTGATACTCTCAGTTCTTTTGGAACAGTCAACTTACGTGCCCAAGAATTCCATACACACTGCTAAGACTAATCTGAAATTATACTGTTAGATGAAAGCATAAGGCAGTGATGGTAATCGATCTTGCAGGTGAAATATAAAGATGCCCAAAGGCACTTAACACATTTTAAAAGCAGGTCCTACTGGACACATTCCTTGCATACTGGTCAAACGACACAAGCAGACTGCCGGTTAGAGACGCTAGCTTGTCCCAAATCAAAACTGACGTCTGCTGTCAATTCAAAGCAGGAGTCAAGACGTCACTTCCTGCAACCACGGGATACCGTGTGTAAACAATGTATATCAGGAAGTGATCGAATACGAAACATGATATGATATTTACTCATATCACTTATGCTAGCCGTAAGTTGAACACAGCAGAACAAAAACATTCAACAAGTGAAAAAGAATGTCTGGAAGTTATATGGGGTATAAAAAAGTTCCAGATTTATCTTTATGGAAAATCATTTAAGATCCAGACAGATCATAAACCACTCGTGTGTCTGTCACAAGCAAGGCATGAAAATGCTAGATTATTACGCTGGTCTTTGCTCTTACAGCCATTCCAGTTTACCATAGAGTACATTCCCGGAAAAACCAATGTGGGCGCTGATTTTTTAAGCAGACATCCGTACGACGAACATCAGAGTAGTCACCAGGCATAGATAGTCAATTCATCTATGTGTATTTAGAAATAGGAACTGACATATGATCGTCTGTTCTAAAGGGGGGATATGTGTAGTGAATTTCTAAATACAATATATAAATTAGTATATAACAATATAGGGCATAATGGCAAAGATAAGAAAGTACAAAAGAATTTTCTGCTAGAACGGTTGGTGTCGCCTACGCCTTCAGATTATTATTTGCTAACGAATAGCCGAACAAAACGGTACCCAATTTTTCAAACTGTCCTTGACATAAACACCCACTTTTTCCTAGTTCTAAGAAATATTTGCCTAAAATGCATTGTGGAACGAGGAGGGGCAAGGATAGATGAAAATGCTAATTCGTTTCGCATTGATTTCAAACTAAAAGCCAACAATAGCACAGTGGCAAGCCTTGCCTTAGGGGTTTCCCCAAATACAATGAAAAAGTTAGAATTGTGGACACTACGGTCATGTAAACATGTTTAGCTCTTATTGTGAATGACCTAAGCTCTCGTATTCAGCTTGATATTACATGGAAAGAGAGTGAACGAGAGGTAGTTTAAAAAGAAACAACTAACATAGAAAAAAAGATAGAATTTTGAACCAAACCACATAGCCCCTTAAAAATCGTATATTCGTGTACCTGAAGACTTGCTGACCAAGAATATGGTGTTAGTTATATAAATAGTCCCTTAACTAATCAACTATTGATAAAACAATACATAGAGATCAGAGATACTGTCAGGTCAAGTCATATCTGCTTAGATTGGATCGCATATTTTTTGGGAAAAAAAGTAGGTGACCGATAGGCTACGATAGTACAGTGAATCCGATTGGGTGGCATTTGATGTGAGACGAAATATTATTGGCTGACCTTTGAATAAACATAAATAGCCTAGTAACGTAGAAAGGTTTGAATGATATTTTTTTGGAGACTGTTTACACTGTAATATTAAGAGCGATTGGCCAACTGAGTCGATATTGTCAGAACAAGCGTTAGGGGGGACGCCATTTTCTTGAAAAATTCTACCAGCGATAGATGAGATCAGGCTGTGCTTTCAAATACAATTTCTAGACAGCCTGGACAACAAAACAGATCGAAACTGTGTCAGTCATCATCACTGTGTATTTCATTGAAAAATTTGTGGTAAGATTGACATTTATTAACATGTATTTTATATAAAAATTGAATGTGAAATAATAATATATGTCTGTACGTGAGTGGGTCTATAGCGACCATGAGGCAAAGCCTAAAGATTGATCCACCATGTGATAGACTGTCAGAGAGGTGTAAAACTACAAGAATATGTATGAGTGTCATAAAGGAGCATAACACCTATCCTATTATATGGAAGAGATTACAGCTGGAATTGCAGTGGCGTTGTAACTATTAGGGGAGAGGAATACTGGTGTACATTGTCACATCAAAAGATAATGGTGGCATAGGTTTGTATAAGGCTATGACCCTTTTTGTTTGTTTGTAATGTACCTGTCCTAGAATGTGGACTATTAGTGTATACTAGGTATTAAGAAGGATGCATAACCTTCACATTTCAGAGGTCCTGGGTACTGACGTTAATGTGGTACCAAACGCTTGAAAACTGATTGATTCAGGACTCTGCCTGTATACTGCGAGCCCATGCTAGTGGCCATTGCCTATCAAACGGGGAACAGATTGTCAAGCGAGCAGAGGAAACGTTCTCCTTGTATTCTACAGCCAAGTTAAGTTCATGTTCGGCACCTGACAACTCAACTAACAGAACTTTAAAAGAACTATAAAGAGACAGTGAATAAAACTGGGACAAATATTTAATAGTCCCACAAGAGACAAACATAACAAAAAGGGGGTGATTCTGAACAACAACCTAGGGGTACTACCAGTATTATCTTAAAGTAGGAAAATACAACTACATACGTATATTAGAATACTATTTTATGTATGGACAGAAGATCTACTGTGCTATTGGACTGATGTAAATAATTCTTTTGATTTCATTTTTGATTGTCAGTTCTGGTTCAAAATAAATTAGAATCAGGATAATAAATTGTAAAAATTATATTTACACAAATTTCAACCACAGTCTGAAATAAGATAGCCTTTTAAAGTGTCGTTTGTATGTTATTGTGGTAGTACTGTGTGCTGTTGTGAATAATAAACTATTTGTTTGTATGTTTGTTGATTATGGTACATCACACTCTACCTTCATAACCCTAGACACAACACGAAGTCATTTAATATAATATTATAATTACATTTTGAATGAGATAAAAGGGGTGGTAGCGGAAAGGTACCCTGAAAAGTTCACAATACTATTGGGTAAATTCAGGGACCTTCATAGCTAATCTCATTTATTACAATAATAATACATAACAACAATTCATAACATCAAAATCCACCACAAGAAGACATGACTGGAGTAAATGTGCTGGAGGTGAGAAGTATAGTTGTATAGAGGAACAATAGAGGACATGACTGGAGTAAATGTGCTGGAGGTAAGAGGGACAATGGAGGAAATTTTTGGAGTAGATGTGCTAGAGCTGAGAGGTATGGTGGAAGACGTGACTAGAGTAGATGTACAGGAGGTGAGAGTTATGGTGGAAGACGTGACTAGAGTAGATGTGCTGGAGGTGAGAGGTATGGTGGAAGACGTGACTAGAGTAGATGTGCAGGAGGTGAGAGGTATGGTGGAAGACGTGACTAGAGCAGATGTGCAGGAGGTGAGAGGTATGGTGGAAGACGTGACTAGAGTAGATGTGCATGAGGTGAGAGGTATGGTGGAAGACGTGACTAGAGTAGATGTGCAGGAGGTGAGAGGTATGGTGGAAGACGTGACTAGATTAGATGTGCAGGAGGTGAGAGGTATGGTGGAAGACGTGACTAGAGTAGATGTGCAGGAGGTGAGAGGTATGGTGGAAGACGTGACTAGAGCAGATGTGCTGGAGGTGAGAGGTATGGTGGAAGACGTGACTAGAGTAGATGTGCAGGAGGTGAGAGGTATGGTGGAAGACGTGACTAGAGTAGATGTGCAGGAGGTGAGATGTATGGTGGAAGACGTGACTAGAGTAGATGTGCAGGAGGTGAGAGGTATGGTGGAAGACGTGACTAGAGCAAATGTGCTGGAGGTGAGAGGTATGGTGGAAGACGTGACTAGGGCAGATGTGCAGGAGGTGAGAGGTATGGTGGAAGACGTGACTATAGTAGATGTGCAGGAGGTGAGAGGTATGGTGGAAGACGTGACTAGAGTAGATGTGCAGGAGGTGAGAGGTATGGTGGAAGACGTGACTAGAGCAGATGTGCTGGAGGTGAGAGGTATGGTGGAAGACGTGACTAGAGCAGATGTGCTGGAGATGAGAGGTATGGTGGAAGACGTGACTAGAGTAGATGTGCTGGATGTGAGAGGTATGGTGGAAGACGTGACTAGAACAGATGTGCTGGAGGTGAGAGGTATGATGGAAGACGTGACTAGAGTAGATGTGCAGGAGGTGAGAGATATGGTGGAAGACGTGACTAGAGTAGATGTGCAGGAGGTCAGATGTATGGTTGAAGACGTGACTAGAGTAGATGTGCTGTAGGTGAGAGGTATGATGGAAGACGTGACTAGAGTAGATGTGCATTAGATGAGAGGTATGGTGGAAGACGTGACTAGAGTAGATGTGCTGGAGGTGAGAGGTATGGTGGAAGACGTGACTAGAGTAGATGTGCTGGAGGTGAGAGGTATGGTGGAAGACGGCACTAGAGCAGATGCGCAGAAGGTGAGAGGTATGGTGGAAGACGTGACTAGAGCAGATGTGCTGGAGGTGAGAGGTATGGTGGAAGACGTGACTAGAGTAGATGTGCAGGAGGTGAGAGGTATGGTGGAAGACGTGACTAGAGTAGATGTGCAGGAGGTGAGAGGTATCGTGGAAAACGTGACTAAAGCAGATGTGCAGGAGGTGAGAGGTATGGTGGAAGACGTGACTAGAGCAGATGTGCTGGACGTGAGAGGTATGGTGGAAGACCTGACTAGAGCAGATGTGCTGGAGGTGAGAGGTATGGTGGAAAACGTGACTAGAGCAGATGTGCAGGAGGTGAGAGGTATGGTGGAAGACGTGACTGGAGCAGATGTGCTGGAGGTGAGACGTATGATGGAAGACGTGACTAGAGCAGATGTGCTGGAGGTGAGAGGTATGGTGGAAGACGTGACTAGAGTAGATGTGCTGGAGGTGAGAGGTATGGTGGAAAACGTGACTAAAGCAGATGTGCAGGAGGTGAGAGGTATGGTGGAAGACGTGACTAGAGCAGATGTGCAGGAGGTGAGAGGTATGTTGGAAGACGTGACTGTGGTGAATTAGTTGTTATTATTGGTTTCAATATTATATTAATGGTATCTGGTGTGAGGTCAGCTATGCAAGTCCCTGAGGTTTATTAAATACAAATAAGTTTACAGGGTACTTGTCTGCTTCCACCACGACCTCACCCGATTATATATCTTCCCCTACAGAAATGTATTGGTGTGTGTATGTTGTCTAGCAAGTGTCTAGGGTATATGCACTGTGATGAAATGTATGAACAAGACAACAACTACACCTATTACTAATAAACAATGATTAAACAAGTCACTGAGTAAAGTTTGGAAGGTAACTTATTTTTTTATTATTTATTTTCCTGTATCTAGTTATGCTTCTGACACAGGAATAATCAACTCAACATGATAATGAAATTATTTACAACTAATTATTTTACAACTGTCATTGAGTCGGTGTTATCCCACAATTACTTATATGTTTCAAGCTGGGAAAATGTCAAGTATTTCTTGCTCCTAGAAAAGGGTACAAGTTTATTGAACGTTTTTGTTCCTCACTGTCTGATACTCTATCTTTTGGGAAAACTGAGAGAGTGGAGTGTTTGTGATATCAATTTCCCAGACAAATCTTATCTGAGGTATCTGGAACCAGGCTGGTTGAAGTATGTATAAAACGCCAGCCTCCACTGCCAAGACACGATTCTGCTTCTATAGGTAAATCACTGTGTAGGCACTCAGTAGTTAGGCCTCACTGCAGAACTTAGGGACAGGTGTTAGATCACCTGGGCTCACTCGTAGATGAAACTCTGGAACAATACAAATGTGTCCCACTCAGCATCTAATAATCTCTCTCTTTCATTATTCTAACATGGCAATATCATCAGACATCAGTATGGTAACTAAACAATTAGTTAACGTTCTCAATTTGGTTGGTACTCCCTTCTGGATAAATAACTTTCAAACCACCGTTTGACATTTTCCTTGATAAAGGAAACATTTTACATTAATACTATCAAGTCATGTACAATCACGGTGACTTGCTGAAGAAGACGGCCAGTGATCTTCCTGGTCTTATGTCATAACACAACTTTTTCTTTTCATCCTAAATATTTAATTTTCTTTTCTCCCCATATGGCAGAAAGCCTGCCTGGCTTTTCTACTCCAGGTTAATACTGTTTCCTAACAACGCTGTGAAACAACACAGAGTTTTGATGTAGCTTCCCTCCAGATAAATGTTTCCCCTTTAAGGTTCATACAAATTCAATAATGCATACATAATAATGATAAAAATGACAATATAAATGTTAATATAAAGGTTTCAATATTTACCGCATCAAAGAAATCTACACACTAAACAGTTGAATATTGCGGTATATGGTAACAAATCCAGATAGCCGCTATGCAGAATTAGCAACCAAGACAGTACTCTTGCCTTGTCTTAAAACAACTTCTTTAGTGTATCAATTTTAGTTAACAAGTGGCCCCGAATACCAACTACTAATTGGTTTTATACAACCGTTAGTCTATTACACTACAGCCAATCAGAGACTGTTTAGTGAATAGCGTTCCTTTTCAAATAAAATTGACCTCAAATATTCAAATTAAGGACTCCTTCCACTTTTACCCCACCTACCTACGGGCGAAACTGAGAAAGATTTTCAAGTCTATCTGTCTTCTGTCCAACTTCTTTATTTCTTAATAGTTTTAAATACTCATACATACTTATTAATCCTGCTGTTATCTATTCACAGTCAGTACATATTTATTCTTTTATGTCTTTCTAATGCCTAGTATCGTGTTGTTTCCTACAATGCTTCAATTAAAACATTTTCTCTCCTATTCCATTCAGTACGGCATTTTCAAAAGAAAAAAAATATAGGACGTTAACCTTAATTTTTTTTCCTTTTATTTTAAACTACCTTATCGGACGTTAACCTTAATTTTCCCTTTTATTTTAAACTACCTTATGCATGCAGCACATTGCGTGTGTGTATATATCGTCTGCCAAATCCAACCGTGTGAATATATGTCCAGAACGCGGGTCGAGAAAAAGGGGGTCTTTCGAACGCCCGTCATGGTATTAATGTTAAACCGCGGCAAATCGTTTAGGCCCTTACTTCGGTATGCAAATTGAACGTGCTGTGGAATTTATATGAAACAAATATAAAGGTATGTTATCACTACACACCTCCTTTCCTAAAACATGCATTCACTGCAAGTTATTATCTGTGAGACAATTAGCGTAAACAAAGTACTATTCCCTAGGTTTTTCCTGATTTGCCTCACAAGGATGTCTACTCAGGAAATCCGCTCCCACGTTTTCCGAACCGGGTATATATTCGATGGAAAATGTATAAGGTTGGATCAATAAAGACCACCTTAATAAACGTGCATTTTCATGCTTGGCCTGAGATAAGAACACTAAAGGCTGGTGATCTGTTTGCACCACAAATGACCTACCATAAAGATAAATTTGGAACTTTTTTATGGCCCAGATCAATGCTAAACACTCTTTTTCACTTGTAGAGTAATTTTTTCCGCTTTGTTTAACTTGCGGCTAGCATAAGCAACTGGGTTCAGTTCTCCATCCTGTGAGGTGGACCTCTGTAACAAAGTGGCCCCTAATCCTATGTTACTCGCATCCGTTCTCACCACAAATTCCTGACTTAGATCAGGCAATTTCAATATCGGCTTGCTAGTGAGTTTATCTTTTAACTCTTGGTATGCCAATTCACACTGCGCTGACCAAATGATTTTTTCAGGTTGACCTTTTCTAGTTAAGTCTGTCAGCGGTGCACAAATAGAGTTAAAGTTCTTTATGTATTTTTGATAAAATCCACATAAAGATACAAAAGACCTCACATCTTTTTTGGTTTGTGGCCTCGGTGCTTTTTGTAATTTCTCCAGGTTCTTGGGGTCAGGGGTCATGTTTCCCTGATACACTGTATGCCCCAAGAATTCGAGTTCTTTACACCCCACACTACATTTGGTTGGTCTAGCCGTCAAATTTGCTTCCCTGAGCCTATCAAATAGCATATTCAGAGAGTTTATGTGTTCTTCGAATGTCTCAGTAGCAATAAGAATGTCGTCCATGAAATTGGTTATACATGGGTTATTCAGGGGATCCAATAACTTGCGCATCATTCTGGAAAACACACTCGGGGCGTTTTTCAAGCCAAATGGTAACATGTTGAATTCATAATGGCCTTCTGATGTGCTAAATGCCAGATAAGGTCGAACCTCAGGCTTCACTGGAATTTGGTAATAGCCTTTGCTCGGATCCACCTTAGAAAAATATTTTGCCTTATTCAGCCTGGCAAACAGCTGATTGGTATCCGGCAATGGATCCACCTGATTTTCTGTGATAGCATTCAGTTTTCTGTAATCTATACACAGACGGTGTTCTCCAGAAGGTTTCCTTAGTAAAACCACACTGGAACTGTAAGGAGATTCACTGTGAGAAATGATTCCTTCCTTTAACAGATACTCAATTTCCTCCTTCAAAGCTTTCTCCTTAGCGAAAGGAATGGAATAGGCCCTCATACAGATGGGTGTTGGGTCTATTACTTTCATGTCATACTCTAATAGATTGGTATGCCCCGGCTTATCTGTTAGCACGTCTGTATGTTCAACCAGAACCTTTTGAACCTGCTCCCTCTGGGCTTTAGTCAGGTGCTTACTGATCTTCACCTGTGCCTGTGTTTCCTCTGTTTTTAAGGGATACTCGTGAGAGGCGAGTGGTTCTTTTTTCATTCCTGTGGCTATCGACAAGGTCATGAGATGTGTCTCATCCTGGATCTCTCTTTCCAGGTATTTCTTTAAGAGATTCACATGATAAATTTTCTCCTTACCTTTTTTGTCGATTTTATAATTAGTTCTAGATATCCTTTCTAGAACCGTGTATGGCCCTTGCCATCCAATTTGTAACTTGTTACTGCTGCCGGGTAGAAGAAGGAGCACCTTCTCTCCCACATTAAGCTCTCTATCCTTAGCTTTCTTGTTAAAGTAAGCAGCATGTTTCTTCCTGGCTTGTCTGAGATTGTCATTTGCCAGTTTCCATCCAGTTTTAAGACGAGTGGTCAGTTCGTTCACATAGTCATAAGATGAGGTAACAGTTTCCTCTGCCTTCTCATCAGTCCATGTCCTTAACAAGGCTTCCAATGGACCTTTTATTGGCCTCCCAAATAACAGGGTTGCGGGTGCCATCCCGGTTGAATTATGTGGAACTTCCCGGTACGCAAACAACGCAGCGGGCAAAAATTGGTCCCATGTATCAGGTTTCTCATGTGCCAGCTTTCTCAGGATAGAAATGAGAGTCCCATTGAACCTCTCCACCTGGCCGTTCCCTTGGGGATGGTACGGGCTACAATGAAAGTGCTTGGCCTGGAAGAGCCTGAAAACTTCTTCCGTTAGTTTCCCCTTGAACTGAGAGCCGTTATCAGTCAAGATTTGGTGCGGGAAACCTAACCTTGTGAATATGGTGAGTAATGCCTCTGCCACCTGCTTGGAATCTATTGATGACAGGGCAACTGCCTCTCCCCACATCGAACAAGTGTCCACCAGAGTGAGAATATAACTGTTCCTCCTCTTGGTTCGAGTGAGAGGTAACACAATATCCACTGCAACCCTCTCAAAAGGGGTTCCCACTATGGGCATCTCCCCTAGAGTTGCAGAAGCAGTCCAATGCTTTGGAGCTACCCTTTGACACTCTGGACAGGATTTCACATATCTTTTTATATCTTCAGTTATCCCTGGCCAGAAGTAATGACAAGCTATACGCTGTCCTGTTGCACTGATCCCCATATGACCACTGAAAGGAATCGCGTGCCCTAGTTCCAACACTTTATTCCTATATGAAGTAGGAAGAACCAGCTGGCCATGACCAGTGGATCCAGTTCCGGCCTTCCTATACAACAGTTTATTCTTCATATAGTAGTCTCCTTTCGTAGGAGGTGTATGGCACTTAGGTAATTTCTTAAAGCACGGGTTGAGTGACCTATCTTCCGCCTGTGCCTTCCTCATCTCCTCTGGATGAGTATTTATGGGTTCATCCTCCTCCTTTCGTGACTGTGACCTAGTCTGCACTGTTGCCATGATCACAGGTTTCCTGGGATTCCCCAAGAATACATAACGACACCCCAATATCAGAGGATAGATGGGTTCGTTTATCACGGCTGCCTTGATTACTCCTTCCACATAGCGAGTTTTTACACAGATTCTAGCAATGGGAAGTGTCATGGTTGCTACGTCCTTGGTTGCGGCTTGGATCTCCACGGTTTCTGTGGTGTATTGATCTGCTCGCACCAGGTGAGAGCTCACGACTGAGTCATAATCTAAACCTGTATCGTAAAGGCACCTAATGGTGACACCATTACATACAACATCCTCACAAACTGGGGGGTGGTAAGGTTCCTGCTGTCCAATAGGTTTAACCTTTTGTCCCTTTCTCCCCGTTTTCATTGCAGCAAAGTTAGGAGGTTTTCGAGTACACATTGTGGTGTCATGATTATTTTTCTTGCACCACTTACACCATTTATTTCCCTGAGGAAAATGTTTCTTATCATTCAATTGCGAGTTTCTATCTCGTTGGTCAAACTTGGCTTTATCATAATAGGCTTTACCCTTGTTAAATTTATCTCTGTGCTCAAATTTAGGTTGATTTTGGTTTTGTGGAGCTTTATTATGGTCTATAGGCTTCTTCTTTAAACTTGCTATCTCAGACTGGGCTGCCTGATATCTCTCAGCCACATTTAAGATCTCCCCCAGCCTCTCAGCACCCTGTTCCGTGAGAAATTTTCTCAGGTCTGGAGCCATGGACTCTTTTAACTGCTCAGTCATAATTATTTCCTTTAAATCTTGGGTTTTCCCCAGAGCAGTCCATTTCTCCAGGTATGTCTCCAGGCGTGCAGAGAACTGGTGGTAAGTCTCTCCAGTCAACAGTTTGGCATCCCTAAATTTCTTTCTGTAAAATTCACTGTTTTTCTCATATCTAACTAGAAGAGCTTGCTTAAGAATGTCGTAGTCATCTTGATCATCCTTGCTCAGTTTGGCGAAGACCTCATAAGAGGTTCCCCTAAGCCCCTGAGATACCTTCATACTCCATCTCTCTTTCTCTAGCCCATACATAGTAGCTAATGCCTCAAATATAGAGAGGAATGATTCAATATCATCCTCTTTTTCTACAAATGGGTCCAACTGGAACCCCATGGCTGAGGTTGAGGCAACTTGGCTTGCAGCAGAGTCGGAGGTGGATGAGCTACTTCCATTATCAGGAGCATGGCCTTGTAACTCCAACTCCCTTAGTCGTAGTTCATGTTCCCTTTGGAGTCTTTTATCTTCTCTCTCAGCCTCCAATCTCTTAGCTTCTTTCTCCTTCTCAGCCTCAAGTCTCCTTTCTTCTTTCTTGGCCTCAGCCTCAAGTTTCCTCTCCTCTAACTGCAGCCTCTTGATCTCAGTCTCCCTATCAGCCTCTAATTTCTTAAGTTCCCTAGCATCCTCTAACATAATTCTCTTCTCCTCAGCTAATCTCTTATCTTCCCTTTCCATATACTTATCGCACTCTGATGTCACATACTGAATCAGAGCTTGCCCATCTAAATTCATTTCCCTTGCAGTCTGCACAGCAGCAGATCTGTATTTAGCCATATCCGCCATGTTATAGTTAACAATATGAAATACTATCCACTACCTTAACTAATTAACCAACTCTAAACACAAGACAAAGGGCAATGATATCTCAAACCACTCTCAAATTATTTTTACTGTTAGATTTTACAAATACTGGGACTAGTGACTCACTTAATGTAGGGTACTAAGAACCTTTAAATCCCGGATGAGCCCCCAATTTATGTGGTCAATTAGTTGTTATTATTGGTTTCAATATTATATTAATGGTATCTGGTGTGAGGTCAGCTATGCAAGTCCCTGAGGTTTATTAAATACAAATAAGTTTACAGGGTACTTGTCTGCTTCCACCACGACCTCACCCGATTGTATATCTTCCCCTACAGAAATGTATTGGTGTGTGTATGTTGTCTAGCAAGTGTCTAGGGTATATGCACTGTGATGAAATGTATGAACAAGACAACAACTACACCTATTACTAATAAACAATGATTAAACAAGTCACTGAGTAAAGTTTGGAAGGTAACTTATTTTTTTATAATTTATTTTCCTGTATCTAGTTATGCTTCTGACACAGGAATAATCAACTCAACATGATAATGAAATTATTTACAACTAATTATTTTACAACTGTCATTGAGTCGGTGTTATCCCACAATTACTTATATGTTTCAAGCTGGGAAAATGTCAAGTATTTCTTGCTCCTAGAAAAGGGTACAAGTTCATTGAACGTTTTTGTTCCTCACTGTCTGATACTCTATCTTTTGGGAAAACTGAGAGAGTGGAGTGTTTGTGATATCAATTTCCCAGACAAGTCTTATCTGAGGTATCTGGAACCAGGCTGGTTGAAGTATGTATAAAACGCCAGCCTCCACTGCCAAGACACGATTCTGCTTCTATAGGTAAATCACTGTGTAGGCACTCAGTAGTTAGGCCTCACTGCAGAACTTAGGGACAGGTGTTAGATCACCTGGGCTCACTCGTAGATGAAACTCTGGAACAATACAAATGTGTCCCACTCAGCATCTAATAATCTCTCTCTTTCATTATTCTAACATGGCAATATCATCAGACATCAGTATGGTAACTAAACAATTAGTTAACGTTCTCAATTTGGTTGGTACCCCCTTCTGGATAAATAACTTTCAAACCACCGTTTGACATTTTCCTTGATAAAGGAAACATTTTACATTAATACTATCAAGTCATGTACAATCACGGTGACTTGCTGAAGAAGACGGCCAGTGATCTTCCTGGTCTTATGTCATAACACAACTTTTTCTTTTCATCCTAAATATTTAATTTTCTTTTCTCCCCATATGGCAGAAAGCCTGCCTGGCTTTTCTACACCAGGTTAATACTGTTTCCTAACAACGCTGTGAAACAACACAGAGTTTTGATGTAGCTTCCCTCCAGATAAATGTTTCCCCTTTAAGGTTCATACAAATTCAATAATGCATACATAATAATGATAAAAATGACAATATAAATGTTAATATAAAGATTTCAATATTTACCGCATCAAAGAAATCTACACACTAAACAGTTGAATATTGCGGTATATGGTAACAAATCCAGATAGCCGCTATGCAGAATTAGCAACCAAGACAGTACTCTTGCCTTGTCTTAAAACAACTTCTTTAGTGTATCAATTTTAGTTAACAAGTGGCCCCGAATACCAACTACTAATTGGTTTTATACAACCGTTAGTCTATTACACTACAGCCAATCAGAGACTGTTTAGTGAATAGCGTTCCTTTTCAAATAAAATTGACCTCAAATATTCAAATTAAGGACTCCTTCCACTTTTACCCCACCTACCTACGGGCGAAACTGAGAAAGATTTTCAAGTCTATCTGTCTTCTGTCCAACTTCTTTATTTCTTAATAGTTTTAAATACTCATACATACTTATTAATCCTGCTGTTATCTATTCACAGTCAGTACATATTTATTCTTTTATGTCTTTCTAATGCCTAGTATCGTGTTGTTTCCTACAATGCTTCAATTAAAACATTTTCTCTCCTATTCCATTCAGTACGGCATTTTCAAAAGAAAAAAAATATAGGACGTTAACCTTAATTTTTTTCCTTTTATTTTAAACTACCTTATCGGACGTTAACCTTAATTTTCCCTTTTATTTTAAACTACCTTATGCATGCAGCACATTGCGTGTGTGTATATATCGTCTGCCAAATCCAACCGTGTGAATATATGTCCAGAACGCGGGTCGAGAAAAAGGGGGTCTTTCGAACGCCCGTCATGGTATTAATGTTAAACCGCGGCAAATCGTTTAGGCCCTTACTTCGGTATGCAAATTGAACGTGCTGTGGAATTTAGCGTTTGTTCACACAGATTTTACTACAGTGACTAGAGCAGATGTGCTGGAGGTGAGAGGTATGGTGGAAGACGTGACTAGAGCAGATGTGCAGGAGGTGAGAGGTATGGTGGAAGACGTGACTAGAGCAGATGTGCTGGAGGTGAGAGGTATGGTGGAAGACGGGACTAGAGCAGATGTGCAGAAGGTGAGAGGTATGGTGGAAGACGTGACTAGAGCAGATGTGCTGGAGGTGAGAGGTATAGTTGTCAATGGTACCCGAGAATTAACCATGGTCCTAGTTGTTCACATAATAATAATGGCTCAGATGTACCTCAACCACGTGATGTACCTCAACCAGGTGATGTATTAAACGTTCAGCTTGTTTTTTTTTTACTCGGGCAACGCCTTTTGTATATGCTAGTAATATTAACATAAGTCGTCCACCAGGGAGTTATTAACTATTGTTGATTAAATTACACTAAGGATTTAGGTTACAAAATATATTTTGTTCCGACATCATTTATGAAAGAAGCGAGCCTCACTCGTATTTTTGTGTGTGACGGTCCAATTTTGCAAACCTTCCTCATATTTCGTCACAAAGTTTTGAACACTCACCCCCCCCCCCCCCCCCCCCCCCCCCCCCCCCCCCCCCCCCCCCCCCCAACACCACTCCCCCCACCCACCCCCCCACCCCCCCCCACACTTTCCCCCTCCCCCCCCCCTCTACCCCCCCTCCCCCCCCCCCCCCCCACACCCCCCCCCCCCACCACCCCCCCCCCACCCCCCCCCCTCCCCCCCCCCATCCCCGCCCCCCCCCCCCCCCCACCACCCCCCCCTCCCCCCCCCCCCCCCCCCACCCCCCCCCCCCCCCCCTCCCCCCTCTTTTAACCTCACTGCGTGACGTCATATGTGATCGACCCCAAATCGGTGCTTGCGTAGAATAGGATTGAAAAGAATTGACAAAATGACCATTGTGGAACTGATGACAAGAACCAGACAGATGCTAGTGAAACAAGAGATTGGGACATGACGCGAAGATGGATGAGACACGCATAGAGGAAACCTGATGAGTATATCACATGACAGGATGACTTGGCAGGAATTAGTTGAATGCATAGTTTCACACCTAAGGGTCTTTTATATTTGGACATGCGCCCTAATATAACCGAGTAGGTTGAACGGGACGCGCCTCGCCAAAACGAGGCAAAACCTTATTTTTTTTTTAAAAAGTTGAATGCATAAGCTCATTGGAGAGCTATAGTTTCATTATAATGACTAACTAAACACGAATGATCGCCTACGGCCGTTGGTATGGTGCTTGAAAAAGTCAGAATCGTTAAAATATTGTGGAAAAGTTGCGTGTATTTTGAGGGAATAATCCGTGCTCTAAAAGAAATAACACTACAAAAATTTACATTAAGAAAGCTATTTTTACACGCAAATACCATAATAAACAAAAGCTCTATGTAAAATGCATCGCAACAGTCTTATGACTATATTTGCTTATGAACTCTAATCCAAGCGAACGTGACTAACTCCACGTCGCCACGCCTTAGAGGTTTTACAGTACGGAATTAGCGAAGCTAGACAGGTGTTGGGATAAAACCTGCCCGTCTGGACTGAAATGGGAAATGAACAAAGCGAACAAAGTCTCCATTTTATTTTTTAAAATCAACTTAATGGATAAGGAAAATGCAGAGTTATACAAGTCGCGTGTGTTCGGTTAAGGATTCATAAAATGCATTGGCTGTGAACAGGTCAGACAAGTTTTGTTTTTGTAGCTGTTCTAGTGAGTATTTGAGCTACGGTTCAATAAGATAAACAGCCATGAGTTATAGAAATATATTCTATTATTAATAAGATTTTTTCAGCCTACGGTTCCGTGGGTAAATAGACCATATAGACGAAAGTACACTGTGATGCCTTTGAAGAAGGTAGACAACCTGTGGAAGATAGATTGACACTGCGTTTTCGGGAGTTTAGTGCTTGCCCTGGTGTGTATTCGTTTCATAGAACCAGACTCTTATGTGTAACTGTTAGGCTACATGACAAGGCCAGGTAAGTTTACCTTTCAGTATGCACTTAATGTAATCTTCTTCTTTTTTCTTATCTTCTTCTTCTCATTCTGCTTATTCTTCTTCTTCTTATCTTATTTTTCTTCTTCTTATCTTATTCTTCTTCTTCTTATCTTATTCTTCTTCTTCTTATCTTATTCCTTTTCTTCTTCTTATCTTATTCTTCTTCTTCTTATCTTATTCTTCTTCTTCTTATCTTATTCCTTTTCTTCTTCTTATCTTATTCTTCTTCTTCTTATCTTATTCTTCTTCTTCTTATCTTATTCTTCTTCTTCTTATCTTATTCCTTTTCTTCTTCTTATCTTATTCTTCTTCTTCTTATCTTATTCTTCTTCTTCTTATCTTATTCTTCTTCTTCTTATCTTATTCTTCTTCTTCTTATCTTATTCCTTTTCTTCTTCTTATCTTATTCTTCTTCTTCTTATCTTATTCCTTTTCTTCTTCTTATCTTATTCTTCTTCTTCTTATCTTATTCTTCTTCTTCTTATCTTATTCCTTTTCTTCTTCTTATCTTATTCCTTTTCTTCTTCTTATCTTATTCCTTTTCTTCTTCTTCATTTTCTTTTCTTTTTCGTTTCTTATTCTTTTTTTTCTTCATCTTCTTCTTTCCTCCTTTTCTCTCATTCTTCTTGTTTTCTTTTCTTCTCCTTCGTCGTCATTTTTTTTCTTCTTCTTCGTCTTCTTTTTCTTTTCTTTTCTTTGTCTTCTTCTTCTTCTTCATTTGTTTCTTCTTTCCTCTTCTTCTTTCTCCTTCCTCTTCTTCTTCTGTTTACAATATTTTTTATTTTTTTCTTCTTCTTTCCTCTTCTTCTTCTTCTTCTTCAAGTACCAAGCCTGGTAGTGAAAATAATCAGGTCTGTCCACAACTTCCTGACTTCAGTGCTGTTAATTAATTCAACTGTTGACCTCTTTACGCGCCATGATGTCAAACTGTCTTGTATCTTCTGTCTTTCTTTTCCTCTACCTCTCTCTCTCTCTTTTTCTTTAATCTTTTCTATTGCCAAAATATATTCAAGCTTTGTTTTTCTTAGTGCGCGCTTAATGAAAGTGGTTTGCTGCCTTCTTACCTAGTGTAATCAGCTGTCTTTTTGGACATCCTCATAACTATTCTTAGCTGACCACTTTTTGTTAACTGTTCTGTTATATATATATATATATATAATTTATTTTTTTTTAATTTAATCTGGTATGAGATGATGATTTAAACAAAAATAATACATGATGTCTTACCAGGATATTGTAGACATTTCAGAGCAGTGGCGTTCTTGCGTTTTGTGAAAAGCACTATGCAAGAATAAACTTGTCAGGTCCATTTTAAAAGATTTCTGTTGTATCGATAAGCATATATTTGTGCCCAAGAATCCTAACAGCGCGAGGCCCTAGCCAAAAGCCTAGGTTGCTTATGCCAAAAACCGCCACAAGAAAAAGAAGAAGTAGAAAAAGAAGAAGAAGAAGAAGAAAGAAGTAGAAGAATAAGAAGAAAAAGAAGAGAACAGAAGAAGAAGCAGAAGAAAAGCTTGGGGCTTGTCAGGGATGCATTCGAGTTCAGTTATAGAGTTTTTTTTTACACTGGTAATTTCTGTCTGATATAACAAAGAAAATTACGTCTAAGGCTAAGAGAGACGTGCCTTGTCAATAAGATAAGCACCTTAAAAGGGAAAGAAAACGGGACCAGAGAATGAAAAAAACAACACAATTTTCCTACTTCTCCATCTTTTGGATGTAGTCATTGACGTTTGCTTCTCCGCAAAGACTTTTATTCAGATTCCAATTCCACATTGATTCATTCGTCATTCATTATTCCTCAGCAGAGGCGTCCCTAAAGTATTTTTGCTCCGGGGGCGGATCCTACCTTTGGCACGCTCCCCCATAAAGAAACACACTTGCAAGTATATTTTTAACAGTGTAAGCACTATCATAATATTGACTGAGGGCACCCCGTCGAGGCTGTCACCCGGGGCGGACCGCCCCCTCACACCCCCCCCCTTTCCTTAGTACGCCACTGTTCCTCAGCTTTCCAAGTGGCATAGGCCTTCAAACAAACTTGTTCGTGTTCCAGTCTCGTGCCGTCAGGTCTAGATCTTTCCATGACTTCCTCAACCCTTTCCTGTAGGTGTCCGTTTCTTTTCTCCGTGTGTTTTTCTTCCCCCTTTATCTCTCTTACATTGTGGATTCCACAACAAGGAATGCGTATACAGCTATATATATATATACAGGGTGGGTCAAAAGTCAAGCTCCATAGGAAATTTATTATATAAACTAAAATAAATTATCAAAATGGCCGCCATAAACAACTGATTTGAGGTGGCCCCATAAAAAATAATCCATAGGAGTTAGTTCTGGAGACCTAGATGGCTATGCAATGGGTGCAAGTCGTTCAATACATTTCCTGGAAATGTTTCTTGCAAATCTTATTTCCCAAAAAGCGGCCCCATAATATAATGTGTGGACTATTTTGCACAGGTCCTTCCGCTACACACTGTGTGGGTTTTAAATGGCCCAATATCGTGCATTATCTTTGTGTGGTTTGGTTTTGGTTTTAAGGACTATCTTCATTGCACACGGACAACTCCATCAGTGCTCCGATCTCCTCCATCAAATAACACAAGGAGGATCTCATCACAGTGCACGAACTCCGTTGCACCGGCGAGAATTTGTCTATATAGGAATCACACATTCTATAAATATTTTTCTGGTGGGTAGGCTTCTAATTTTAAAATTTTGCCAGGGCAGCGGCCCTATGGCCTACTCTTTACGATTTCCAACTGCTGTGGGATTTTTAACATTCGCAGCTTGCACACGGGACCTCCTATGTTTTCGCCTTTATCCGAGAAGGCTAGGCATCCGATCTCACTACCCAGGAGACCTGGGGTGAGTTTGACTTCATTAGTACACTAGTTCTGAAAAAATATCTATAAATTATATTCCCTCTACTGGGAATGGAACCAGGTACAGAGGCTTCTTAAGATGATGTAAAGGGATGCTTCTTCTTCTTCTTCCTCGTTCGTCCTGAAAAGGACGTTGGTTGCGTTGTGTCTGTTTACGCCGGAGCTGTGATATCTGCGCCTTTCGGCCGACACATCCGACTTCAGCACGGCATTTTTGGGGACCGGGTTTGCCTTCCCTACTCTCTCAGCCAGACTGCAGTGATGCAGCCTGTTTCCAGGACCACCACTTGGAGGTGGAGTAGGGTCTTGGTCAGCTCTGGTTCGCTGACCCTGATGAAAGCAGTCAAGCTATGGGTCGCTGACTGCATTCTCTATTGCTGCATCTTTGGGTCCCGTAAAAGGATGCGAGGTTTCACAAGACACTGTAAAGAAGTTCGAGGCTACTTAAGATACTGTTAAGGGGTTCGATGCTTCTTAAGATGCTGTAAAAGGGCGCGAGACCTCAAAAAGGTTCTGAAATGATGCTGTAAATGAAGATCAGATGATGCGAGGGCATGCAAAACGACTCACAGAAAATTCCGCCGGGTGCACTGGTACGCAACAAAAGTCAATAAACGGGTAGACCAGTAGATACGTAGCCAGACAGACAGACAGACAGACGGACATAAAGCTGAGAGAAACAAATTATTATTGCGCCTTTAAATTTGACCATTTTTTTTTTTGGTTTTGTTGTAGCCTAAAATTTGCATTTTAAATATCATCATCATCTCAACCCGTAACCCGTCATGGGTCGTAGGGGTGCCATGGTGGAAGCATCAGCAGACAGGGTCCTCCACTGCTCTCTATTTTAAATATACTTACTTACTTAGTCGTTCCCCTTCTACCGTGAGGTGTAGAGGTTTGGAAGAGAGAGCGCCAGACCATTCTATCAGCTGTCTTCTTCCTGGCCTGGTTCCATTCTAGTCCTCGGTCCTTCAAAGATTGTCTAATGTTGTCCTCCCAGCGGACTCTGGGTCGTCCTGGAGGTCTGGATCCCTGGCTCTTTGTTTCCCATGCTTGTCGTGGTAGCCGATCTTCTCCCATTCTGCAGACATGGCCAAACCATCTTAGTTGGGACTGTTCTATTTGGGTCTATTTTAAATATAAAAACCATAAATTAGCGCGGAAGAATAAAAAAAAAAAGGTTATTGAGAATATAAATAAGTGGAACTGGGTGAAACGTTAAAGTAAAAATAGACCCATAAAATTTATTTATGAAAATTTTTATTGAAAGATGTGCTTTTGAGTTCGCCTGTGTGTGTCTCTTTTGAATGGGGGGAGGGGGAGGACACGTAACTTTTTTTGTAATCGGAAAGTTGAAATTAGGGAAAGAACGAATGAGTGGTTTAACCTAATAGGACTGTTGATCTTCGAAAGTTGTTGCGCTTAGACGTATCTGAAGCATTATATGATACATATGTATATTTTCTTAGAGAGCTAAAAAATGTGCAACTTAGTTATTGCAACCCTAAAGAGCCAGAATAATGCAGACCTGGACGACCTAAGAGTAATACTCCACAAACTGTGTCAGCGATTCAAAAGAGTGGATCCCATCTCATTGTAGCATCTCCTGCAATGAAAAGGCTGGCAGACTGCCAAAGGACGGTGGAAAGCTACCTCAGCCTGATACAAGTATAACTTTCCAAGGGGCAAATAGTTTTATCAGAAGCTGATACAAGAACAAATGAGAAGCTGAGCATCCAGGCCAAACAACAACAACAACAAAATGATGCGTGTTATCAGCTCAGCAGAAGAGAACAAGTGGTAATCTTCAGACCCCGCACAGGCCCCAACAGATTGGGATACCACTTGTTCAACAAGCTAAAGATGGGAACTAACCATGAGAGTATTATAGACACCGATAAAATGACTACTGAACATCTGCTTCAGAGATGCCCAACCTATGAGGAACAGAGAAAGCACATATGGACGTCACCAGTACCATTGCTGGAAAAGCTGTATGGAGATAGACATAGCCTCAAGCTGCCCACTGCGTTGAACATATTCAAGCAGACGTCTGAGAGTCTACGAGGAGGAGGAAGAAGAAAAAGAAAGCTATTTTAGAAAGGTTTCAAGAAATAAAATTTTGCCTCGTTTTGGCGGGGCGAGCCTCGCTAAACCTAGACACAAGGTTCGTCGGTTATATTAGGGAGCATGTCCAAATATAAAAGACCGTGCGATCTTAATATTCTACTATTTTAACTAGGGGAGTGTATCAAGAACTGAAAAGGAATAGATTATTCTAGCGTTTTACCGCATAAATGTATACATGGTGAATCGGACGGCTACGGCATGAATGGAAAACCTCCTTAGCAGCCTCTAATCTTCAGGAACTGTTGTGGATCTACTGTCCTGGTCACGCAGGGTACGCGGCAATGAAAGAGCTGATAGACTAGCTTCAAGGTCACCCATAGTGAGTGCATTGGATATAGATAAGGGAGAGATACTGAGTCACATAATTGGGTTGGCTCTCTTTTCCTCTCCTGCAGTATTGTTATTTTAGTCATTGTTTGCACTTCTTCTCCGTAATAAATTCGTCTTGTCTGTTTTCGGTGACCATCCCTGCTGAGAGAGTAGACAGGTGATGCAATACTGACCGACAGTCAGGTTAGTAACATTCTCGACGTATGCCCAGCAAGTTTATTTAGCGCCGATATGGCTATTGTGATTCACAAATACTGTCGTGAAGAGTCGCAGCCCAGATGGTTACACGAGGGTCGGTGTTTGCACAAGGACAAATTATCCGTCTGCGGACATATTACAGACAATGCACCTGGAAGACAGAATGTAATAGCTTCCGGACAGAAGTATTACAAGGACATTATTTGTGATAATGTAGGGAGTTGTAGTGCAATCATTACCGCGAATCGACGGATATAACAACTTATTATACGGAAAATAACCTTTTAAATAACATGCAGAATTTTCCTATGAGGAAATTTTTTGAATAGACGCCATCAAACCACGCATGATTGTAACTATTGGCCGGCATTTGAGATTAAACGTAACAACTTTTCTGAATGGAGAGGAGTCTAATAGTAAACAACAACGTGCGTGGGACGAAAGTTGTAATATAACCTGACACTTTTGCTGGGGTAAAACACTGAAAATCAACTCGTCAAGAGACAACTAGACTAGTCAGAGTAATTAATAGAATCAGAATTTCATTTATCGGACCGGACTTTGTTTGAGCATCTTGATGAACTATCTCCCAAGAAAACTCTACCTATATTAACACGGAAAACGAGAATCCGAAGGAATCTGAACACGGATTCAAAGCGGGAGTTTATTGCACGTGTAAGCGGAATCTTCAACAACATACCTTAACTATTTCTCTGCACCAGAAGTCAGTCAGTGATTCCGAAAACATTTTGGGGTAAGTTGTAAATTTAAATTCTATATTGTGCATTTTAACACGTGAAATACTATGTATATATTGACGTGAATAATAATATGTGAAAATTGCTATTGGATGTCCATGTCATTTGAGGCTGGCAACCTCAGCATATAAAAGGATGTTTTCATAAACCACCACTGCAAGGGCTGGTGACTGCTTTGTGTGAGTTTCTTGTAGAAAACCAAAAGCAGAGGTAGCTCCAAATTCCATATGGAGCAGAGAGAGAATGATGAGAGAAATGATGTACATACTTATTATATTGTTAACCTTTTCAACCAATGTAGAAGTAAATGTAAACCTATTCAGTTTAATGAAAGTTTTCTGCTCACTCGGATTAAGATTAATTCCCAGAGAGGGTAAAATTATGAGGTAGAAGGGATGGTGAAATGAAAAGAAGGGGGCATATTGTGTGTCAGGAAAACGCAATACTCAAGAGGGTATTTGTTCTCTTCTTTTGTGACACTAGTCGATGATACCAGTTGAAGGTACTATCTCTGGAAAAAGTGAAAGTATAAGTGGCCTGAAGTCGACGCTAGACACCATCATCAGACGGGTCTTATAGACGCTGGAACAGCTTTGTGATTACTCCCTGATACTTCTTGGAACGTGTCACAATTTTCAGACTTGACCAGTGACGATTGAACCAGTCATCTATCTGCAAAGAACCAAACCTCAGCGGGAGCAGAAACAACTATTGGCAGCTAAGTAAACCTTAAAAGCTGCCAAGTGAATTGTCCATTTTTCGAAAACCATAATATCACCCTGTGATGAGTACTTTTTTAAAAGAATTATTCAATTTTAAACTGTTAACTATAATTGATTATTAAATTTGTTATTTGTTGTCGTGATTTGGATCTGTCTCACAACATGGTTTTCTAATCTGACCATACCGTACGCCATAGGCAGGGAACTCTCTGATACAATAACCAATCAAAACGTACCTTTATTATTATTGTGGTAGGAAACGTACTGTGCTAAAACCTAGAAGCCAATTTTGTGTAAGTGATAGTACGATAATATTTAATTGTGGAAAGATTAAAGAAGTATCACTGGAGAGGATTATTTAATTCACAAACGGGAATGTTACTTTTGAGGTAGGTGTAAACACTTTATAGAATAATAGTCTAGTAAGATAGAAATATCAAGTCAACGAGCTGGGTTACATCAGGATTAGTCCAACTTAGCTAGTAAAAGCATGCATACATTTAAATGCATTTTGAAAACTAAATAATTTATAAATAGATCGATACAAAATAATTCACAGTGTAAGTCCACCTTTAAATGACCAAAATCGCCCCATAAATAAAGAAGATAATGGAAAAACTAGATTTTATACATTGAACAGAGAGCAAAATTTTGTCTCAGTTTGAGAATTTTTAACACCCTTCCTTACCCTGTCATCCGAGTCGGAGGATGCGTGACTATAAAAGACCTTGCCTTTGGCTATTTGACGCCACTAACAAATTCAAACCACAAGCTGCCCAGAAAGAAGCGATAAACTGTAATCGTATTGTACCTTTGCCAACCGCATCTGTTGGGCAGACCATAGAAGCCATTAACAGCCTGTGTGTTTTGCCTGAGGGTAAGAGTGACTATATATATATATATATATATATATATATATATATATATATATATATATATATATATATATATATATATATATATATATATATATATAACACCCCAAACCTTTCGTGACATTTGTATATATACAAATTTAACGTTGATTTAATCATTTTGAATGTACTGCATCCGTATGTCTAAACCAATTTCTTAAATGCACTTAAACTGAGCTATAAAATAATAATTAAGATTTCGCTGAATTAAATCAGATGTGGGCTTGAACGAGCTAATGAAAAGACAATCCTTTACAAAAGTTGACGGCAGATAATAAAGTTAACATTGCTGGGACCCATTCAGCATTGTTCTTGCTTTCTGAGTATCTTGTGAATGCTGCCTTGAAGTAGAAGCATCATTATCCTTCTATCAACAACTCTGCCAAGAGTAATCTTGTGCGATGGTAGACACTTTTGAAGATCCACATTAGATACTCTAGGTTTTGGCCACTGTTGGACCATTACTGCAGAGCAAAGGGGAGGCAACCCGTGACGTTGAGGATAATAAATGATCGCCAATTAAAGAACGACACAGCTATCAGTGAATCGTCATGGCTAAGACTGCTGGAATTCGGCATCAAATGCAAGAGTAGCAAAGATGGATGTATGAGAGAATGCATCAGGCGTGTATACAACTTGCGGGTAACAGGAAAAATTAGCATTCACACACTTCGACATTTGCCGAGGAAAACTGAGCACCTTGCACACGTGTGCCCGAAGTGTAGTAGTGATGTCGATTCTGATCAACAGTAACAATACATGGTTTATAGTTTTTCTCCCAGTACAAAAGAGATTCAAAGTCCTTATAGACAATAGATAATTCATTAGTACAATCCAAGTTTGTCATTGTCGATAGTTTTCAGCGTGTTAAATAAAATTCGAAGAGTTATGATATGTAGACATCTTATTAAGTTACTTCAGATTTTGGTGTCTTTCTGTTTTCTGCATTTTCGTTTTGTAAGACTTGTTACTCCTAACTTTCCACCCACTCGAAAAATACTTCATAGCCAAAACAAATTTAGATTCCTTAAATATAATAAATAGAGGGCTTTTATTGGTTGAATATAACCTACTTAGTCGTTCCTCTTCTGCATTTGTAATCAATTCCCCTGGACCAAAAGGTTTTTTTTTTTTTTAATTTGGATATGTGCCCTGAGTTGAACGTAATGCGCCTCGCCAAAACGAAGCAACATTTTTTTTTTAAAGAGGTTAGCCAGAGAGCACTATGCTATCTGATCGGATGTCTTCCTTTTGACATGGTTCTTGTCCAGTCCTCGGTCATTCAGAGAGTGTCTGATGTTGCCTCCTCCCCCCCCCCCCCCCCGGAATTCTGGAACGTCTGGGAGATCTGTATAATTGACTCTTGGTTTCCCATATTTGTCGTGGTAGCACGTCTTCTCCCATTTTACAGTCATGGCCAAACCATCGCAAATAGGACTGTTCCACTCGGAGTTAGTCGATAAATAAGTAGTATAAATAATAGAATTTAGTCTAGCTTGCAAGGGGGGCATGAGGAGACCTCGCACCACCTTGGAAAATCCCTAGGACCGATTCTGCTCATATGTATGTTATTTAAAAGAAAGATGTTTTCATCACAACCTCTGACATAGCAAATTAAGCAAAAAACCTAAACATTGCTTATAAGGAATAATCGATTAAAATTTGTTTTATCAGTTAATGGATTTTAAAAAAATTTAATCGATTAATTAATCGTTAACTGTCCCAGCCATAATACAATATTTACATATACAAATTTGTTAATAACATTTTTCCTCTCTTTGGCGAGGCGCGCTCCATTCGACCTAGACACAGGGTCCGTCAGTTATATTAGGGCGCATGTCCAAATAAAGACATTGTGGTCTGGTTACAGAAATTATGTCTTCTACGACTTTTGATCTCAAAGCCATGATATACAATTCTTATGGCTGATCACATTCTCTGTTTGTGTGTTTAAAGGCATCGTATTTTATTTTATGATTATTATATTTTGTTCCGTTCTGACTGCGAGTTTTTTAAAACAAACGGTTCTCATTACTTCTTAATTAATTAATTAAATTATTTATTTATTTTATTGTTATTTATATATTTCATTTATTTATCTATTGTATTTTTTGTCCACTTCTAGCCGTGGTGAGATGAAATTTGTATTGTTGAGCCAATGTATCGTTCTGGCAGTTGTAAGCACGTGACCTTGTAGGATTTCTGTAACACTGTACATCTATCCGCTTCTTGGATTTTTCCGTATCCTGAAACCAAATCTTCTATAGTCCGTTCGGAAATTCGTGCCCACAGAAAGTGTCAATTTTCTCCAAAACTGTTTGTTGTATGGACATGAATTTCGCGAGTAACTAATTCACAAAAAAAAAAAAATGTTTTTGAACGGATCTTGTAACTTTCCTGTAAAGCTACTAAAAATTAACACAGACAACAGTAAGAGTTTTTTATATAACGTAAAGAAGAAAATTCGAACATGACATGAGTTTTGTAAGGGCAAAAAATATATTAATAACTGCATGGAAAATCTAAGACTGCATGCAAAAATTCATGTCCATACAACAAACAGTTTTGGAGAAAATTGACGCTTTCTGTGGGCACGAATTTCCGAACGGCCTATACTGCTCTATGCACGTGGTGGTCATTAATCGGGCTCCATTCTCGAGATGGTCAAACCATTTTTTGGTGTCTCTATGGATAAGGAAAATTCTCCGAATCTTTTGACCGAATACTATCACTAACCAAGAACAACTTACTCGGAGTAACCAAGTGGACATGCACACCATCATAGCTGGCAGACGCTGGAGTGGTGTTGCGTGGGTGGTTTACTGGTGTTGGAGGGTCCTTCGTTCGATTATTATAAGTTTAGTTGGGATGCTTGCTTATTTATCATTACACAACTTGTGTCCAAGCAAACCCCGATTCCGTACGAACTCATCCATTATTACTATAAACTTCTTACAAGAAAGAGTTCATCAGGTCAAAGGACCGTCAACAATGCAAGTTGAAGCAATCAAACGTAATCAAAGGAATGTGGGTAAGCCTTCGATTCGAGTCCAATATTTATTACAAGTTGACGCACGAAGACAGTTCACATCGGTATACATTCATATATAGTCATTAGAAATTACATGCATAGTATTCATGTCCGTCCGTGTCAAAACAATATGTCAGAAGAACATCGTGGCTATATACGTGCGCTGTTGTAGTCAACAGCCAGAAATGAGCACATGAGTTCTTGACAGCTACAATTTGAATCATAATGCGATTCTCCTTCCATCATTTAGTTAATTTAATTAATCTCATACTTAGATTAATATCCGAACTGACCCTGAGTTCTACATCGATTCATCTATATAATATAGGCTATATACTCAGCCTTTTTTCCTTGGAAGAAATACAAGACACGACCTTCTTGCTTGACGGATAGCGTAACAAGGGCCATGTAACCAAGTCACCCAGCGTGACCTTCCCAACGCGAATGCGTCATAATCTCCGCATATATTTCGCGTTCAGTATACCGTAAAATATCGACATATTCTATAAATGTTAATGACCCCTAACGTTGCGCATGGCTAAACCCCAGCAGACGCCGTCATTTAAAATAACACCGTAACAGATTTCCTGTCAGACGGGGGAAAAAAAATCTATTAGATAGATTTTTTTTTTTTGAATAATATTAATCAAATTATCAAAAATTTAACAAAACCCGATGTATGACCTACGATGTTCTATCTAGAACAGTGTCGTGGTCATGTCAGTAATATCTTATAATAAAATCAACGTCATATCATACATATAACTTATATTAAACAAGGAAATGTCACTGTCACTAACTAATTAACTAATTAATTTGTTGTATGTATCGACTAACTAATAATGTGAGGTGTTATTAAAATTATTCTAACTAATTAAAATTAAAATAATTAATTATAGTATGTACGTATGGTACTAACTAATTAATATCTAATTGAAGAAAATGAGAAATAGTATAAGAGAGTAAAAGAAATAAAAATTGAGAAGTACGGACAATTAAAACCAAATATTAAAGTATACATTAAATTAGAATGCGTGTGAAAATGAAGTGTAAGGATAGATACCTAATTAAATTAACGCAATCAGAAGAAAGGAACAAAAAAATTCATACATTTTAACTATAAATATGAAATGTCATAATCTAATATCTATTACCTTAATAATTACACTAATTAAAAGGTTTAATTGGTGTGATATTATTTTGTTTCATCTTTTCTTAGTATATTTTATTTTTTTATTTCATCACACTTTAACTTTATTTTATTATATATTAATTTAATAACTAGAAAATTTAACAATATCGGACATGAAGATCCAATCGTTGTTATATCCTGTTGACTTGTATGAAAGTTCATTAAGACACAAGGTTCATATTATCGAATTATGATATGATTATCCAATCATCGTTAGTTCCTTTATTAAAACTTTGAATGTAATTGAATCAGTCATCACAGTATATGTCCCTTCTACATCAGAGATTGTTCCTTTTTAACAGTTTTCAATCGAAATGAGTGATACGCAAAGTGGAATTGAAGTCCAAATTTTCAAACGATCCGTAAAACTTGATATTTTGATCACAATAGTTTATTTCGAAATGTCCTTATTTAAGTAGGAAGTCCAAATGAAGTGTTGTATATTCTGACGTGGCATTAATACAGTTCATTGCTAATGTAATGCTTGATTAGTCAGAAAATTTGAAATAGTAATATTCATTCAGAATCCGTAGGATGTCTGGACAACGTATCGGCTATGACGTTCTCCGTTCCTGGTATCGACTGTATTTCAAACTCATATGGTTGCAACGTAATAGCAAAGCGTGCAAGTTTAGCACTTTTATGGTTTGAACGACGTAATGCTGCCACAGATTTCTGATCAGTCTGGATCAGAAATGGAGATCCCAGCAAAAATTTTTCCAGTTTGGTGATTGCCCAGATTACGGAGAGCAATTCTCGGTCTACAGTCGAATATTTAGTCTCCGGAGTTTTCAGCTTGCGTGAGATATAAAGTACAGGGTGAAGGACATCATTATGATATTGGAGTAGACAAGCTCCGAGTCCGTAATTACTCGCATCTGTACGTAGAACAAACTTTTTAGAAGCATCTGGTAATCTTAAAACAGGTGGGCATGAAAATATGTTTAAGATAGTGCGAAAAGTTTTGTCACATTCGTCTGTCCAATTTATCTTTACTGGCATGTTCTTCTTTAGTAACGATGACAGGACAGCCGTGATGGATGATAGGTGAGGTACAAATCTGCTATAGTATTGGATCAAACCTAACAGACTCCTAACCTGTTTCTTCGTTTGAGGAACAGATAAATTTAATATTTTAGAAACCGTACTGGGAATTGTTTGGATACGTCCTGATCCAATAATGTGTCCCAGGAATGTTATCTCATTACACGCTATTTGAATTTTAGTTGGTTTAGCGGTTAAATGGTTATCCCGCAATATTTCCAAAACTGATTTAAGACCCAAAAAATGTTCCTCAAATGATGAACTAAACAAACATATGTCGTCAATGTAGGTAATTATATCTGATCTACCTGCTAAAATTTTTCGCATGATGCGAATAAAGGTAGCTGGAGCATTCATTAGCCCAAAAGGCATCACGTTCCACTGGTAAAGACCTTGCGGAGTTGAGAATGCTGTGTAGTATTTGGCTCTTTCGGTTAGTGGAATCTGCCAATAACCTTTGGTTAAGTCAATTTTAGTGAAAAGTGTAGCATTGGATAGACGAGGAAGTAAATCGTCAAGGATAGGATGTGGTTCGCTATCCGGTACTGTCTGCGCATTAAGTTTCCTATAGTCAACACATAAACGTATGTTGTTGTCCTTTTTCCGGACAATGACTAAAGGAGAAGAAAATGGAGATGTACTAGTCTCAATAATACCTAATGATATCATCTGTTCGAGTTCCTGAGATGTCTTACTCAGAAAATGTAGAGGTACAGAATAAGGATGAACACGAATTGGTGTATCATCGTTAAGAATAATATCGTGACTAATTACAGATGTGCAACCCGGTACATCCGTTAACACATCTGGGAAAGATTGTAGAAGATCAGCAACGCGTTGATGCTGTTGCGGTGTAACCGTAGATGAAATGGTCACATCACGCCAAGATTCAGTAGATTGGACAATAAGTACAGGTAAAGGCATCTGCACTTCAGGAAAAGAAGATTCTTCCTCCTGTATAACAGATATATTAGAATAATGACAAGTAGATACAGTATTGTCATCTAATTCATGAAAAATTGACTGTAAGTGTATAGGACGTGTATGAAATTGCTTGAGCATATTAATATGGAATATCTTTCTGTGTCCCTTGATATCTAAGACGTAATCAACGTCTGAAATTTTATCAGTAACCTTATAAGGACCAGTCCATGAGATCAATAACTTATTGTTATTGTGAGGGAGTAATACATAAGCCTCATCGCCTGGGAATAATTGGCGTAATCGTCTAGATCGATTTTGTATAGATCGAGCCTTAGCTTTTGCAGCCTCAGAAGAAGCTGTTGCCAATTGGCAAGACTCAATAATATTATTCCGAAGATTAATCACATACTCATAAGATGACTGAGTGTCCTGAGTCATCTCTGCATCAATTAATAAATCTTTTATCAGTCCCATAGGACCTCTCGGAGGGGCACCAAAAACTAACTCAAAGGGAGAGAAGCCAGTTTGTTCATGTGGCACCTCTCGGTAAGCAAACAGGACAGCTGGGAGTGCTCTGTCCCAGTCCTGAGGGTGTTTAACAGTAACCTTATGTAAAAGTTGCTTAAGCGTACGGTTAAGTCTTTCAACTGCACCGTTACTCATGGGATGATAAATGCTACTCAAATTCCTATCAATGTTCCAGGTTTTCATTACCTCGTTCATGGTATCGGATATAAACTGCGACCCATGGTCAGATAATAATTTTCTAGGAAACCCTATTCTAGAAAAAAAATTAGATGTAGTGCATCAGCTACATCAGTGGTAGTGGTGGTCTTCAATGGAATGGCTTCTGGCCATTGTGTGCATAAATCAATGCACGTGAGAACAAATCTATGTCCTCTCGCAGATGGTAGAAGTGGACCAATTATATCTATGGCCATCTTGTCAAAAGGTCGTACTGAGATATCGCAAGCCTGAATAGGCGCCGTGTGAAAAGCTCCACGTGCTTTCACTTCCTGGCATGTAGTACAAGAACGTACATACTGCGAAATATCCCGTGATACTCCTGGCCAAAAGAATGAAGACAATACTCGAGATCGTGTTCGAGTATATCCCATATGTCCTGCACACTGCGAGTCATGCGCGTGTTGAAGAATGTACCGTCTAAAAGCAGCCGGTACCATCACTTGTTGTTTTACCTGTGATTTATCACTAAAGCATCTAATCAGTATATCATTTTTAACAATAAACCAATGTTTGTTATTATTCCCTGATGTTAAATTATCAACCTTATTAACTAGGTTAAAAAATTTATTTAGAGATTTGTCATTTTTTTGTTTGTTTGCAAATGATTCCCTGTCAATAGGTGAATTGACCTCAATATCCTCCTGTTTCTCTGCCTCCATCTTATTATCATTGACACTCTCCATGAGCATAGTCTGAGCTCTAGTTGTCACGGCGTTTCCAGTGCATAGATTGTGTCTCTCCCATTCAATAATATCTTCTGGTGAACAATCCTTGCTGCCGTATATGCGACCCACCATAAGGTCTGCAATCGGCTTTTTCAGCATGCATACCTTCACGTTACCTGTGAAAAAAGGTGTTTTAACATGGATAATAGCTGTGGGGTAAAACTCAATAGTTCCCCCAAAAGTCATGCAACGGACATATTCCCCCGTTGCACAGCTAGGATGTACAAGCGACTGTCCCACTCCAATGGTTGTGGACCCCGAATCTCTCAATACAGAAACTATAGAACCGTTAACTATCCCTCTGTTAAAAATCAGAGAGCCTGTTCCATCATTGGCTGCAAGACCTACTTCTGGTGGAACGTGTCCGCAGTTTAGCACTGTCTCCTTTGCCTTCTGAAAAATAAGATTGCATTGTGGGCAACTATTCGCCACGTTATAATTAATAGCAAAGCATGCAGCAGAAGAATGCATTGTATTATCGTTAGGTGGAACCTGAACCTTAGGGGTGATATCATTTGTAACTGCTGCCCCGGTATTATGGTTATAATGTGAAGATCCACGAGAATGAGAACGATTACGAGAATAATTAGTTGAATTATCTCGTTGTCGTCTATTGTAATTGTTATCTCGATGTCTCGAGTTATAATTATCGCTATTCTTCCAATTGTTACTATTATTATATTGATATGACCGATCATAACTTGAGTTACGTGGATTACTGTTGTATCTTGACTGAGGTGAATAATTTCTGTTTTGTTGTCTTCCTCTATTAAAGTTATTGTTAAAGTTATTCTGTCCCTTATGAAAATTAATGTCATAGTTTCCTTTGAACCTACCTCTGTCTACACTGTGTGTTCTTGGTTTGTTATTACTATGATATGCCATATTGGAGGCTACAGGAAGTGGTTCTCTTATTAACGAGCCAGAAATGTTAGCATTCGGATGAGCTGTGTGTGGTGAAGTGGGATGTTATAAATATTTATAGGGGACTTAGTGTACTGACTGAGATCAGCTGTGAAGGTATCTATATCTAATAAGAGTAGTGTATTATAGATAACCTTACTTGCTGCCACATATGTATACCTCAGTCAGAATTATTCTGGAATATTGTGATGACTACGTTATATGTCTAGGGTATGTGTATGATGAAGTGTAAGTCATAACAACAACAGACAGATAAACAATTTAATTTATTCCACCACACTTGACAACACTGTGACACTCACATACATAAAACACTCTACGAGGATATCTTAAAGGAGTCACTGATAACTTTTCAAATAACAATATGTATTCAGTGCTGTCATGAATGTATATGTGTCCTAATTCAAATACAAAGGGAACCAGGAATCACAATCAATTTTAATTACAAGTTATATGTACAGAATTTATTAATATGAATCTTGTAGTGACATATATTATTAATAGTATCCTATGTGTGTCAGTTGTGTAGTAGTAATATGAGGTAATACTGGTTTTGTTTTGTTCAAGCTCTGTTGGTATTTGTCATCATGACTTCAATAGTTTGTTTCTATTGGAACTAGTATTGGAGATGTTCTCAGTTCCTGGTATTAAAACAATTAAATTCCCCTCTTAATTTTATTTTACAATGTCATTTTAAGATGGGGGTACATAATGTTGAGCTCCATGGCCACACTCTCTTATCTTTCGTGATGACTGCAGTAAAAGACTCCTCTGCTCGATTATTTTAATGAGTTCTGGAGCCACCCCACTGGTTGCTATATGGACCAAGGAGTATGCTGTCCACCTCTGGCTTCAGCAAAGCTCTGACCAGGTGCTGCTCAATAACTTTAAGACCACGGTCCCTGAAACAAGAAGGTTGTACCTTCTACGTCAGAACTAATTTACACTCTATTTCTACACTGAGCACAATACATCACAAGCATTGAGTTCAGAGCGTTAGGCCAACTGTCAGCTTCATCTGAAATACTTTATACCAGTATTTCCCTCCCTAATGGTTACTACGCCTCTGCAATTCCAGCATTATTTCTTTCTAGTCAATAATCTAGGTGTCAGTGTACTGTTTGGCCATTCCATGCAGTTTTACTTTCCTCCGACACCTTCTGTTCAGGCTGGAGCACTATAGGCTTTACATCATGTTCGCTACTGAACTACACATATATACAGACATAAGTATCAATTTACATTCAATTTTCATTAAAAGATATTGAATATTTCAAGCTTACCACAATTCATGGAAATAATAAACAGTTTCGTTGACTGGCAATGAATATAGCACAACTCCGATCTGCCGATGTCCCAGGCTTTATTTTATAAAAAAATATACACTGGTGCTCAACGCACTGCTTCTTAGTAGGTTTATTACAAGATGTGGCAAGGAACAGACGCTCTGAATTGAGTATATTCGCAGCTCTACCCAATCAAACCATGTATACACATCTTTTCAAAAAAGTACCCCTTTTCACGTTTCCCCTGACAACACAAGATAGTATTTATAGCCCGACCAATCGTGTTTAGTCTTACATTTGTTGCGCTCCAATCAAATAGGAGTTAACATGGTAGGCTATTTCCGTAACGTAATGTTTTTTCAAACACGTTATAAAAAAATTTTATGAGCAGAAATGATTTCATGCTGTCAGGCACCCCCACTATTTTATTTTGGCCATAACTTGGTAATTCCTAGACTATTTGCGTAACGTTTTACATATTCTTTGTCAGCAAACCCTAAGGAACCTAAATATACGAATTTAATGGAGCCAATATGCATTTTCTTCTAGGATAGTCGTGCTGTTACTACCTTCTCACTTCCAAACTTGAGGGTGTCTGGGTACTGTCATGTTTTCAAACGTAAACCGGTATAATGTCATAATTCCCAATAAGCGTTTTTCAGGATTTTAAAACCTAACTCTGGTATGGGTAGTGAATTTTATCACTGTCGATTTGAAATAAAGTTAGTGCATGTGGCCTTACACGCGTGATGGCAGCAATTGTGTATTGCGCGACGCGTGTTTAGTGTTGCATGTGTCCTTGCTTTCTGCCTCTCCCTTCTCTCTATCCTTTAGTCCATCTGTCTTTTAGTTACGCCGTGTATAAAATGGAATGAATGAAATATTAAATTTAGGTCATTGATCAGCTTGCGTATCTCAAGGTTTTTCCAAGAAATACAGTACACGTTTCATTGAAGAAAGCGGGTAATAATACAGTAGGCTTTTACTATCAACGTGAAAGCGCTACAATTTGCAGACGAAGGAGAACACAGGGGGATCTCGCGTACAGTCATTGTGACAGCACTGTTCTCTACCATTCTTCTTTCCTTTTATTAAATTCATTTGTTAGGCTTTGCATTTACGTTTTAATTTACAAATGTGGATGTAGAATTTCACGACAAATCCTCCCCTCTTAAAACAGACGTTATACGTCAGTCTATAATTCTACATATACATAGAGAAATTTATGTCTATGCCTGGTGATTTCTTTGATTTTCATCGCACGGATGGCGGCTTAAAAAATCTGCATCAACGTTTCTCTAATTTTATTTTGCTCATGGATTAATGCAGGTGGGTCAAGTCAAAGTAAGCACTACTGACGAAGGTTGCCTCAGACCTCTGCAATCCAAGAATCCATTTCAGATATGTTACTGTACAGCTGCAAGTGTTACTGCTTGTCTTACTACTGCTTAGCAATCAATATTCACCATTTTCTCTTCGCTGAGTCTGCTCAACGACATGTCCCGAGAATATTAGATGTTCCTCAATTTGTACGTTATGAGGAGTTGATCTATATGGTGCTATCTGAGTTGTGGAGGGGATCCAATAATTTCCGGATCAGCCTTAATAAACACTCGGACTATCCTCAATTCAAAAGGTAACAATGGAGACACTCTGCTCCTCCGAAATGTTCACAGCCAACAATTTGTCTGATCTCAGGCGGGATTGAATGTGGAAACACCCTTCTAATAATATATTTATAATGTTCTATAATGTGCCGCTCAAATGGAGGCTATATTCACCAACTATAGTTTCGCCTACCGACAATCTGGAGAATTAAGATAATATGTGGGGAAATGAGTTTCTGCATCAGAAATCAATTCGCCCTTAGCATTGCTATAAGATGTGTGGGTTTTCTCCATCCAGGGTCCGATCAATAATTTCCCTTGGACGGTGTGGGGTCGGGTGACTACCAATGTCACCAGAGCCCTTTTAATGCTAAGTTAATAGCCATAGTGTGAAGCGCTGTGAGCATTTCCCGAATCGCTCACTCGTCCACTGCCCACTGTTCTTATGTTAACAATTTGTTTCGGTTTTAACTTAGGCGGATCATCTTCAATGTCAATGTCAGCCAGCTCCCTAAATGCGGCTTCAAACTGTTCCTGGGTTGACTGGTCTGAATTTCTATTTTCTCTGGATGCCTTTCTCAGAGTTGCGAATCTAAATATTTTTGGTGAACACTGTTGGGGGAAAGGTGGATACCTATCCTCTATGTCAACCTTATTATTGTTATTTTCCTTGTTAATGTTAGGCCCATATGTTTCAGAATGCTTGGCTGGCATCTGATTATGATTTTCCCAACTTGGGAACTGTACCTTGCTACATTTTTCACAGGCCCCCACAAATTGTGCAATATCAGCAGCTACTTGGGGCCAATAGAATTTTTCTGATGTCCTTTGACGGGTAGTCCCATTTTTTCTGGTGTCCACCGTCTGGTACAACATGTGATTTTGCCATCACTTCTTGTCTGTAGGGAGTTGGGAGTACCAACTGTCCATATCCTTTGGGTCCGGCTCCCGCCTTCCTGTGGAGCAGTCCATCCCTCAAGTAAAATTGTCCTTTCTTAGGGTGTGCATGGCTGTTTAGTAATTTGTCAAAGCAAGGTTTTAATGATTTGTCCTTTGCCTGGGCCTTTCTCATCTGTTTATCAGAAAAGGTTAATGGGGGTTCCTCCTCCTTTCTACTAGGGGTCGACCTGACCTGAAGCGTGGCCATTACCACAGGTTTTACAGGGCTTCCTAGAAAAACATATTTACTTCCTAACACCAGCGGGTAATTAGGATCGTCACACACGGCTGCTCTAATCACTCCTTCCACGTACCTTGTCTCTACATTGATCTCGGCTACGGGAAGTGTCATGGTGGATATTCCCTTTACGGCCCCTTGTATCTCCACTTTCTCTGTGGTATACTGTTCAGGGTGCACTAGGGTTGCACTCACAACTGAGTCATATTCTAAACCTGAATCGTAAAGGCACCTAACCTTGGCCCCATTACATGTCACTACTTCACAGATGGGGGGATGTTGAAGATTTATATGATTCTCTGTCAGTTTCTTCTTCCCCTTGTCCACTGTTATCATGCATGCCGCGTGATATGGAGGAACCTTCCTACCACATTCACTAGTATTATGATTATGCATCCTGCATATTTGACAATATTTTCCTTCCTGTCTGAAGGGTTTCCTGTTATCATATTTCCTTTCATTGAATTGTGGGGTTTTATTTTTATAGTCATTTCGTGGCCTATCAAACTGGTGCTTACCTTTGTTTTGATCTCTATGATCAAATTCATTAAAGTTTTGTGGTGCCTGATAATTGTCTACCTGCCTCTTCTTATTACCTGTTACTTCTGCCTGAGCTGCTTGATACCTTTCTGCTACATTTAGCAACTCACCCAGCCTCTCTGCACCTTGTTCCATGAGAAACTTTCTCAGGTCTGGAGCCATGGACTCTCTTAATTGCTCTATAAGGACCATTTCCTTAAGATCTTGGGTTTTCCCCAGAGAAGTCCATTTCTCCAAGTATGTCTCTATTCGTGCAGAGAACTGGTGATAGGTTTCACCTGACAGTAGTTTAGCATTCCTAAATTTTTTCCTATAAAATTCTGCATTCTTTTCATATCTTAACAAAAGAGCCTGCTTTAGCATGTCATAATTTTCCTGATCACTTCTGCTCATTTTTGCAAAAACTTCATAAGCTGCCCCCCGAAGTCCCTGAGATAACTTTAAGCTCCACCTTTCTCTCTCTAACCCATATGTGGTAGCTAATAGTTCATACCTATTTAGATAGCTCTCTATATCATCGTCTTTCTCAACAAAATGATCTAAATGAAAATTCATAGCTGTGGTTGAGGCTCCCTGGCTAGCAGTGGCATCAGAGGCAAAGGGCCTGGCACCATTTTCAGTAGCATGGCCTTGAAACTCAAACTCCCTTAGTCGTAACTCATGTTCCCTTTGTAATCTCTTCTCCTCCTTTTCTGCTTCCCTCTCTGCAGCTAATTTCTTCTCTTCTCTTTCTGCAGCCAATCTTTTGTCTTCTCTTTCTGCCTCCAATTTCTTAGCCTCTTTGTCAGCCTCAATCTGCAACCTCTTAGTCTCAGCCTCTAATTTTCTTTCGGCCTCTTTTTCTAATCTTCTTTCTTCCCGTTCAATATATTTGTCACATTCAGCAGTGACATAAGAAATCATAATTTGCCCGTCCATTCCTAACTCTTTCGCAGTCTGTACAGCAGCAGATCGAAATTTTGCCAGGTCGGCCATTGTCTAACAGATAAATGTCTAAAATATGTAACTAAACAATTTTATCTATGACTAATTAACTCAGGACAACACAGGCACTGTGAGCTCAACCTTATTTATTTTCACCCAAGGATACCTTTTAATTCTTATTATTCCCTGAAGTGAATTACCCCCAATATTTGTAATAGGGAAAGATTCAAAATCCCGAGGGCGAGACCCCAATATATGTGGGGAAGTGGGATGTTATAAATATTTATAGGGGACTTAGTGTACTGACTGAGATCAGCTGTGAAGGTATCTATATCTAATAAGAGTAGTGTATTATAGATAACCTTACTTGCTGCCACATATGTATACCTCAGTCAGAATTATTCTGGAATAGTGTGATGACTACGTTATATGTCTAGGGTATGTGTATGATGAAGTGTAAGTCATAACAACAACAGACAGATAAACAATTTAATTTATTCCACCACACTTGACAACACTGTGACACTCACATACATAAAACACTCTACGAGGATATCTTAAAGGAGTCACTGATAACTTTTCAAATAACAATATGTATTCAGTGCTGTCATGAATGTATATGTGTCCTGATTCAAATACAAAGGGAACCAGGAATCACAATCAATTTTAATTACAAGTTATATGTACAGAATTTATTAATATGAATCTTGTAGTGACATATATTATTAATAGTATCCTATGTGTGTCAGTTGTGTAGTAGTAATATGAGGTAATACTGGTTTTGTTTTGTTCAAGCTCTGTTGGTATTTGTCATCATGACTTCAATAGCTTGTTTCTATTGGAACTAGTATTGGAGATGTTCTCAGTTCCTGGTATTAAAACAATTAAATTCCCCTCTTAATTTTATTTTACAATGTCATTTTAAGATGGGGGTACATAATGTTGAGCTCCATGGCCACACTCTCTTATCTTTCGTGATGACTGCAGTAAAAGACTCCTCTGCTCGATTACTTTAATGAGTTCTGGAGCCACCCCACTGGTTGCTATATGGACCAAGGAGTATGCTGTCCACCTCTGGCTTCAGCAAAGCTCTGACCAGGTGCTGCTCAATAACTTTAAGACCACGGTCCCTGAAACAAGAAGGTTGTACCTTCTACGTCAGAACTAATTTATACTCTATTTCTACACTGAGCACAATACATCACAAGCATTGAGTTCAGAGCGTTAGGCCAACTGTCAGCTTCATCTGAAATACTTTATACCAGTATTTCCCTCCCTAATGGTTACTACGCCTCTGCAATTCCAGCATTATTTCTTTCTAGTCAATAATCTAGGTGTCAGTGTACTGTTTGGCCATTCCATGCAGTTTTACTTTCCTCCGACACCTTCTGTTCAGGCTGGAGCACTATAGGCTTTACATCATGTTCGCTACTGAACTACACATATATACAGACATAGGTATCAATTTACATTCAATTTTCATTAAAAGATATTGAATATTTCAAGCTTACCACAATTCATGGAAATAATAAACAGTTTCGTTGACTGGCAATGAATATAGCACAACTCCGATCTGCCGATGTCCCAGGCTTTATTTTATAAAAAATATACACTGGTGCTCAACGCACTGCTTCTTAGTAGGTTTATTACAAGATGTGGCAAGGAACAGACGCTCTGAATTGAGTATATTCGCAGCTCTACCCAATCAAACCATGTCTACACATCTTTTCAAAAAAGTACCCCTTTTCACGTTTCCCCTGACAACACAAGATAGTATTTATAGCCCGACCAATCGTGTTTAGTCTTACATTTGTTGCGCTCCAATCAAATAGGAGTTAACATGGTAGGCTATTTCCGTAACGTAATGTTTTTTCAAACACGTTATAAAAAAAATTTTATGAGCAGAAATGATTTCATGCTGTCAGGCACCCCCACTATTTTATTTTGGCCATAACTTGGTAATTCCTAGACTATTTGCGTAACGTTTTACATATTCTTTGTCAGCAAACCCTAAGGAACCCAAATATACGAATTTAATGGAGCCAATATGCATTTTTCTTCTAGGATAGTCGTGCTGTTACTACCTTCTCACTTCCAAACTTGAGGGTGTCTGGGTACTGTCATGTTTTCAAACGTAAACCGGTATAATGTCATAATTCCCAATAAGCGTTTTTCAGGATTTTAAAACCTAACTCTGGTATGGGTAGTGAATTTTATCACTGTCGATTTGAAATAAAGTTAGTGCATGTGGCCTTACACGCGTGATGGCAGCAAGTGTGTATCGCGCGACGCGTGTTTAGTGTTGCATGTGTCCTTGCTTTCTGCCGCTCCCTTCTCTCTATCCTTTAGTCCATCTGTCTTTTAGTTACGCCGTGTATAAAATGGAATGAATGAAATATTAAATTTAGGTCATTGATCAGCTTGCGTATCTCAAGGTTTTTCCAAGAAATACAGTACACGTTTCATTGAAGAAAGCGGGTAATAATACAGTAGGCTTTTACTATCAACGTGAAAGCGCTACAATTTGCAGACGAAGGAGAACACAGGGGGATCTCGCGTACAGTCATTGTGACAGCACTGTTCTTTACCATTCTTCTTTCCTTTTATTAAATTCATTTGTTAGGCTTTGCATTTACGTTTTAATTTACATATGTGGATGTAGAATTTCACGACACTGTGCAGTAATTTAAAGAAATTTTTTCTAACTCATCAATAGATTCTGGTTTTCTTTCTTGCAGATAAGCAAAGAATGGTTGGCTGACAGAAGATAATACTTTATCCCTCAATAACAAATCGACTAACTTGTCGTAAGATTTGTTGACACCTGCCAGTTCAACCCATCTGTTAAAAGTATTGCGTATGTTAGCAATAAATCCCGTAAAATCTTTATTGTTATCTGGCAGCAAACTATTAAAACGTAATCTACATGCCTCTTCGTTCAAATGGAACCGACGTAATAACAAATTCTTAATGGCCTCATAGTCTGTGGCTAATGTAGGATCAATATTTTGTGCTGCACTTGCAGGTTCGCCATCCAGAAATTCCTTAAGTTTAAGTGCCCATGCTGTTTTGTCAAGGTTATTGACCTTACATACATCCTCAAAGCGCGTCAGCCATGATGATAGGTCGTCCACGTGTAATTTGAACGGTGGTAGCTTAAAGTAATAATTGCCCTTAAGTCGGTTGGAAGAAGATCCCGATTGAGCATTATCATTTTGGCTTGCTGCAGCACCCTGCGAATTAAGTTTTGCTGTTTCCAATTTAAGCCGTTGCAATTCCATTTCTTGCTGCAGTATGATTTCCTGTCGTTTCAATTTATTCTCTTCTTCAATCCGTAGGATTTCATCTCTTGCCACCTTTCTTTCTTCCTCTTCCTTAGCAATAGCTTTCTTTTCAGCCTCTTTTCTTTCAAGTTCTTCCATCTCTGCCTTAGCAATAGCTTTCTTTTCAGCCTCTTTTCTTTCAAGTTCTTCCATCTCTGCCTTAGCAATGGCTTTCTTTTCAGCCTCTTTTGCCTCATGGTTCGCAAGTTGTTGTTCCGCAAATTCAAGGAGTGCATCTCCTTTTTTGTTACAATCTTTTCCAATTTTAATGAAATGATCCAAGGTAAGCATTCTTGAAGTTGAATTATTTAAGTATTCAATTACTTATGTCTTGTAATCACCACTGGAATATATGTCGATAATTCTAATTACTCGACGAGTGAATAATCAATATACGAAATTGCAATATTCCTGTATTGTTATGTATAAGTTCCACAAATCTATAATATTTTTACAAAATATTATATATACCCACTAATATCTATCATAAATAGTTATGATAGTTAGTTATATAAGGTGCTGAAATTATATCATGCACTTAATATTAATATTCAATAATTATGAGTATTATTCCTAAATAATTAGGTTATTTAATCTTAATTGCCACTAAGTTCTCAATGTAGTACTGAGAAAGTGTACTAATTAATATTTAATATGTCTTAATATGTTATAAAGTTATAATAATTAAGCATAGTATATTATGTCATATTCATGAGCAATAAAGTGCATTGCCCATTTCTTGGACCATCACTGCAAATTGGTGCAAAGTCCCTAATTCCTCTTTAAAACTCAAAAAAAATTTAATCATATTAATCTATACTCTTATTAATGAATAAATTATAGCATTAATATTAAATTATAAAGGGATGAAATGAAGACAAACAATACAATGGGTTAACCAAGGATTACAGAACATTATTAACATACACAAAGACATTTTCACAGTAAAAATGCATTTACAACTAAGTTGACTAGACCGGAAGTGAGAATTAAAGAATGAACTGAATAGATAATTAACCTGCGTACACAAAAATTAGTGACGTATACATGGACTCATTAACGGTCGTACAACAAAAATATAAACTGAAAGATAGTAAGGTCAGAAAAAAACACGATAGATTACCAACATTGTTAAAGAACTGAATAAAAATTAGAACCAAATACACTAGAATACCACAGTTATAACACGACTATACACCTAACATGCAAGGTGAATTAATGCAAGTCCGAACGACACGATCACCGATATCCGACGCGTTCTTCGCGAAATGCTATTAATTCACGGCCTTAAGAACGATTACAATCAATTCGTAGCATCCCAGGAGCTATGGAACTGATTATAATTCGCCGCCCATCCATACCCGCTACATGTAAAAGACAGAAACAATATTTAACATGGCTACAAAAATGAAGAACATGGCATTATCGGACAAATAGGATTAACTTATTGTAACCTTCAAATAAGTTACTTATCTTTTTGCCTCGATAGATTCATACAATGCTTGCTTCGCCAACGGACAGTCGGACCTATATTTCATGCTCATGTTGATTGAATCTATTTTCCAATGTTCGATTAAGCGTTTATAAATAATCTTCTTCAAGGACGTTGAAAGGCGGCTGCCATCACTACAGCTGATTCATCCTGTTGTCAAGGGGGTGTGACGTCATCGGTGTAGATACAAAAAGTGTTCATTTCGCTCGAAGGAAAATTATTTCTTTCAACTCGATCATCTTTGAGTATTTTTTTACAATTAAATTCCAGTTCCGCATCACACTGGCCACCACTGTTGCGTGGGTGGTTTACTGGTGTTGGAGGGTCCTTCGTTCGATTATTATAAGTTTAGTTGGGATGCTTGCTTATTTATCATTACACAACTTGTGTCCAAGCAAACCCCGATTCCGTACGAACTCATCCATTATTACTATAAACTTCTTACAAGAAAGAGTTCATCAGGTCAAAGGACCGTCAACAATGCAAGTTGAAGCAATCAAACGTAATCAAAGGAATGTGGGTAAGCCTTCGATTCGAGTCCAATATTTATTTACAAGTTGACGCACGAAGACAGTTCACATCGGTATACATTCATATATAGTCATTAGAAATTACATGCATAGTATTCATGTCCGTCCGTGTCAAAACAATATGTCAGAAGAACATCGTGGCTATATACGTGCGCTGTTGTAGTCAACAGCCAGAAATTAGCACATGAGTTCTTGACAGCTACAATTTGAATCATAATGCGATTCTCCTTCCATCATTTAGTTAATTTAATTAATCTCATACTTAGATTAATATCCGAACTGACCCTGAGTTCTACATCGATTCATCTATATAATATAGGCTATATACTCAGCCTTTTTTCCTTGGAAGAAATACAAGACACGACCTTCTTGCTTGACGGATAGCGTAACAAGGGCCATGTAACCAAGTCACCCAGCGTGACCTTCCCAACGCGAATGCGTCATAATCTCCGCATATATTTCGCGTTCAGTATACCGTAAAATATCGACATATTCTATAAATGTTAATGACCCCTAACGTTGCGCATGGCTAAACCCCAGCAGACGCCGTCATTTAAAATAACACCGTAACAAGTGGGGTTGGCCACGTCCTCAGAAGAGACCCCGATTTCATCAACAGAATAGCTGTGCAATGGATCCCCAAAGGAAAGCGAAAGAGAGGCCGACCAAAAACAACTTGGTGGAGAACTGTGGAGGCCGAGATGCAAAGAATGAACCAGAGCTGAGGCACTGTACGAAAGATGGCCGCCGACCGAACAAAGTGGAAGCATTTTGTTGCTGCCCTACAAGATGCCACCATGCGTTATGGCCACTGACTGCTTTGACAATTGGCGCCTAAGGATCAAAGAAGAAGAAGATGGATTTAACCCAGAATGTACTTCCTACATTTTATCTGATATGATAATTTCTGGTTTCGCTAAGCATACAAAATATGTTCTTCATTTTAAAAAGTCAAGATGGTCGTTGCTGATGGAGCTATGTTCAGTAAAGATACAAGTAGTCGCAAAGTAGATACTTCTGTAGGGAAATGATGTGTTAAAGACTTCACAATACTAAGTCCAGCGTTGTTACGAAGTGGGGTGACTAGTTCCCTTCCTTGCTGCCTTTTCGTTCCGTAACTCACGAGAAGACTCGTGTACACCTTTACAACTTGATAGACACCTGTACTTGACGCCTCCAGGTTACGAACCCTGAACCTGTAATTTTACTGCGGAAGGTCAGCTTTCTAACCACACACTATGGTCACAGTATGGTCACACTCTGGTCACACTATGGTCAACACTCTGGTCGCACTATGGTCACACTATGGTCACACTATGGTCAACACTCTGGTCGCACTATGGTCACACTATGGTCACACTATTGTCACACTATGGTCAACACTCTGGTCGCACTATGGTCGCACTATGGTCACACTATGGTCAACACTCTGGTCGCACTATGGTCACACTATGGTCACACTATTGTCACACTATGGTCACACTATGGTCAACAAAGAGATTCGAAAGAAGAAGATGACAAGGTATCTGTAAACATTTTGTTTAGGAGATTTTGCCTCGTTTTGGTTAGGCACACCCCTCCTCAACCTAGACACGACGTAAGCACGCGAAAGGTACAAGATGTACTTTGTCACGAGACAAAAAAGATTTTCCATAATGATGGTCTTTGTGTTCGTACACAACCCGCCATATAGGCGTACATGCCTGTGCGTTAGGGGCCCCGAAAGAGAAGGAAAGAATCGTAATACTTAATTCTACCGTGCATGTCGTGAAAGGCGACAAATGAATGTATGGCATGAGATCACTACCCTGTACTGTAGATAAAGCAACCACAACAAAAAATCAAAATGTATTTAATTATTTAAGAAATAAAACTCTGAAGTGTTGTAATTATGATATATAGAGCCTCTAATTCCATTTAATATGTTCAATTGCCGATACCTGATAGTTGCATAATTCATTTATTCATTCGTTCATTCATTCATGACCTTTCAACCTCCCAAGGAGCATAGGCCTTCAACAGACTTATGCCAAGTCTTCCTATCCCGTGTCATCAGTGTGGCAGTAAGGACTTCTACCCCAGCATTATCCGTGCCCAATTAAATAAGTTCCTACATTTTAGTAGCACCAATCGAAACCATCGAAGGTGGCAAGAACCCACACCACCTTCCAGCTAACTAAAATTTGTAAAATCCTACGGAGAGTTCCGGATAGAAGGCCTCGGTGAAGGTTGTACATGTGTGTTGAGGAGCCATGTTTGAGCGGTCTCATCTATGTAGAACAACCAATGCATCTCTAGGTTTTGATTCTTGAAGATCTTCAAAATGAGTAGGATAGTAACTGAAGTAAGTACCTCTCGATTGTCAGTCCCCAGCTAGAATTTATTTTGTTAGGGGAAGAAACCGAAGACTGCTATAAATCAGTTGAAAGGTTAGAAGCTGGAGAAATATTAAATTTAGTTAAGAAAACAGAGGCTCAACTACTTTTACTGAACGTTATGGAAAAGAAGGTCAAGGTAACCTAGGTTATGAAGCCACATAGATTTTTGTATCTCACACGCTTATAGTGAGAGACGGAAAAATACTGGAACATATAGAAACCACTTTCAAATGAAAGAAATTGATCTGGTACCAGCTGCATTTGTTCATTATGTTTCATGTAAATAAACTATTTTATTTGACTCGGCTGAATTATGCAGATTTTGTCAAGTTGTGTTCAAAGCTATAGTTCTACTAATTAGTACACCACTATAGCACACAATAACAATTATCGATAGACGAACGAACCTGTTATACATCTACAAGAATAAACATCTCTAGCGGACGGCTAGCAAACTAACTTGTCAGATAGTAAGAAGCAAATACAGTACCTGCAAACTGTCACACATTATTTACACAGAAGTGACCCGATCATTAACGACTTACCCACGGACACATAATTATTAAATAGCGCGGTCACATCTGCTGAAGGTATTTCCGTGTCTTTGTCATCCCCATCATGTCTGTCTCCCTCTCTTTTCTTCATGTGTTCTTTGGTTTTACTCTAGCTCTCTTACCCCGGGAAGTCCAGAACAAGTGCTGCCTGGTAATGCTATCAACAGGTTTATCCTAAAATAGAAGTGACTTTATATTTGTCATGATATTAGACGAAAAGCAAGAGGGGTGTCGTGTGGTGTGTATTGGGGCAATTACGACAGTAGTTTTCGCCGGAAATAGCCTATGAGATATTAGGTAGAAGGTCTTCAGAAAATGGCTCCTTAAGAAAGAATAGAGACCTATCCGAGATAAGGACAAGAAGAAGAGAATGCGAATGCTTTCCACTGAACAGCGCTTTCTAGTTAATTATGGAAAGAGTTCTGTTTCCCCACGACCTTAGCTTCTGCCCTTAGATCTCGTAACAGAAAAAGCCCCCATCCTCATCTGAGTGTAGCAATTTACCTATATGTAAATATATAACACCGACAGCACATGGTGTTCCTTTCGGAGGGCTTTTTTCTGTTCTGCTTGTTGTGAAAGCTTCTTTTCACTCAATCTAATGTGGCGCTGCAGAGAGCATCGCTACTTGATGCCATCGGCAGCTTCATCCTCCAGGGTTGCTGGGTCTATATCCGGTGTCTTCATGTCTCTCTTGCACACATCTCTGAACCTCGCCTGGCTATTCTTGTGCCATCTGTCAGTAGAAAATATCTTTGGGAATACGACCATCTTCCACACGACGGACATGGCCAAGCCAGCGTAGTCTGCGCTGTCTAAGCAGTGTATACAGGCTTTGAGAGCAAGCACGTGACAGCACCTCGACATTTGTCACTTTGTCCTTCCACGCGATACCAAGGATGTGGCGTAGACACCGTAGATGGAAGATATTGAGTGGACTCATTATGTAAAATAAATTCCTACAGAAACCACTACTGCAATAACATATTAAGGCTTGATGCAGACTTCCTACAAGGGGACCAGCTACAGCGGTAGCTACATGATCCACAGTGCGCGAAACAAAAAAAAATGATGATGATGATGATGATTGCAAGGAATTTTTTTTAATGTCATGGAAAGATCTTGGGCGGACGGCACGGTGCAATAAGGCTTGGTGTAAAATTGTAGAAGGCCTATACTTAACAGAAAGCTTGAAGGTTAATTGGGTGAATATGGCAATCGTTGGCAACACTCACAAGTATCGCCGTCAAAGTCAGCAAATTCTCTGGTGGAATACTTCTTTGTTCTGTGGTTCAAATAGCTCTATACGCACATTAAACTCGTTTGTAAAGGCGACAGTTCTTACAACTACGCACGTAGTACACTCTTTTATAAAAACGACTGCGTCAGTACACATGTGTGTATGTGAGAACGGGCAAGTGTACTTTCAAATCAATATCTCCATTTTTCGTTACTGCAATTAAACTGTTGACAACTTTCGGTGGGTGGATAAAAGGAAAAAATATAGTCGATACCGGCATTTCAGGAAGTTGAGCGAATACATCCGCGATTATTGATTCCGGTAGCGTTTCCGATTTGCGAATCAAATGGATCCACTTTTTTTTTACAGCGGGACTTTGTTTTAATCGATGGCATCTTCTACCACAAGGTTAAATATACCCTGTGTGAAAGGTTATGTACTGTGGACATAACAAACAATAACGGTTTCGAATCAGATAACAATTCACATGTTTTCAAGTAAAAACGAAAGCAAAGGCCAGAGAAGGCCTTAGTAATTGTGGGGCCGGTTTGGATGGGTCCTTCTTCATTCATTCATAACCCTCCACTCCCAAAGGAGCATAGGCCTTCAACAAACACATGCCAAGTCCTCCTGTCACGTGGGTCCTTCTTGACTTTAGATTATTGTTTTGTTATGATACGTTTTATGTCAAAAAATATCAAATAAATATACTGTATATATTTTTTAAAAATATATATTCCTGGTATCTAATTAGAAATAATATTCGTTCCTTATTTTTGTTCAAAGCTGGTAGTGTTAGATCGTACGTTACGCCTGAGAATTAAATACGCGTATTATACGTATTTTATGGGACGAAATAAAATTCGCGTATAATACGTCATTAAAGGTTAAATTAATATGCGTAAATTTTGACACTAAGCGCTTTCCATAGGTATAGAGGGAAATTACGTCATTGGCGCATAGTGTGTAAAAAATACAAGTTTTTTCTTTTTAAGTTACAAGAGTTTTGCTGACACTTTAAAGGTAAATATCATACATATATGTTTTATTTAAACTACAACTTGAATAGTTAGACGAACATGTGTTAAAACTTTCAAATTTACAGAAAAATGGTCATTTGACCCAGTGATGCAGCACGGAAGGTCCGGGGCTCGAATCCTGGGTAAACCACTCACGTCTGTTGTTTTTCTGTTGTCTAATGTTCTACTTCTTTATTTCTTACGAGTGCCTGAAAAACATACCTTTATGTTTGTCTAATATTTATTTACTGTTTACAGGCCTCGGGTTTCCCTTCCTTATGTGTTATAATTGTTTTTACCGTATGCGTATAATACGTATTTTATGGTCAAACATACAATGCGTATCATACTTACGGTCGACCATTGGTGGAAACCAGAGAGTGAGGCCCCTAGTAAGCATAGCGCCCGATTGGGTTAAATAGGTTAAATCTGCATACGGATAGGACTACTGCGCCCCAGACATACAAAGTGACTCATTATATATATATATATATATACATATATATATATATATATATATATATATATATATATATATATATATATATATATATATATATATATACACACATATATATATACACACATATATATACATATATACACACACATATATATATATATATAATTGAAATCTTGCTAGCGTGCTCTTTTGACACAGGTTGTGAACCCCTCTCCTAGACAGCATCACGCCTAGCTTAAACAACTAGCCTTGTGTGACAGATGATGTCTGGTTATCCCTCAACATTCATGTGCCATACTTTAGTTAATTAATCAGTGTCTTTGGCTGCTATACGTGCGCAGGCAATGGTTGCTCAACCCCACTCATCCTGTCAATTTACCACTTCCTCCCGTTGTCTCCAAGATGTCCTCCATCCTTCATGTCTGCCTATCAGCGTCTGTTCTTCATGATTTACTTGATGTATTCTTCTGCGTATGGCGTCTATAGTGACCTTACGTTTTCCTTTCCTCTGTTCGGGTTATTTATTTATATACCAGAAGAGTGTGCGTGTGTTACAGACACTGTCTGGGCCGTTTACCGGTACTATATTTCACTGTTTCGTATAGTATGACAATGAACACTGTTCACGAAGAGCTTGTTTTTTGTGTTGCTGAGTTGGCAGTGTGTTTAGTCACAATTACATTTTCATATACGTTTTTCAGAATATTTGTTTATATGCCAGAAGTGCGTTGGTATGTTACAAACACTGGCTGGGTCGTTTCTTGGCCCCATTATTCCACAGTTGCGTGTAGCGTAGTGACTATGACCAATGTCCACGAGGTACTATTGTTGCCTTGCGGAGTTGGCAGTGTGTTTAGTCGCGGATTCACTCCCGTAGCGAAGTAATGCTCTGAAAAAACCGAGGACTGGACTGGAACCAAACCAAAGTAAAGACAACCGATAGAATAGCATGGCGCTCTCTCTAGTTAACCTCTACACCCCAAGATAAAAGATGAATGACTAAGTAAGAAGGTTAACTGATGACGCCGTTTGGTTGGTCTTGTTTTCGATTCCACTGGAAGTCTATCATTTCTTTTACTTCTCAGTTGTCTAGTTTTCTACTTCCTTATTGCGCATGAGTGCCGGCAATACGCCCGCTTATTGTTTAATGTACACGGGACTCTGGTTTTCCTATTTGTTTGTTTCTATGTCAATACAGAGGTGCCTGGGGCTCGCAACTTCATTAGGTAAAACACATTGCTTCAGAAACCATAGCTGCAACATTACATGAATGTGTGTATGCAGACGTCATATAAGGGAACCAGCCGAGGTGGTGACGTCATGCTCCATAGTGAGCGGAAAAGAACTGGATGATGATAATAGAGGTCGTCATTAATGAATCTCTAGAGTGATCTCCCTTTGCCAATATGGCGACTTAACTTTTGACGGTAGCGATTTTTTATGTGTTATTTAAGAAACCAGTCAATCAGAAGCCCACACTGCTGCCTTCCAGGTAAGGTGGGGACAGTCAAAGGCTAAGGAAGGCAACCCGACATAAATGCCCGTTGAAATCGGATGCACTTGGCCACAGACCTCACGAAACAGCTCAACGTACTCCACTTGATGATGGCGTCATTAAAAAGTAAAAAAATGTCGCTAACCCCGTAGAGTCTCGCTGAGCTACACAGAGGCAAATGGCAAAGATTACTGGCTGAACATCTGCTTCGAAGATGCCCAACATATGTGGAACAGAGAAAGCGCATATGGTCGACGCTAGTACCATTCCTGGAAGAGCTGACTACTGCTTTCTTTGAAAACGTGCAAGTGGACGTCTGAGAGTGTACCAAGAAGAAGCACAAAAAGATTGTTTCTACCAAATATAAGGGCTTATTGCAAAACTATTGTGAAGTTAATTGTATGCTCATAATTGTAATATATTGACGTGAATGGTCGTGATAGTGAATGTGATCATAATAAATAAATCAATCAATACCCTTTATGTTCCCCAAGAAGCAAACGTATTCAGCAAGATATACAGTATTCTACTCAAGTAACCCAGTGATGAAAGTCTGTAGCTTTGCGGTTGTGTTTTGTTGCTGTCCAGATGACGATGATGAATAATTCTTATTCTTTCTTCTCTTTTTTTTTTTCTTCTTCTTCTTCTCCGTCGTACACTCTCAGACGTCTATTAGAAAATTTTCAAATAAAGTAGTGGTCGGCTTGACGCTATTCGTATCTCCACTGAGTTTTTCCAGGAATGGTTGTGGTGACAGCCATATGTGCTTTTGTCCTCGTAAGTTGTGCATCTTTGAAGCAGACGTTCATCCGTCATTTTATCTATGCAGTTATGAATTTGATTCGATTATGCTGTTAATGAAGTTGATAATAATGGTGATGGCTGATGACTACGGTGTATAGTGCAAAGTAATTGACGATGACAATGATCATGGTAAGAATGATACTTTTGTTGATGATAGTGGTGTGGCCGTACAGTGGATGATGTTAGTGTTGATGGTACTTGTATAGTGGGACTCGTCTCACTATCCGACAGTAGGCAGCTAGGTGTTGATGATGCTATGTTAAAACCGATCTTGACGATATAACATCACACGACATACAGATGATGGGATGGAGAACACCTGGCGAAAAGTACTGACCTCAAACAGCTGTGAACAACAAAGATGTTTATTTACAGCTAGTCATCAAATCCGCCGAAATCATAATTCATGCCCAACCTTCCACCGAGGCTGGCCATCTCATAATACATAAAATGTTCATAGGCAACTTTTGAAATAAATCTTCTCTCACTCCATCATTTTTCTCTTATATATAGTCTGACGCTGTCTCTGGGATTTCTAGCTCATTTAATGTTCTGTTCTTCTAGTTTTCTGAACCCTTGATTAGGCCCGTAGAACTGGTGAAACTAATCGATGTATCTTTGATATAAGACTGGTCTAACCACCAGGGCTGTTTATTTGTATCACTAGTCACTTGTTCTACACTGCCCCTAGCTACTGTCTATTGTCTCTGCATCTAACACAACATACCTGTTCATCTTGTAGTCTTGACAACTTTGTTAACACAATCTTGAACTGGCGACATTGTCTTTCTTGTCTTTATCATCTATTAAAGGTGGCGTTTGAGCGTCTTGTTGGTTCCGCAAAATAATTTGATACAATACTGTGACCACAGCAACCAACCACCTTCAGTGGCTTGTTCGCCAGAAAATTGAACCATCAAAACATCGCTCGCCACTACACAATTTTAATACATAGCAAACTTGCTAACCTACGCTAAGCGCGTTTCAAAATCAGACTACCTTAATCTTTTTCCCCGATTTCACATTCCCCCCGTCCTCTGATAAAATGTGTTCACCCTCGTAACACTTATTTGTGCGTGTTTTTTTTTTTTTTAAAATCGCTCACCAAAACCTTTCAAGGGACGTAGTTTAAAGTCATCTCCCTTTGCTGATTAGACTCAAAACCCATACACTCTTCTTTAATCTAATTACTAAAACATTATATGCAAATCAGTCCCACCATAATTTCGAACTCACATGAAATACCAAACCAAAACACCAAGCTACATTTCCCAAAAGGGGACCCACAGAGTTATCTCCCTTCCCTCAAAACACTGTTCTGCTCATTTCACTTCCCCTTAACAAAGACATATAGTCTTTCAACAACTCTATTTAACTTTCTTAAACCATTTTCTGCACTCTCTCTCATTCTTAAAGTCCCAAGCCACCGGTCACAGTAGCAGTTTATCCATGCAGTAGTAGTATAAATAATTTTATCGAGCGTTGGTATTGTGATGGCTCAATAGATGCTTATTATCAGTGATGATAATTTTTGATGATTATAATGATGAAGGCGATAATAGATATTGATAATCGTCTTGACAATGATGGTGGCGAAAATAATATCGTAATGTTAATGATCAGGTCGATGGTGGCTAACTTAATATTGTAATGTTAATGATAAACTCGATGGAGGCTAAAATAATATTGTTATTGTGACAAAACGGGGCGGCCCCTATCGATCTTTGTTTCTCTCCGGCAGCATCGATTCATTTGTGGTACTGATTTTTATTATGTGCTCTCAAGTATCGAACTTTTCTTTCTTTCTTTGTTTCTTCGTTATTTTTCTGCTAAGTAGCAGATATTTGATTTTATCAAATCATTCGACACTCCTCTCTGTGATGTCACCTGTTTGTTACCCGGTCATCCTAGCTTGCGGTGAGCAACTGAGAAGATAGTCGCCGGCGTGTTTAGATTGAACTGCTGATAAGACGACTCGTTTTGGTAACCCAGATGGGTAGACACGGAGTTTTGCGAACTCATATGACAGATAACGAGATTACTGTCTGCGTGACACATGTGAGCAGACAAGTGTGACATAACCGATTCCGGGCCGACTTGTTATGACAAAATTACTTTCTAATAAAGTAATATGTATTACAGCTTACACAAGTTATCATGTGTGTCTACCGATCTCCCTGTGAGAGTGCATGACAGGCATCAAATGTCCATATATGGTAATACGTGACCTTTGCAGGCACGCACCTTATTTCACGTGGGACTATTTTGAAAATATCACACCATATCTGCATGATTTGAAATGATTGGATCTTTCTGATTAGATTCATAACAACAATGCGTGAGAAGATAGGAATATAGTCTGACCCTTTCGCAGTTTTATTTCACTGTGAATTTCACGCTCGCCAAGACAACATCAGACCTCGCCAGATTGAAGACTAGATTCATAATTCCTTTTTTTAACCGAATCTTTTATTGGAGAACCAAATAAGACTTACAAAGCACAGTAAATCTCTACATTTTAATAAGGAACATCGGGACTAGGAAACTGAAGAAACACACAGAGTCAGAGACGGAATCTATTATCAAACTAAAGACACCACAGACGCGTGTAAGAGACCTACTCGTCTCTTTTATTCATCTGAGCAACTAGTCTGTAGTCAAGATTGTCGTAAATAGAGCATTTTTCATTCTGTGTTTCATTACTAAGATGTGAACTAACATATATATATATATATATATATATATATATATATATATATATATATATATATATATATATATATATATATATATATATATATATATATATATATATATATATATATACACACACACACACACACACACACATATATATATATATATATATTACCCTGTGAATTTTAATGTGTGAAACTTGCTTGTGGATGTCACAGTCATTTGAGGCTGGCAACCTCAGCGTATAGAATGATGATTCATGAACCACCACTGCACGGGCTGGTGATTGCTTTATTGATAGTTTCGTAAAGAAAAAAGCATAAAGTTGTTCTAGGTTCCTGTGGGGCAGGGAGGGAAAGATGAAAGAAATGATGTACATTCTAAGTGTAATACTTACATTTTCACAGCAGTGTAAATGTCCCTTTAAACATTGTCACTTTAAAATTAATGCAAGTTTTCAAGTTTAAACCAGTGTAAATGTCTATGTGAAAATATTCATTTTAAAGTAATGGAAGTTTCAATCTTTTCAATCAGTGCAAACATAAATGAAAACATATACAATTTATATTGTGAACACTTTTCAATCAGTGGAGATGTATATGTAAACAGACTCTATCTGTATTATTAACGTTTTCATTTAAATATAAAGTAACTATGAAAGCTATTTTATTTAAATGTAAAGAAAGTTTTATCCCGAGGGATTAAATTTAATTCTCATCGAGGGTAAAGTCTGAGTAATTTGGATGGTGGTATGGGAAGATAGGAACCCATAACTATGGGGTGGAAAACGCCATACTCTATTCTTTACCATAGTTATTGGTGGTACCAGCAGAAAGTACCATCTCTGGAACAAGAAGGGAACCGTGGCCTAAGCTTTAAGACGCATGAGCCACGTGGTAGACTCTCCCTGACGTTTCTGGAAAACGAGTTACCCCCGACAACCTTGATCAGAGACGAGCGGGAGCAGAGTGAAAAGAACCAACCAAAAAAAGAAGGAGCAGAACCGTCATTGGCAGCTAAGTTCAAATATATGCTGCCACTTGAACTTCTTGTAATATCTAACATTTCCTAAAGACCGTGATGATAACTTTCTCATTCCATAACTATTCAAATTATTTTCCAGCTGTTAAAACCAAAAGTGATTATTACATTTTGTTATTTGTAATGTTACAAATTTAACTTCGATTTAATCATTTTAAAGTTACTGCATGTTTGTCTCAGTTAAATTACTATACACACTCTAAGCAGAGCTATACTAGAATAATAGAATTCCACTGAGTAAATCAGGGGTGGGGTCGTAAACAAGCTGAAAGTAATAAGTGATTAAATCCTTCACAAAAGCGTCGGCAGAATTACAGAGTTAACATACTCAGCCAAAGCAGTATTGTTCTCGCTTATTTTGAATATCTTGCGAAGACTCCCTTTGTAATAGAAGTGTCATCACACTTCTATCTACATCTCTGCCAAGAGTAATCTTGTGCGAAGGTAGATACCTTTGAAGCCCATATTAGATACTCTTGAGTTTTGGCCACTGTTGGACCACTACTGCAAAGCAAGGAAGGCAATAACATCACAGTAATGTTAATGATTAGGATGATAGTGCCTAAAACAATATTGTAATGTTAATGATAAGCTGGATGGTTGCTAAAATAATATTGTAACGTTAATGATAAGGTTGATGGTGATTAAAATAATATTGTAATGTTAATCATAAGGTCGATGGTGGCTAAAATAAAATTGTAATGTTAATGTTAAGGTCGATGGTGGCTAAAGTAATATTGTAATGTTAATGATCAGCGTGATGGAGGCTAAAATAATGTTGTTATGTTAATGATAAGGATGACGGTAGCTAAAATAAAATTGTAATGTTAATGATCAGTGTGATGGTGGCTAAAATAATATTGTAATGTTAATATTAAGCTTGGTGGTGGATAAACAATATTGTAACATTAATAATCAGCGTGATGGTGGTTAAAATAATGTTGTAATGTTAATGATCAGCTCGGTGGTGGCTAAAATAATATTGTAATATTAATTATAAGGTCGATGGTGGCTAAAATAAAATTGTAATGTTAATGTTCAGGTCGATGGAGGCTAAAATAATATTGTAATGTTATTAATAAGGTCGATAGTGGCTAAATAATTTTGTATTATTAACGGCGTCTGTGGCCTAATGGATAAGAACGCAGTTTCATAATCCAGATATAATAATAAATAATAATAAATTCTTTAAGCACCAAACACGGCGCATAAGGCAGAAATCAGTGCTCTCCAGGTTATTCGTTGTGACGCCACTCCTCTTAGCTCTTGCACATTATTTAATCCCAACGTTCTTCCTTCTCTTATTATTGTTCTTCTAAGTGTTTCTTTTGGTCTTCCTTTTTTCCTTTTACCCTCAGGAACCCAAGTGAGCGCCTGTAGTGGTATTCTGTTGTTTTGCATTCGTAGGACATGACCGATATATGTTGTTGTTGTTGTTGTTTTGATGGGTTGATGGGTGTAGATCGGCATTTAACATCTGATCGTTATTGCCTCTTTACGTTCCATCTTGGTCTACCCTGTTCAACCTGAAAGTTGGTTATAATTAGGGTATTTAGTGTCATTTTATTTACTAATTTGCATTCAATTTAATTAACTATTGTCTTTTGCAGTTGCTGATTTTTGTTTATATTAGTATTTGTCAATTTTAATTATTTATTTGTATCGTTTATAGATATTTATTGTCCTTTACGCATGGTTTTAATTTGTATTAGTGTTTATTCGTTTTGAGTTGTTGCCCTTTTTTTCCTTGTTGTCTTTCTTTGTCCTATGAGTAGTTAGGTTTTTGTTAATGCTTTGTAAGTTCTTGCTGCTTAATTTCTATTTAGTTGGATGGTTTTCCTGAGTTACTAATCTTATATGTTTTCCTTTGTTTTATGTATATATCTTTTAAGTATTGATTGGGCATCTCTTGGGGCATCTATACTTAAAACCTTATCACCTGTTAAGTCTATATTGTGATTTCTATATTAAGTTTTTAATTCAAGCCTTTGTTGTTCATATTTTTTTTTACAGTGGATCAGGTAGTGGTCTATGTCATTCTCTTCCTGACATTCTTGGCAGTGTGGTTCTTCTACCATAAAGTATGCTGCACCGAGACGGAGACGCCACAATTTTTTGTTTGATGGTATCTTTAATTCTTCTCTGACCTGCCACGTTCTTGTTGGTTCTTTCAGCAGTTTGAACGCGTGTCTGCCTTTTCTACTTTTCTTCCATGTTGTCTTCCATTCCTCGTTTATAGTTATCTTCACTTGGCTCTTGATCTCCGACCTTCCTAGTCCTGCTTTTATATTGTTTTTACTTGTTCTTCCATTCTTGGCGTTCTCGTCTGCCAACTCGTTGCCAGCAATACCTATGTGTGCTGGAACCCACACTAGCCTCACACTACATCCTCTGTGTCCTAGTGATGTGTTAATTGCTAGAATTTCTTCCTTTATGTCTGGCCGGCTACATTTACCTGGGTGTTCTAGTGCTTGTAGTGATGATAGTGAGTCTGTAAATATCGTAACAGCTTTTGGTGGGTTATCTTCGATTATTTCTAAACTTTTAAGAATTGCTACCATCTCTGCGGTAAAAATTGAAGCCCCTTCTGTTACACTGTAGCTCTTTTTTATTCCCCATTTTGGTATTACAACTCCGGCACCTAGTTGGCCACTATCACCCTTAGATCCATCAGTGTATACGGCCAGACTTTGTTTAGTTAGTTGATCTATGAACTCTCTACTTATCATTTTGGCTTCCTTATCTTCTATGTTTTGTTTGATCTTTTCCGTAAGTGAGTAGTCTATGATTGGTGTTTTTAGTTCCCAGGGTGGTATTTTACTTCTGTATTTATTACTATTTTCAATTGTGTTTGATAGTTCTTTGAACTGCGTTAGGTCTTCTATCGTTCTCCACCCTGTTGGATATCTATCTTTATTTCAGGGGACGTCCCATACACTTGGTTGGATTTTGACAAATGCTTTATGTGCTGGGTGGGTCACTTCTTGTGTTACTTTACTCCAATAATTTATTCTCAGTTCTTTCCGTCTTAGATCAAGGGGAGGTATGCCAAGAGCTACTTCTAGCGCTTCTACTGGTGTCGATATAAATGCACCTGTAATGGTTCTCATGGCTGCATTTTGAATCCTGTCCAGTTTTGCTTTGTTAGAAGCTGCAGCTGAGTCATAGACTATGCTGGCATAATCCAGTTTCCCCCTGATGAAAGACTTGTAGAACATAAGCATTATTTTATTGCTGGCCCCCCATCCATTACCTTTGACAATCCTTAGTATATTTAGGGGTCCCCTACAGCTTTCTACCAAATTGTCTATATGGTTATTATAATTTAGTTGTTTATCTAAAGATACGCCCAGAAATCTTGTTGTTGAGGAGGTACATATTTTCTGTCCTTTAATGGTTATATTGATTTTGTTATTTTTTTTTAAAATTTCCTTTACTGAAAATCATACCTACTGTTTTGTTTACATTAATTTGGAAGCCCCAACTTTTCATCCACTCTGAAACTTTGTCTATTTGATTTTGAAGTTTTTTGAAAACATGGTCCAAGTTTTTTCCAGATCGCCAAATGGCTCAGTCGTCTGCAAATTGAGATACTGCATTCTTAATGTTGTTAAATTCATCTGCTAAGTCACTTAGAGCTATAGTGAAAATTGTTGGTGAAATCACTGATCCCTGAGGAATCCCATTCTGTTGTTCATATATATCTGACTTATCATTGTTTACCTGTACCGCAAAATACCTGTTCTGTAAAAAGTTTTCTATATACCTATAGGTTTTACCAGTAATGCCAATCTTTTTCATTTTGTAAAGAGCTCCATCTCGCCAGCATTCATCATATGCTCTTGCGACATCTAGAAAAACTGCTACGGTTTTCTCTTTTCTCTTGAACCCTAGCTTTACATCGTGTTCTAATCTTACAAGCGGGTCTACTGTACTTCTATCTGCTCTAAACCCTGACTGGTTTGGGCTATATAACTGATTTTTTTCCAGGTAGAATTTTAATCTTTTGTTAACAACAGTTTCCAGTATTTTACCTAGTTGTGATGTTAAGGAGATAGGCCTATATGAACTTTCATCATGGGCTTCCTTATTGGGTTTTAGGATGGGTACTATCATAGCTACTTTCCATGCTTTTGGTATCTTTCCTAAGCTCCAGATTTTATTATAAAGGGAAGTTATTATGTTTATAGTTCTTTTGGGTACTTTCTTAAGGATTTCATAACTAAGTATATCTTGCCCTGAGGCCGTATTAGATTTATCTTTTATTGCATTAGTTACTTCTTCTTCTGTTATATCAGCATCTAAATAGTTTGTTTCGTCTATCTGATCTGGTAGCTCTTTTGAAAACTGTATCCTAAGTCTTTCTCTTCTCTCATTTTCTTCCTGTCCAAGACTACTTTTTGCACTGACTTTATAGAAATACTCGGCAAGGGCATTAGCTTTTTCTTTATCTGTTTCTGCTCTCTTTGGTAGTTTGATTGTTGGCATTATTGTTTTCTTATTGTTCCCTTTGATTGCCTTAAGCTTTTTCCATACTTCTTTAATTTGAGTGCTAGGTTTAAGTGACTGGCAAAACTCCTTCCAGTTAGTTTCTTTGGCTTTAAATATTATTCTGTTAGATTCATTCCTAATAAGTTTATACTCATCATAGTTTTCTTCTGTTTTGTTATTTCTATATTTTTGTAATGCCCTTTTTCTTCTCTCATGAATTGCTGTACAGCTTTTATTCCACCAGGCAACTGGTTCTTTATTCCACTGAGTGTTTCTTTTCTTGGTAATGTTATTTATTGGTTTAAGGTGCTGAGGCATATTTTTATTTGGTATATATTTTATTGCTATTTTCAGAATTTCATTGGTCAGTGTTTCTGCCCACAAGTCAGTATCATCTGATTCCATGTCTTTATATTCCATCACCTCCAGCTCTGATTGGAAAGCTTCCAGTTTGCTTTTTTATAGTTGAAGGTAGGTTTCTCTGGTTCTGGGTTTGGAATGACATTTTCATGCATGGTTATTATAATGGGCAGATGATCTGAGTTTGTGTCTTGTTGCACTTCCCAATTTACATTCGCTAGGTTGTTAGTTGCTATACTTATGTCTATTGCTGAGTCTGCCCTATTAGCTTGTGGCTTAATTCTTGTTGCAGATCCATCATTTAGTATTAGTAGTTCATTGTTTTCTATGAAGTCAAGTAGGCATTTTCCTGCATTATCTGCATGTTGTCCACCCCAAGTACAATGATGGGAATTAAAATCGCCTACTATGATTGTTTTGGGGCCTAGTCTGGTGCTTATGGCTAGTATTTCTTCATCTTTAATTGTGCCATCTTTAGCATATACATTTAGAATTGTTAGATTGTTTGGTTCAGCTGCTATAGTAACCTGGATACCTTCTATATTGGTTGTATTAAATACTTCCCAGTCTATGATTTTAAATTTTTCGCTAACTAAGACTGCAACACCTCCTCCTCTACCTGCTTTCCTATCGTGTCTACGTATCTTAAAGCCCTTACAACTATATCTATTGTTTGGGTTTAAATGGGTCTCTTGAAGAGCATATATATCAGTATTTCCTCCAGTCTCTGATAGTAGGGGTGCAAAATTTTTTTAATACCCCTACAGTTCCACTGGATAATTCTAAATCTTTCTAAATTGAATTTTAACATCATCTAGTATACCTTTTATTTTGGTTAACTATCAAACTTGCTCTTTTTCTGCATTTCCTGTACTTGTGGACCCATTGTCAATCAAGTTCTCAAGAAAATCCTTATTTATACTTATCATTATATCCCTAACTTCTTCCGCTAAGTGTGGTAAAAGTACCTCAAATCGTTTTTTGATAGTTTCATTGATAGTTTCTAGGTTGCTTTTGTTTTCCTGTTGCCTTTTGTTCTTTTTGACCACTTTCCTATTTTCATCCAATGCTACATTCCCTTCTCTCCCTATGTTAATCTCCTGTCTTTCACTTTCCATTCTTTTTAGTATTATTTCACTTCCTTCTTTTAGTTCAGAAAGTTTGACTAGTATATTTTCATTTTCTTCTTTCAGTTTAGCTATATCCTGGGAAATTTGGTGCTGTATGGCTTTCACTTCTTGAAGCACGGCCTCTGCACTTTTCAGTGCACTTGTGTCGTTCGAGGATGTAGTTGAATCATCTGACTGGTTTTTTGGCACTATTTTACTACTTTCTAACTTGTTCTTACTTTCTTTTGCCAGCTGTGACTTAAGCATTTTAACATCTTCTTGCACACTCTTAATTTCTGTTATAACTTTATTGCTCGTATAAGTATCATTTTCCTTTAATTCTTTAATGACCGTTTTGAAAGGGGTTTGGGTTGTTATAGCTTCCCTCAATGCTTTTTTGGTCTGCGCTATGGTTTCCTTTGCAATTAATGCATTTTCTGTTTTCATTCTCCTTTTTATAGTCAGTATCTGACTTTGCCTTTTCGCATTGTGTGAAAGGGTGTGCCCCCGCACAAAACCTACATACTGCCTTCCCCCTGCAACTTTGTCGGCCATGGCCAAACTTCATGCAGTTGGAGCACTGCAGCACTGGTGGAATGAAGGCTTCTGTGTTTTTTTTGTGCTTTCCCAAATAGTACCGTCTTGGGGGGTTCCCTACCTTCTGTTGTAATCACTATCACTGGGGTTACTATACTCCCTTTCACTTTTATACGTTCAACGTGCACCAGCTTTAAATCTGGGTAAGTTTGGACAGATTGTTTAACACTTCCTCCCCGTCAGGGTTGGGTTTATGCCTTTTATCACACTTTTTCTGGTTTCTTTTAACATCTCTATTTGTATTTTGATGTTGTGGGCCAGTTGAATCATCCTTGGTCTGTCCCGCAGTTCTTGCAGTAAATTTTTGTTTTTTTCTGTTACATTTAGTGTGAGTATTATCCCACTGTTATGTTTCTGCAATTTGGCAATGGCTTTTTTGTCGATGATTTTTTCTAGGATCACCAGAATTTTGTCGTCCGGGAGAGATCGAAAACTCCGCCAATGCCGGTCCCAAGCCCGGATGAAAAAGGAGGAGGGCGGCCTGCATGGAGGCCGTAAGGAGGCAGCCCCTCCACCATGCAAAGGCACAACAGGCCAATCACCTGTTTGTCTTAAACTATGATTACTAGCAACACAAGAGAGAAAACCGGACGGATTCTAAAGGCGACGAACTGGAACGGACTACAAACTACGACTTATGGAACTTGGAACACAAGAAGTATAAATGGGAAGGAAGAGGAGCTGGTGGAAGAGATGAGGAAAGCAAAACTAGAAATCCTGGCTATAACGGAAACAAAGAAAAAAGGACAAGGAGTTATGGATCTCGATGGCAACACGCTGCTCTACAGTGGTGTACCCATGTCTGAAAGAGCTAAAGGGGGCGTGGGTTGCATTGTGGCCCAAAATCAAAAAGATAGTATCAAGGGATGGAACTTTGTCTCGGAGCGCATTATGGTTGTTAAACTAAAAGAAGGAGAAACCATAGTCAACCTGGTCATAGTGTATGGGCCAAATGAGGATGAGAGAGCAGAGGTCAAGGAGGAATTCTTCGAGCTGCTCCAAAGGACAGTGGATGACTGCCTAGACGAAGTTATCATGCTCGGAGATTTTAATGCCAGAGTTGGAAATGACCATGCTAGATGGGGTGGAGTTATCGGAAGATATGGAGAAGATACTCTCAATGACAATGGAAAGCGACTCCTTAGATTCTGCAGTGAGCAGAATCTGATCATTACAAACACAAAGTTCCCCCATAAGCGCATACATGCATACACTAGATGTGAACCAACAAAGAATGAGAAGTCAGTGATCGACTATGTCATTGTTCGGAGAAGCTCATTCAAATATGTCCGAGATGCTAGAGTCTGGAGGGGGCCAGAGATTGGAAGTGATCACTACCTGCTAACAATCAAAAGAACAACTGAAAGAGTTGCTCAGCCTAGGAACTGCCCAACATCACGCAAGAAACCAAGTAAACGAGCAGGAGAAATGAGCATTAGGACCTACAAGCTGAGAGAGCCAGAAATTAAGACCAGATATCAGGGGCTTATTGCTGCAGCGGTGAGCAACACAGAAGAACGACCTGATGACTTGGAAACCCTCTGGATTAAATTCAAGGATATCATAAAGACAGCTGCTGCAGAAGCATGCGGTGAAGTCCGACTTGGGAACAAGAGAAAGAGGACACCTTGGTGGACAGAGGAAGTCAAAGAGAAAATAAGAGAGAAGAAAATGGCATGGAAACAATACTTAGGAGCTAAAAACACAACAGGACAAATGGAAAAATATAGAGAATATGTGACACTCAGAACAGAAGCAAAGAATAAAGTGCTAGCAGCAAAACAGAAGTCCTGGGAAGAATTTGGAGAAAAGCTAGAAAAAGATGCACAAGAAAACCAGAAATTGTTCTATAAGACCCTAAAGAACATGAGGAAGGAAAAAACAATGCCCTCTCAAATTTATAAAGGACAAGCAAGGCAAATTGCTTACTGCCCCGAAGGAAGTAATGGGAAGATGGAAAGAATATTTCTCAGAACTCCTGGATGGTGAGCATGGTGAAGCATCAGAAATGATAAACACTAGCACAGAAGAGAAAACAAATGATGGTGAAGATGACATAAAGATGGAAGAACTGAAGGCAGCACTGGAGAAAATCAAGATGGGCAAAGCAGCAGGGCATGATGGTATAACACCAGAAATGGTTACGTTCATGGGAGCATCAGGCGACCTATTACTCTTAAGGGTTTTACAGGCAGCGTAGTACAACAAGACAATACCAAAGGATTGGGAGATTGCCATCATAACACCAATTTTCAAAAAGGGTGACAATCGACAGTGTGGAAACCATAGAGGCATATCCCTTCTCAGTGTCCCTGGTAAAATCTACTCTAGAATCCTAGAGCAGAGACTCCGACGCCTAGCTAAGCCACAATTGGATGAGGTCCAGTGCGGATTCCGAGCAAACCGAAGTACTCAAGACCTAATCTTCACACTCAGACAGCTGAGTGAAAAGGCCCTTGAGTATAAGAGTGAGATGCATCTTTGTTTCATAGATCTGGAAAAGGCGTTTGACAGGGTCCCCTGGAGCAAACTTTGGGACTGTTTGGCAAGGAAGAATATTCCAGCACCTCTGATTCATGCTATACAGAGCTTCTACAAGTCTTGCAGAAATTACGTGAGGACAGCAAACCATAAGTCGGAAGAGTTCAGGACCACCACTGGTGTAAGACAAGGTGATATCCTATCACCTTACCTCTTCATACTCCTTATGGACGATGTCATCAAGGCATGTAAGGAGAGAACAAGAAAGTATTCAGTGGGGTACTGGAAGATGAGACAGGTCTATATTTCGGAGCTGGCATTTGCTGATGATGTTGCCCTAATTGCTAAATCAGAGGCACATCTCCAATCCAACCTGCAAGTCTGGAAGGAAGAGCTGGAGAAGAGAGGGATGGTCATAAGCAGCTCTAAAACAAAATCCATGGTGATATCACGAGAAGAAAGAAAACATCAGATTAAGCTGGGAGAACAGGTCCTGGAGCAGGTCGACCACTTTAAATACCTCGGAGCTATTATAGACCGAAAGAGAGGCATCAAAGAAGAGTTGGCCACTCGAAAAGCAGCAGCTGGGAGACTTTTTCAGGCCATAAATCGAGGATTCCTCAGCAAGAGAGAGGTTGGTAAGAAAACGAAGATGGCTGTATACCGCTCCACCTATGTCCCAGTCTTGACATACGGATGCGAGTCATGGGCAATGACTACAACCAATAAAATCCAGATCCAAACCTCAGAAATGAGGTATCTTCTTCTTCTTCTTCGTTCGCCCTGAAAAGGACGGTGGTTGCGTTGTGTCTGTTTCCAACGTAGCTGTGATATCTGCACCTTTCGGTCGACACATCCGACTTCTGCACGGCATTTTTTAGGACCGGGTTTGCCTTCCCATTGCGATCCGTACTCGCTCAGCCAGCCTGCATTGCTGCAGACTGTTTCCAGGACCACCACATGGAGGTGGAGCACGGTCTTGACCAGCTCTGGTTCGCTGGTCCTGACGCAGGCAGTCAAGCTATGAGTCGCGGACTGCGGTCTCTATTGCTGCGTCTTGAGGTCCCAAATGAGGTATCTGAGGAAGGTGGTTGAAGTAACAAGAAGAGACATGGTACGCAACCAGACGATACGTCAAGGCCTTAAATCCTACCCCCTGCAGACCCAAGTAGAACAGACCCAATTAAGATGGTTTGGCCATGTCTGCAGAATGGGAGAAGATCGGATACCACGACAAGCATGGGAAACAAAGAGCCAAGGATCCAGACCCCGAGGACGACCCAGAGTCCGCTGGGAGGACAACATTAGACAATCTTTGAAGGATCGAGGACTAGAATGGAACCAGGCCAGGAGGAAGACAGCCGATAGGATAGTCTGGCGCTCTCTCTTCCAAACCTCTACACCTCATGGTAGAAGGGGAACGACTAAGTAAGTAAGAGAGATCGAAGCGTGGCTTCCGTTCCAGCTATTTGTGTTATTTTCACTTTTTGGGGGTTTCCCTTTCGGGTGGAGTCTTCTTTGTCCTCTCCTCTGGTTTCATGACTTGTTTTTTCCGCGTTTATCTGGCTGTCCTGATTATCCTTTTCCCTGGGTCCTTTCTTTCCGTTCGCTGTGCTGGTTCCTGATCTTTCTCCTTTGTTGATTTGCCTTTTTGTTGTTTTTCCTTCCGCGCCTCCTTCCCGATTTTCCATTATTGTTTCACTCGTGTCCTTTAGTTCTGTTTTTCTGATTTCAGGGTTCGTGGTCCTGTTTCTTTCTGTCCGGTTTAAAGTTTTTTCTTTTTCTGGAGTTTTGGCCATCGCTTTTCCTTCCCCGGACTGTTTTCTGGTGAATACTACCATTGGTTATTTTCCCTGTCTTTTAGTATGCTACTATTTGTTGTCTTTGAATTATATTCTGATGATTGTATATTATTATATGTAATCTTTGGCTTTTGGCTTATTTTGTTATATATATCTTTACCCCACTACGATTCTTAAATTAAATAGTCCCCTAATACTTAACCTTAGCTACAATAGGCCTACTCTAGTACTAACAACAAAAGTATAAATTATTCACCACTTAAATATGTCTTTCAAGATGGCTGCCTGATCTCACTCAAAGAATTGCCACGTGGCGCTATTTAATTTCTATTATTTTTAATTTCTAAAATTAACTGCAATAAGCTAACATTGAAGGATAAAAAATATCAACTTATCTGAGAACTTGTGTAGTTCGAATGATGTCTTCACTGTGTCTCGTCCTAAAAATGACGTATCAGGCTTGTGTGGTTTGAGGTAAGCAAAAATGCGTGTTACCCCTGTAGTAGACGGAAGTGGTCGTGAGGAGAGGTGCTGTGGAATGAGCGACCGATATATGACCATCGTCTTTTCCTTATATAGTCGGTGTCGTGGTTGAGTTTGAGTGTAGAGTATTTGTCGAGTTGGACAACAGTAGTGAAATCGACAAGGGATAGTGGACTGACAGAGTTATAGATTACACACACAGAAAGGTGTAAATAGGAGATGGACTTGAGACAACCTGGAAGAAGATTTATCAAAATGATCTCTCTCTCCAAGCCTCAACTCACTTATGTCTGTCTAAGCATCTCCTGCTCTCACTCTTTTCTCTTATCATACATAGAGATTCTAGTAAAGAGCTAAAAACAAGTTACTTATGGATGGAAAGGTCATGAATAGCGTATTAATAAAGGTGTAAACTTTATTAAATGAAGAAAAACATGAAAATAATGCATATCATCACAACAACATAAAATTACATCAATAATCAAATAATCATCAATAGTCATCAATAATCATATACACCAACAACCACACACAGATCACCATTCATAAAACCTGTAGAACACAGAGAGATAAATAAATCGAGTGTCAGTCCGTCCGTTTTCGGGGACCATATGAAATAGCTCCAGTAAGTGGTTTTTTTCGTACATATCCTCCATGGGTGATGGAATTAACCTGAATAAAATCACTGTATAGGCGCTATCATTGGTGATTCCTCCCTAATTGCGCGAGGTGGTCTGGAAGACTCTATTTATCTCCTGCTGATCGAATAAACAAACTGAGCGACAGCCTGTCCGCGGTCGTGGGACCAAAAGCTAGCTCCAGAAAGTGTATTACATGTAGATCCTTCGTGAGGGACTAGCCTACAAAACTTTCTTTGTTGGTGCTAAACGTTGGTGACCTCTAATGGCGTGAGGGGGCTGGAACTCTGTCTATCTTTCTTGCTGGCCAAATAACCGAACTGAGCGACAGCCTGTCCGCGGTCGTGGGACCAAATGCTAGCTCCAGAAAGTGTATTACTTGTAGATCCTTCGTGAGGGACTAGCCTACAAAACTTTCTTTGTTGGTGCTAAACGTTGGTGACCTCTAATGGCGTGAGGGGGGCTGGAACTCTGTCTATAGATGGCTGCTCATACGTGCGAAGTTCTACATAGACCCAGAAATACACCAGACGAAGTTACTTGAGGACAAGGCAGTCCCTAGCGCTCTTATCCGACGCTTTTGACCTTTCGTACTAGGCAGTAAATCCTGGTTGGGCTTGCTTGACCGTGGCTTGGCTGAGTGCCCCGTTTAGGCACACAAAGGCTTGGTGCTATCAGATTCTGCTATAGACATGCTGGGCGGTTTTGGATATTCTGGAAGCCGCATTGCTCTGACTGGTAATCCAATAGGCGAGTAGAGAACTACTACTGCATTCGATGTTTCCAGATTTAGCGTTGGCTCGTTGCATTGCGTGAGCTTAACTTGGCGTTGACAAAAAGGTTTAGGTTCAGGAATGGGGGTTGACGACTCGTGATGCTAGATGTACTCAGAATCCCTCTAGAACGAAGAGAATGTGACATTCTTCGCCTGACTGGAGACTTGACTCTAGCAATTCGGTATCCCTGAAACTGAGACCCAAAAAGAGACACCCTTTTACATCAAGCAAATAATAAATCACACTAACTTTATACAAAAAGTTTCGCTCCACTATGGGATCAAATTTATTGTAGTTATTGCTATGATAGTTTAGGGCTGTCTTCAACCATGTCTCCTGTTCCTTAAAAATATCAATTATCAACACGCGCCCGCATAGGCTTAATATCTATTGTACATCCATGTACCCGTCAGCAACATGCTCCAACAGCAAAATCCACTCCTCCTCTCCAAAATAAACACACAGCTGAATGGCCATGTTATTCATCTTACAACATTAAATGAATTTACATAAGCAGATTACAGCATGTGACATTACACAATGTAGTGAAATTGACAGAGATACAACGGTAAAATATCTCCAAAGATAACATTTAAGGATAAAAACATAATGCGTAGGCTGCGAATAGTACATGATCGCCTAGACCGCGGGTCATCATCCTCCATAATAATTGACTTGCTAAACAGGAGGGGAACGGCGGATCAAAAAGGAAAAAAATATGACTGGAGGGATTGCGTGGGGCTAGAGAGGCTAGGGAGACGCAATTGGGGGGGGGAAACGGAGAAAAGTCACGTTTCCCAAGTTGACATAAAAAGTAAGCAACTCGACAGAAGGGACCTTAGATATAATACGCCACAGTCATTTATTGGACGCTTTTGCAATACCAAGCCCTTGATTTGAATTCAGCGGCTAAAACGCAGATGTTTGGAATATTACAAAATTTAAAAAGTACTTTTTTCTTAATATTAATGTTAGGAATATAAAAATTAGCTGGCCGGATGGCCTATTCTGAGCAGTGAACTAATATGGTCTTAATTTTACAGACGGATAGATAATATTGAAGATAATGACAAAAGACAGTGTTGTTCACATCCTCGACAGACTGTATGGAATCTAAAAGTGTCGCTAATTGCACAAAAAAAACACGACCTCGAAACGCAGGTGTTCAAATTTACTTAGTATGGAGGAGAGGGTTTTTGGGTGGTAGCTGTGTCTAAATATAACTTTTAACGACAAAATTTTGGAGGGGAGAGAAAGGTTGGTTCAAAAATCTAGTACATTTTGTAGAAACACAAGTAGAGACGGACAGACTAACAGATAACCATCCATACTTGACTGAAGCATGACTGAAATGACTTTATGGGAGGAAATTTGAAATTTAAAATAAACCTAGGCAGTGATTGGCCACAGACAATCATATCATTAGCGCTCAGACGCGAAAGTGGGGCCATTCTTCAATAGTTGTTCAGTGATAGACACAGATTTTAAAGTGTGGTGATTTCCATATGAAAGAAAGTGTAATAAATTTAGGGACGCCATACTATAGCCAGCAGCTCAGCTGAGTTTTGCTGGCAATTCTGTGTTATTTATTCATAATCTGAGCTGCAAGTTTCTGTTGTCAACAAAGCAGTGACTATTCAGTTGGTGACTTTACTCGAGTGTATCTGTGCAGTACTTGTGACAGAGACCACCATTATTGCCCGCCAGCACGGAGAGGTGGGACCATCAGTTTTCAGCACCAGAGCTACAACGACAAGATGAGTGAGCCTCTGGTCTGCTGGACTTTCACCAAAGCCATTTAGTTACTAATACCCCCATAAAATTCCCACCATTTTCTGGACACTGTGTAGTCAATATAGACAGGTGTGATGAGGCCACCCCAACAGCACAAACAGTAAATATCCTCCCAAGTAGATGACTACTAGAACATTTTAATAAAACTAACTAGTATAGTACATATATATGTACACTATTGCATTTATGATATAATATTCCATGCATTTCTTTCATAATCTCTAAATCTTTTTAAGTTCTGGTCAACCTAAAAAAATTGATCCAGAACAAAATAAATGTAATATAATTTTATCAAAAAATTTTACACACGTGAGTTAGTTCAGTGTATTTTAACATTTGTTAATATTATTAGTCTTCTTAATTATCTGTGGGTGTATTTAGAAACTATCACACCACACTACACATCATTACCCTAGACACTTTACGTAGCCACATTCCTTAAAAAAAATTAAGTGTGAGGTCGTAGTGGTAGCAAGAAAGGCCTTCTGACAATTCACAACTACATTTTATCTCAGGAGCCTTCACAGCTGGCCTCATACAATTACATTTAGTAATATCACCATCATACAATACCATCAACACCACTACATAAATTGGGGTCTTGTCCAGGGATAATTAGCCCAACAGTAATATTAGGATCTCCTGGTGGGAGAAATAAAAGTAGGGAAATAAATTGTAAAATTCCCTTTAACATTAAAAGTGTCCCTGCAGATAAAAGTTGGTGAATCTTCACAGCCAGTAATAATTAATTAGTTAACTGGTTAGTTAGAATTAGTTAGACTATAGTCATAAGAAGTACTTAGTGTATTTACTGGTTAGAGATTTAGCTTGTATATTATTATATTGTCTAAAAAGTATGGCGGAGCTGGCAAAATTTAGATCAGCTGCTGTGCTCACCGCGAAGGAGATGGGAATGGATGGTCAAATTTTAATTCAATACGTAACGGCTGAATGTGATAAATATATTGAACGGGAAGAAAGGAGGTTAGCTGAAGAGAAGAGGTTAGAGGCTGATAGAGAAATTAAGAGGTTGCAGATTGAGGCTGACAAAGAGGCAAAGGCATTGGAGGCCGAAGAAAAACGACAGCAAAGGGAGGCAGAAGATAAAAAGGCCGAAAGGGAGGCAGAAGATAGAAGGTTGCAAAGGGAGCACGAATTACGACTAAGGGAGCTGGAATTACAAGGCCCGGCTCCTGAAAATGGTGCCAGCCCTTTTGCCTCAGATGCTACGCCCAGTCTGGGAGCCTCAAACTCAGCTATGGGGTTTCATTTAGACCATTTTGTTGAAAAAGACGATGACATAGAGGGGTACCTAGGACGTTTTGAGTTATTAGCTACTACATATGGGTTAGAGAGAGAGAGGTGGAGCTTAAAGCTATCACAGGGATTGAGAGGTACTTCTTATGAAGTATTTGCTAAAATGAACAGGGAAGACCAAGACAATTATGACATGTTAAAGCAGGCTTTGTTATTAAGGTACGAGAAGAATGGTGAATTTTATCGTAAGAAATTTAGAAATGCCAAACTGTTGTCTGGGGAGACATACCACCAATTCTCTGCTAGACTAGAAACCTATTTGGAGAAATGGACGGCTCTGGGGAAGACCCAAGATCTTAAAGAAATGATCATGATTGAGCAATTGAGAGAGTCCATGGCTCCAGACATGAGAAAATTTCTCATGGAACAAGGTGCAGAGAAGTTGGGGGAAATTTTAAATGTTGCTGAGAGGTATCAGGCAGCCCAGGCAGAGGTAAGTGGTGCTAAGAAGAAGCACATAGACAATTTTAAAGCTCCACAGCAATTTAATAAATTTGATAATAGAGAGCAGGGAAATAAAGGTAGGACAAACTTTGAGCGGCCAAGAAATGACTATCGCGACAGAAACTCACAGTTCAATGACCAAAAGTTCAATGAAAGAAAACCGTTGAACCAAGGAAAAAGATGGTGTAAATGGTGCAAGAAGGATAACCATAACACCGAATTTTGTAGAAGGAAACCTTCAAACATTGCTGCAATGAAGTCGGGGACGCAAAGATTAAAGGTTAATCCTAAGGGACAACAGGAACCTTATCACCCCCAGTTTGTGAGGATGTTATTTGTAATGGGGTCACCATAAGGTGCCTTTATGATACAGGTTTGGATTATGATTCAGTTGTGAAGTCTAGCCTAGTGGACCCAAGTCAGTATACCACAGAAACAGTGGAAATACAAGGGGCGACTAAGGACATACCACTCATGACACTTCCCATCGCAAGGATAACGGTGAAAACTCGCTATGTGGAAGGAGAAATCAGAGCAGCAGTGATAGATGAACCAATCTACCCTCTGATATTGGGGTGTAGATACGTCTTCTTGGGGAATCCCGAGAAACCTGTGATCATGGCGACAGTGCAGACCAGGTCACAGAAGAAGGAGGAAGAAGGTGAACCTATAAATGCTCATCCAGAGGAGATGAGGAAGGCGCAGGCTGAGGATAGGACACTCAAGCCCTGTTTTAAAAAATTGCCCAAATGCCACACACCTCCGAGCAAGGGGGAATATTTCATGAAGAACAAACTATTATACAGGAAGACAGGAACTAGATCCACTGGTCACGGACAGTTAGTTCTTCCCAAGATATATAGGGCAAACTTAATAAGGAACTTACATGTTGGAAAAGATGGTGACCATGAGAAAGTCGGTACCATCTGCCAAAAGATTGCTCGAAAATACTATTGGCCCGACGTAAATGTCGATGTTGAAAACTTTGTAGAAGCATGTGGCGTATTTCATGAGGGAACACCCACAAAGGGAAAATATGTGCAGGACCTAGAAACGCCACGGGGCAACTTTAGGCCTGAAAGGAAAACTAATTATACTCGGGTAGACAAAGTGGAATGGGAGCCCCCTTTTCACACCCAGTCTTCACTTAAATGGATTAACATGGCCACTATGCGACAAGTACAAAGAAGAAATTTTACCCAGGATAAGATGACAATCCCTCGGTCAGACTTATATAAACTGGAAGAACAGACAAGAGAGCGAAGATCTCTCATAAACAATCTAAAGTGGGGAGACAAACCCCAGAAAAAAATTGGTAGTGGTCGATTTGTGAGTGATGATTCTAGGAAGAAAAGTCCTCATTATAAAGCTTCTAATGGACGGGACCCGATGGGTTCCATGAAAAATAAGTATGATAAATTAAAGATCCAGATGTAACCCTATTAAGGACCTGGACAGATGAGAAGGCGGAAGAGACTGTTACCTCATCTTATCAATATGTGAACGAACTGACTAATCGTTTGAAAGCTGGATGGAAACTGGCAAATGATAATTTGAAGCAAGCCAGGAAGAAACATGCAGCATATTTTAATAGGAAGGCAAAGGACAGGGAACTGGCAGTCGGAGAGAAGGTGCTGCTTCTACTACCCGGAAGCCAGAATAAATTACAAATTGGTTGGCAAGGTCCATATACGGTTTTAGAGAAGGTGTCTAGAACAAACTATAAAATTGACAAAAAGGGGAAGGAAAAAGTTTATCATGTAAACCTGTTAAAGAAGTATCTGGACAGACCACTCCAGGAAAGCACCCCCTTATTGACCTTGGCTATTGCAACCCAGATGCAAAAAGAACCACTCACCTCACATGAATACCCATTACATCCTTGTGAAACCGCAGCACAGGTAAAAGTCAGTAAGCACCTGACTAAAAACCAGAGGGAGAGAGTTCAACAGGTTCTGGAGGAACATACAGATGTATTAACAGATAAACCAGGCCATACAAATTTGCTACAGTATGACATGAAACTGGTAGACTCAAACCCAATCTGTATGAGAGCCTATTCTATTCCGTTCGCGAAGGAGAAGGCATTGAAGGAAGAAATAGAGTATTTGTTGAAGGAGGGGATTATTTCGCACAGTGAATCATCTTTTAGTTCTAGTGTCGTTTTGTTGAGAAAACCGTCTGGGGAACACAGATTGTGCATAGATTACAGGAAACTGAATGCTGTCACAGAAGGACAAGTGGATCCATTACCAGACACAAAACAGTTATTTGCCAGACTGAACAAGGCAAAATATTTTTCAAAGGTGGATCTTAGTAAAGGCTATTACCAGATCCCAGTGAAGCCTGAAGTGAGACCTTATTTGGCTTTTAGCACTTCGGATGGACATTATGAATTCAATATGCTACCATTCGGACTGAAAAATGCTCCGAGTGTGTTTTCAAGGATGATGCGAAAATTGTTGGATCCCCTGAATAACCCATGTATCACGAATTTCATGGATGATATTCTCGTCGCCACAGAGACATTTGAAGAACACATTGAAGCTCTGGAGATGTTGTTTGATAGACTTCGGGAGGCGAACTTAACTGCTAGGCCAACAAAATGTTGTATTGGATGCAAAGAGTTGGAATTCTTGGGACACACTGTATATCAGGGTAATATGACCCCTGATCCTAAGAACTTGGAAAAACTGCAGAGAGCACCTAGGCCACAAACAAAAAAGGACGTGCGATCATTTGTGTCGTTATGCGGATTTTATCAGAAATACATCAAGAATTTTAACGCTATTTGTGCTCCTCTGACTGATCTGACTCGCAAGGGACTTCCAGATAAAATTATTTGGACTGCACAATGTGAACTAGCGTTCCAAGAGTTAAAGGAAAAACTCACTAGCAAGCCTATTCTCAAACTGCCTGATTTGACACAGGACTTTGTCTTAAGAACCGATGCAAGTAATGTAGGACTAGGAGGGGCTTTGTTGCAAAGATCATCTTCACCTGATGGGGAACTGAAACCAGTCGCTTATGCAAGCCGCAAATTGAATAAGGCGGAACAAGGATACTCCACAAGCGAAAAAGAATGTTTAGCATTAATCTGGGCAATAAAGAAGTTTCAAATCTATCTGTATGGTAGGACTTTTGTGGTGGAGACGGACCATCAGCCTCTCGTGTTCTTGTCTCAGGCTAAGCATGAAAACGCAAGATTGCTGAGGTGGTCTTTGTTGCTTCAACCTTATCAGTTTAGTATCCAATATATCCCAGGCAAATTGAATGTCGGTGCAGATTTCCTCAGTCGGCACCCCTGTGATCAAAATTAGAGTAGTGGCAGACGTGAGGAGTAATTTTACCTATGTGTATCGCTGGTTTTGGAACTTGCCATAGGCATGTTTTCAAGTGGGGAGATGTGTAGTGAAATTGACAGAGATACAACGGTAAAATATCTCCAAAGATAACATTTAAGGATAAAAACATAATGCGTAGGCTGCGAATAGTACATGATCGCCTAGACCGCGGGTCATCATCCTCCATAATAATTGACTTGCTAAACAGGAGGGGAACGGCGGATCAAAAAGGAAAAAAATATGACTGGAAAGATTGCGTGAGACTAGAAAGGCTAAGGAGACGCAATTGGGGGGGAAACGGAGAAAAGTCACGTTTCCCAAGTTGACATAAAAAGTAAGCAACTCGACAGAAGGGACCTTAGATATAATACGCCACAGTCATTTATTGGACGCTTTTGCAATACCAAGCCCTTGATTTGAATTCAGCGGCTAAAACGCAGATGTTTGGAATATTACAAAATTTAAAAAGTACTTTTTTCTTAATATTAATGTTAGGAATATAAAAATTAGCTGGCCGGATGGCCTATTCTGAGCAGTGAACTAATATGGTCTTAATTTTACAGACGGATAGATAATATTGAAGATAATGACAAAAGACAGTGTTGTTCACATCCTCGACAGACTGTATTGAATCTAAAAGTGTCGCTAATTGCACAAAAAAAACACGACCTCGAAACGCAGGTGTTCAAATTTACTTAGTATGGAGGAGAGGGTTTTTGGGTGGTAGCTGTGTCTAAATATAACTTTTAACGACAAAATTTTGGAGGGGAGAGAAAGGTTGGTTCAAAAATCTAGTACATTTTGTAGAAACACAAGTAGAGACGGACAGACTAACAGATAACCATCCATACTTGACTGAAGCATGACTGAAATGACTTTATGGTAGGAAATTTGAAATTTAAAATAAACCTAGGCAGTGATTGGCCACAGACAATCATATCATTAGCGCTCAGACGCGAAAGTGGGGCCATTCTTCAATAGTTGTTCAGTGATAGACACAGATTTTAAAGTGTGGTGATTTCCATATGAAAGAAAGTGTAATAAATTTAGGGACGCCATACTATAGCCAGCAGCTCAGCTGAGTTTTGCTAGCAATTCTGTGTTATTTATTCATAATCTGAGCTGCGAGTTTCTGTTGTCAACAAAGCAGTGACTATTCAGTTGGTGACTTTACTCGAGTGTATCTGTGCAGTACTTGTGACAGAGACCACCATTATTGCCCGCCAGCACGGAGAGGTGGGACCATCAGTTTCAGCACCAGAGCTACAACGACAAGATGAGTGAGCCTCTGGTCTGCTGGACTTTCACCAAAGCCCTTTAGTTACTAATACCCCCATAAAATTCCCACCATTTTCTGGACACTGTGTAGTCAATATAGATAGGTGTGATGAGGCCACCCCAACAGCACAAACAGTAAATATCCTCCCAAGTAGATGACTACTAGAACATTTTAATAAAACTAACTAGTATAGTACATATATATGTACACTATTGCATTTATGATATAATATTCCATGCATTTCTTTCATAATCTCTAAATCTTTTTAAGTTCTGGTCAACCTAAAAAAATTGATCCAGAACAAAATAAATGTAATATAATTTTATCAAAAAATTTTACACACGTGAGTTAGTTCAGTGTATTTTAACATTTGTTAATATTATTAGTCTTCTTAATTATCTGTGGGTGTATTTAGAAACTATCACACCACACTACACATCATTACCCTAGACACTTTACGTAGCCACATTCCTTAAAAAAAAATTAAGTGTGAGGTCGTAGTGGTAGCAAGAAAGGCCTTCTGACAATTCACAACTACATTTTATCTCAGGAGCCTTCACAGCTGGCCTCATACAATTACATTTAGTAATATCACCATCATACAATACCATCAACACCACTACACACAAATAAATCGCATGTCCCCCTGGGGAAATATATTAATATTCCACAAAATGAGTACAAAGAAAATGCAATGTTCTTGCTATAATACAGTTGTGACTGAGTCATAAGGTAAAATGTTTTCCATGGCTGGTGGCTGCTCCTGTGAAAGCCATGACCAGAGTCTAGCCACACAAGTAAGCATAAAATGATTCTCCCTTGCCACTGGAAATATCTATCAACAAGGAATAGGCGACTATCTCCCATAATTCCGTGTTATTACCTGCATCTCAATATTCAGTTTTTAAGTGAACAATCCACACCTGACATTATCTTACAGAAATGACAGTTAATTTAGCCTATTCTTAACCCATGATAAGCGTCTGTGGACTGATTCTACGCCTATTATCTGTTATTGTAAGTCTAACATTTAACCCATGATAAACCGTAACAGTTTAAACACCCTTACTAGGCCGTAGACAGCGCTACCTTATCACTGAACTAAATTACTAGGAGACGTCCTCAGAAATGAATTCACTTTCCTAACAGATATATAAAAGCTAACATGAACGCATCATATTATAATAAGATATGTCAACTCACCCCGAAAATGACTAGAACATAGGCAAACACATTCTAGTACTGTGTTAAAGTTTGCCTTATCTCATGATGGTCATCTACGGGCCAGGAATATTCACGAATGTCTTTGTCTTATTAACCCCGTCTACTCTTATAGATTACAAGGCCGCTCCCCCCGGACACCTGGCCTGCATATTTCTTCAGAGGTATCGGCGTAATCGTAATACCGGGTAAGACAAAGGTTTCAGAAGCAACAACTTTGCGAAAATTCCCCCAGAGAGACAATCATAATATTATGTGCTCTTTGCTCATCTAAGGGCAAACAACCCACAAACTGACCGCGATTGTTATCTCCCCCTGAAACAGATCAAACTCGTTACCCAGGCCTCAAAGGGTACTAGCCGCTCGTGGCTAACACTTTAAGCGTAACAGACGTTCTTCTGATCAGGCCAGGTGTGCTGACGTAACATTATCGTTCGCTGACCGCTGCAGGCTCGAACGTAAACAATCTCGGGTGGGGTTTGAGGAGGAGAAAACAATTGGGCCACACAGGTAACAAAGCAAAGAGAAACAAAATGTCTGGGAAAACAGAACATTAAAGAGTAATAACATTGAGACGAGATGGAAAAATAAATTAAGTCACTGTCTACGTGACAAGTTGCCCCCTTTTTTAAAGTGCGTGAAACACGGACTAAATGACAGTAATTTATCTTTTCCATAGACGTCCATTACATGTCATTGAACATCCTATAATCATAATACAAATTCGTTTCCAACTTCTGTCAGTACTTAGCTATTGAGAGGATTGGTTACTATCATCCGAATGAACACCCTCCCTTGGTACAAATGCAAGCTAGTAACTGACTATCTGTAGCTTCTTATCTCAGATTAAAGAGCTACTCCTGAAAAAAAATTAACCCTTAAAAATTTTTTTTCTGACTTTTACAACAATAGTCGTCAGATTTGTCAACCAAAAACTCAGCAGTGTTACCATCAACCTTTACCAGCTGTCTCATGTGTAGCATGAACAATAAATGTAACTAAATATTATGAATGCTGTGGAGAAAAACGCTGTTCAGACTTCCTCCAAAAGAAATAGTTCGATATGTCTAGGGGAAAGAAATTCCTATAATCTGCCGAACACTAAACTCTAAGAATCAGAATAGAATCTTGTGAGAGATTCATCTTCGGAACGAGCCCACATTATATGTTAGATTCATACCGGACTGAGCCACCATTTGTCGTGGTTGAGTTTGAGTGTAGAGTATTTGTCGAGTTGGACAACAGTAGTGAAATCGACAAGGGATAGTGGACTGACAGAGTTATAGATTACACACACAGAAATGTGTAAATAGGAGATGGACTTGAGACAACCTGGAAGAAGATTTATCAAAATGATCTCTCTCTCCAAGCCTCAACTCACTTATGTCTGTCTAAGCACCTCCTGCTCTCACTCTTTTCTCTTATCATACATAGAGATTATAGTAAAGAGCTAAAAACAAGTTACTTATGGATGGAAAGGTCGTGAACAGCGCATTAATAAAGGTGTAAACTTTATTAAATGAAGAAAAACATGAAAATAATGCATATCATCACAACAACATAAAATTACATCAATAATCAAATAATCATCAATAGTCATCAATAATCATATACACCAACAACCACACACAGATCACCATTCATAAAACCTGTAGAACACAGAGAGATAAATAAATCGAGTGTCAGTCCGTCCGTTTTCGGGGACCATATGAAATAGCTCCAGTAAGTGGTTTTTTCGTACATATCCTCCATGGGTGATGGAATTAACCTGAATAAAATCACTGTATAGGCGCTATCATTGGTGATTCCTCCCTAATTGCGCGAGGTGGTCTGGAAGATTCTATTTATCTCCTGCTGATCAAATAAACAAACTGAGCGACAGCCTGTCCGCGGTCGTGGGACCAAAAGCTAGCTCCAGAAAGTGTATTACATGTAGATCCTTCGTGAGGGACTAGCCTACAAAACATTCCTTGTTGGTGCTAAACGTTGGTGACCTCTAATGGCGTGAGGGGGGTCTGGAACTCTGTCTATAGATGGCTGCTCATACGTGCGAAGTTCTACATAGACCCAGAAATACACCAGACGAAGTTACTTGAGGACAAGGCAGTCCCTAGCGCTCTTATCCGGCGCTTTTGACCTTTTGTACTAGGCAGTAAATTCTGGTTGGGCTTGCTTGACCGTGGCTTGGCTGAGTGCCCCGTTTAGGCACACAAAGGCTTGGTGCTATCAGATTCTGCTATAGACATGCTGGGCGGTTTTGGATATTCTGGAAGCCGCAATGCTCTGACTGGTAATCTAATAGGCGAGTAGAGAACTACTACTGCATTCGATGTTTCCAGATTTAGCGTTGGCTCGTTGCATTGCGTGAGCTTAACTTGGCGTTGACAAAAAGGTTTAGGTTCAGGAATGGGGGTTGACGACTCGTGATGCTAGATGTACTCAGAATCCCTCTAGAACGAAGAGAATGTGACATTCTTCGCCTGACTGGAGACTTGACTCTAGCAATTCGGTATCCCTGAAACTGAGACCCAAAAAGAGACACCCTTTTACATCAAGCAAATAATAAATCACACTAACTTTATACAGAAAGTTTCGCTCCACTATGGGATCAAATTTATTGTAGTTATTGCTATGATAGTTTAGGGCTGTCTTCAACCATGTCTCCTGTTCCTTAAAAATATCAATTATCAACACGCGCCCGCATAGGCTTAATATCTATTGTACATGCATGTACCCGTCAGCAACATGCTCCAACAGCAAAATCCACTCCTCCTCTCCAAAATAAACACACAGCTGAATGGCCATGTTATTCATCTTACAACATTAAATGAATTTACATAAGCAGATTACAGCATGTGACATTACACAAATAAATCGCATGTCCCCCTGGGGAAATATATTAATATTCCACAAAATGAGTACAAAGAAAATGCAATGTTCTTGCTATAATACAGTTGTGACTGAGTCATAAGGTAAAATGTTTTCCATGGCTGGTGGCTGCTCCTGTGAAAGCCATGGCCAGAGTCTAGCCACACAAGTAAGCATAAAATGATTCTCCCTTGCCACTGGAAATATCTATCAACAAGGAATAGGCGACTATCTCCCATAATTCAGTGTTATTACCTGCATCTCACTATTCAGTTTTTAAGTGAACAATCCACACCTGACATTATCTTACAGAAATGACAGTTAATTTAGCCTATTCTTAACCCATGATAAGCGTCTGTGGACTGATTCTACGCCTATTATCTGTTATTGTAAGTCTAACATTTAACCCATGATAAACCGTAACAGTTTAAGCACCCTTACTAGGCCGTAGACAGCGCTACCTTATCACTGAACTAAATTACTAGGAGACGTCCTCAGAAATGAATTCACTTTCCTAACAGATATATAAAAGCTAACATGAACACATCATATTATAATAAGATATGTCAACTCACCCCGAAAATGACTAGAACATAGGCAAACACATTCTAGTACTGTGTTAAAGTTTGCCTTATCTCATGATGGTCATCTACGGGCCAGGAATATTCACGAATGTCTTTGTCTTATTAACCCCGTCTACTCTTATAGATTACAAGGCCGCTCCCCCCGGACACCTGGCCTGCATATTTCTTCAGAGGTATCGGCGTAATCGTAATACCGGGTAAGACAAAGGTTTCAGAAGCAACAACTTTGCGAAAATTCCCCCAGAGAGACAATCATAATATTATGTGCTCTTTGCTCATCTAAGGGCAAACAACCCACAAACTGACCGCGATTGTTATCTCCCCCTGAAACAGATCAAACTCGTTACCCAGGCCTCAAAGGGTACTAGCCGCTCGTGGCTAACACTTTTTTTTTTCCTTAACCAGCAGCACTTGGGCTTTCAGCCCTTCGGCCCAATGACATGTCATTGCGAGGCTGGGGAACCTGAGGACTTTCCTTCCAACCCGGTCAGGAGCTTCGCTCCTTCCCATCCACAGAGGGTTTATCACAGGAGCCGTTCAGGCTATTCAGTCAAATTTCCGGCCGTAAACATTTCTTCAAACGCCGACGCCCGGGTTTGAACCATGAACACCTGGTTGCCAGTACAACGCCGAAGCCATTACACCAGCGCGGCTCCCTGGCTAACACTTTAAGCGTAACAGACGTTCTTCTGATCAGGCCAGGTGTGCTGACGTAACATTATCGTTCGCTGACCGCTGCAGGCTCGAACGTAAACAATCTCGGGTGGGGTTTGAGAAGGAGAAAACAATTGGGCCACACAGGTAGCAAAGCAAAGAGAAACAAAATGTCTGGGAAAACAGAACATTAAAGAGTAATAACATTGAGACGAGATGGAAAAATAAATTAAGTCACTGTCTACGTGACAGTCGGAGACATATTTCTGCCTAGAGTCTTCTCTTATTTGTCGATTAGTCTCGAATTCTTTCCAACTGATGTTCATGATTTTTATAAGACATTTGTTCTCGAATGTATTCAGCTTGTTCTCCAATGATTTTGTTATTTTCCAACTCTCACAGCCGTATGTTAACACTGAGATAACTTTTGAATTAAACAAACGAAGCTTGGTATGTATATTCAGTGATCGTAATTTCCAAATGTTAGATAATCTATTGAAGGCACTAGCTGCCAAAGCAATTCTAGTATGAATTTCTCTTGTTGTGTCACCATCCTGAGTCATTTTACTGCCTAAATAATTAAAAGATATACCAGGTATACCAGGTTCGAAACCTGCTGCAAGCGGTTTGGTAGCAGATCGCTTTGTGTGGATTTTTAACAATGGTATAAGCGCCGTAGCGTTCAGAAAGCAATGACAAACTACTGAATGGAAAAAAAAATTGCCTAGAAAAATCACAAACAGCCAATAAAAGCTGGGGTTGATTGCCACGTCCTGTAAAGGATAAGCAACTAACTTAACGATAAGGTCGATGGTGGTTAAAATAATATAATGTTGATGATCAAGTTGATGGTGGCTAAAATAAAATCGATGATCATAGTGATGATGGTGAAATAATACCGTTGTTGATAATAGCTAACATAATGTTGATAACATGATGATTACATCTATAAAAAAAATGTTCGTGATAATGAGTTCGGCGATGAAATTAATGATAACAGTGCGGATTAGAATTACAATGATTGCGGCGATAGCGACCCGATGATCATTCATCTAAATATTTTCTTACATGTAAAAAAGAAAATCGTTAGAAAAATTTGATAACCCGCGGCCTTCTATTGTTATCATCAGTGCGTTATTGATCCAGTGAAATATTGATTCCGTTAATGGTTGTTAAAAAGGGGTTAGATTCTGGAACTGGTACGGACTCGTTTGTAGCCCATGGTTGCATCCAAACCTACCAACAGAAACAGTTAATTTTCTTTATGGCGTCTGCAGGGTAAATCTCAGCGTGTCAGATTCTGGTTCGTTTTGTAATGTAGAATGACCTGGTTGTTGCGATTCTGTTCGTGAAGGATGCACAGTTTAGTTTGATAAAGTCTGTGGTGTTTATTTATTTACATAAACATTAATGGCATGTGGAGGTTACTTAAGTATTCAGATGTTTCAGACTTTTGTAGCTTAAATATTTGCAGACATGTTTGCGTAGTTAATGAGGTCATTTGTCGTTAGACAGGCTGGGCGGTTTTAGAGCGCGTTCCTCTCGTGGCAAAGTTACCAGGTAGCGTCCGTCGCTCTCCAGTCTACGTTCTATAAATGGGTGCCTGACTCCGCTCTTCAGTTAGGGAAAGCAAAGGCATCGAGGAAGGGAACTGGTCACTTATAAAGCTGGATCTAATATAGTGGAGACTCTAACACTTCACTCCTCCGGCAGATTCTGTTATGGGACTACCTTTTTTATAAGGTAATTATGTTCAGAAACAGGCGATCGTTTGTAATTTAACAATGTACAAAACAATTAAAAGCTTCCCACTGTGTTATGTACATGAAACCAAAAACAAAAAAGTGTATTACGGTAGTACTACTGTTGTATACAGTTTAAATGTGTCTAGACATATCCTAGATGTGTCCTTTATTCACGCGCAGAAACATCAAAGATGTGTAGTTTTCATATTAACTGACGCGTCTAGTTTACGTATTAACAACAGCATCTAGTTTACGCATTAACAACATCCAGTTTAATATTAATAATGTGTAGTTTACATATTAACAACAATGTATAATTTACGTATTATCAATAACATCAATGTATAGTTTGCGTATTTACAGCAGCGTCTAATTTACGTATTAATAACAAGGTCTAGTTTAATATTAACACCGTCTAGTTCAAATATTAACACTAATGTCTAGTTTACGTTTCATCATCAACAACAACGTCTAATTAATATACGCCTGGCTTACAAATTAACAAAAATCTCAAAGTAGTGGAGTTTTAGTATCAAAATCATCATATTACACATTAACAACAACATCAAAAATGTGTAATTTACATATTAACAGCAACATCAAACAAGATTTAGTTTACATACAAAAAACTTTGAAGATGCGTAGTTTACATATTAACAACATTTATCAACATTAATGATGTGTAATTTATATATTAACAACACCAAAGCTGTTTAGTTTACATATTAACAACAACAACATTAAAGAAGATTAGTTTACATATTAACAACAACATCAACGATTTGTAGTTTCCAGTTAACAACATAAAAATGGCGTAACTTTTTTAGGGGCTCATAACGTTAGCGAATGTGCTGTAACATCAAAAGCACGTAACTTAAATATATGTGGGCAAACATATAAAATATGTGTAGTTTAAACTTATCTAGAAACATCAAAGACGAGTGATATATACTTATGCACGCAAGATTGAATATGCGTACAAGTGTGTTAAGATGAACATACAGCACTATTTATCAATACATATACGGCATATGTGGAAATGTGCAGATAAATATAGATATCTGAGGATATGCACTGATTAGCATCAATATCTGGATGTGTAATGGTGAGTATGAATAAATGCATGTGCAAAAATGAGTATCGGCGTCTCTGGATGTGTCCAACTTGGTTTTTGGATTTCTGTATATAGGCTGTTCACCACCCTTCAGCAACCCAAGAAGCACAAGGCCTTCAACAAACTTGTATGCCAAGTCTTCGAGTCACGTGGCATCAGCTCAAGGTCTTTCCAGGTCGTCTCCATCCCCTTTGTGCCTGTCTTAAGTCTGTATGTGTGTTGTTGTTGTTTTGTTTTTTTTGTCTCTACTTTCCTTACACTGAGGATTCCAGAACAAAGACTGCCTTGTAATGCTAATAACAGATTTCCTCAATGTGTGTCCTATCCATCGCCAGCGTCTTCTTCTCAACTCTTGTTCCATCTGCAGTTGTCTGGTTCTTGTCATCAGTTCCACATTATAGTGATCTTGTCATACCACTTACATCTTTCTATTTTATGCCAGCGCGTATTTATGACGTCTTGCTGTCTTCTCGCTTGTTTTTTTTGTTTTTTGTTTTTTTTGGTTCTCTTCAATGTTTCAAAGCCACACACTAGGAATAGCAGAGTTGGACGTATGAGAGGATGCATTCGTCGTGTATATAACCAGCGAGCTACAGGAACAGTTAGCATTCACACTCTTAGACATACAATGAACGAAAGAACGAACTTTATATTCAAAGGGTTAAGAATTTGGCGCGCAGGCCCGTCTAAGATTCTGCCCTTCCACTCTCATTTATCTTGTATACTATATCCTTCCATTCCCACATGTTACTTTAAGCATTAATTTAAAGGCATGCAACATTATAAAGGTAATATAACAGCATACATGTATAGTATCCTATCATAATCAAAATTAAGTATGTTTAAAAAATAGTAGGGAGACTCAGCACCTATGGGTTTGCTCGGAGTGCAAAGATGTCGATTCTGTTCAACAATAACAATAGGACATTTGACATTTGAGTTGAGGATCTTTATTTGCGTGTTGGACTTGATTTCTCTTGATCTCCAAGCATTTCCCAATGCAATGAAAGCTCCGCTTGCTTTTTGTATTCTTATTTTGATACCACTGTCTATCCCTCTAACTTTGTCTTCATTGCTGTCAAGATAGATATATGATTCTGCATCGTGTAGGGGTGTTTCTTCGTTGCCTGCATTTATTCTCATAACTTCGCCTTTTCTCTGTTTATTTTCAGACCCATTCGCCATGACATCCCATCAAGTATTTTAATTTTGTCTTGCATCTCATTATGGTTTGATTTCGTTTGTTGCGGTTTTAAGGACAATCTCCATTGCACACGGACGACTACATCAGTTCTACGATCTCCCTTAGATCAGAGAAGGATGATCTTAGCCCAGTGCATGAACTCCGTAGCACCGGCGAGGATCCCAATGTGTGTATACAGGAATCACTTACTTACTTACTTAGTCGTTGCTTTTCTACCGTGAGGTGTAGAGGTTTGGAAGAGAGTGTGCCATACTATCCTATGTGCTGTCTTCCTCCTGGCCTGATTCCATTCTAGTCCTCGGTCCTTCAGCGGACTCTGTGTCGTCCTGGTGGAGGTCTGGATCCCTAGATCTTAGCCTCCCATACCTGCCGTTCTTCTCCCATTCTGCAGGCATGGCCAAACCATCTTAGTTGGGACTGTTCTTCTTGGGTCTGCATGTGTTGGGTTTTGCAGGCCTTGAAGTATCGTCTGGTTGCGGACCATGTTTCGTCTTATTACTTCAACCACCTTTCTCAGATACCTCATTTCTGAGGTTTCATGGATCACACATTCTACAAATATTTCTGTAGTGGGTATGTTTCATAACTTTTAAATTTTGCCAGGGCAGCGGCAGTGTGGCGTACTCTTTACGATTTCCAACTGCCGTGGGATTTTTAAAGTATACGACTTGCATACGTGACCTCCTACTTTTTCGCCCTTATCTGAGAAGGCTATGCATCCGATCTCACTTACCCAGGAGATCAGGTGGGAATATGACATCATTAGGAACCACTGGTTTTGAAAAAGAAGCTGGTACCTTCAGAATTAAAGGCAGATGCCATACCTTTCAGTCACTCCGGCCCCCAGATGTCGGTTATGGGACAGAAGAGCCAGGTCATCGGCAAAATCTAGATCCAAGACGTAACCAAAACTTCAAAATAGTGTTGCCTCTTATTCAGTTAGAGGCTTCCCTATCAGCTTCAGTATCATCACATGTCAAGCGTTTTCAACACTAAAAGCATTTCTTTTATTTGTAGTTACGACGTTCCTATTATTTTTATTGGGGACACAAATAGCATTGTGTGAACCGGCCAATTTTATTTCATAATCTCATTATTTTCCTTTTTTTTAAAAACATTCGTTACATTAGCCTATGTATGTAATGTAATTAGCCTAGGTGTCGGAGTAGCTAAGAAGTATGGAGCCCGCCTCGAATTCTACAGTGACTTGGTTCGATTTCCAGTAAAGGGAATATAGTTTATGGATATTTTCTTTCAGAACCAGTGGTCCTAATGATGTCATACTCCCCCCTTGTCTCCTGGGTAGTGAGATCGGATGCCTAATCTTCTCGGATACGGGCGAAAATATAGGAGGTCCCATGTACAAGTTATGCACATTAAACAATCCCACGGCAGTTGGAAATCGTATAGTAGGCCATACAATCGCTGCTCAGGCATTACTCGTGGCGAGAATCTCCGGTTAGTATATCTAACCTGAGACTGATTTTTACGTGAGTATCCCTTTTTTCCCTGTACACTGGCAGGTGTCAACTCGCCATTCAGGCAGATACTCGCCGTCTTCGGAGGGTACCCATTAGAGCTGGGTCGGCTCAGGAGCCGCCAGTCCCTGGTCGACGACACTTCTTCAAATGTTTTCGCCCAGTGCTCGAATGAATCCAGTCTAAGTCCCGGTCGACGATACTTCTTCAAATGAACTCGCCCTGGATCACCCGATCGCCAGCGCAGTGTGGTAACCATTACACCAGCGTGGCTCCCCGCTGCCCAGGTAAAAATTAGAAACCTACCCACCTCAAAAATATTTATAGAATGTGTGACTTCTACACCTCACGGTAGAAGGGGAACGACGACATTGGGATTAAGTAAGTGCAAGTAAGATTCCCTATGCTGTTATCGGACACTGTTGGAGTTGTCCGTGTGCAATGAAGATAGTCCTTAAACCCAAACCAAACCATACATTAGCCTAATTTTGTAACCTTAATAAATTTACCAAGTGGTTATGTCAACCTGACAAATTTTAACAAACCGGTTCCGCGACCGGCTGTATATACCAAGTCATTTTGTATTTCGTCCAATCGTGCTCAGGAGATCGATCTCTGATTATGAGAAATATAAAGACTAATATAAGGTAATGCATGGGATTGGCAACTTCAGCACGCAAAACAGATGGCTACAGACCAGAGGCGTCACTAGGGGGTGCGGGTGGTGCGGACCGCACGCGGGTGACACCATCAGAGGGGGTGATCAGCTGAGGGGGTGACACCAAAATGACTGTCTATAAAATTGTCATGCAGTGTTTCAGCAGAAATTTATTATTTTTTTATACAAATATCCCTGTAGTTAGTTAAAACGACAAAAACATTTTTCGTAAGCCCAGCTTACATGTACTGTATCAATATACCTACAAGGTTAAAATTTCTATGCTAGTTTACTATTTGAACCTTCTAAAGCGCAATATGATTTAGTCGAGATGTTCACTACGTGCTGAAATGCTTGTGTATTTGTTCCTGTTTATTTTTTTTGGCATTATTTCATTTATGAGTATATTTCCATTTGCATTTACGAGTAACATTAGTACAAAAAACATTACTAAGAATTCTGTATGATCTGGTACGGGAGGAGGTCCATGGGGGTGACACCATGAGTTACCGCTCCGGGTGACACCAACCCTAGTGACGCCTCTGCTACAGACACCACTACTGCAAGATCACGTGAATGTTTGATGCTGGCTTCCTGTAAGAGATCCAGCTGCAAGGGTTTCTCCGTAAGGATAGATAAGGAATATGGCGATGATAACCTTGTTTCACTTGCAGCTTTTATCTCAGATCTCATTTCACAGATGAAAATGGTTGCCTCTTATTCCTCGGCCTGGCATTGACAGTAAAATGTTGATATACATATTGTATTTACCAGGCTGTCCTTCTACCAGGCGCGTCAACTTGGTTGCGGATGGTCAATGAACCTCCAGATATAGGGGTTAGCTGTGAATACTGAATAAACAGCCGTGGACAAAAACAGATATTTCGGACAGATAGGGTTTGTGATCAACTCCGCCTATGCCGGTCCCAAGCCCGGATGAAAAAGGAGGAGGGCGGCCTGCATGGAGGCCGTAAGGAGGCAGCCCCTCCACCATGCAAAGGCACAACAGGCCAATCACCTGTTTGCTTTAAACCATGATTACGAGTAACACGAGAGAGAAAACCGGACTGATTCTAAAGGCGACGAACTGGAACGGACTACGGACTACGACTTATGGAACATGGAACACAAGAAGTATAAATGGGAAGGAAGAGGAGCTGGTGGAAGAGATGAGGAAAGCAAAACTAGAAATCCTGGCTATAACGGAAACAAAGAAAAAAGGACAAGGAATCATGGATCTCATTGGCAACACGCTGCTCTACAGTGGTGTACCCATATCCGAAAGAGCTAAAGGGGGTGTGGGTTGCATTGTGGCCCAAAATCAAAAAGATAGTATCAATGGGTGGAACTTTGTCTCAGAGCGCATTATGGTTGTGAAACTAAAAGAAGGAGAAACCATAGTCAACCTGGTCATAGTGTATGGGCCAAATGAGGATGAGAGAGCAGAGGTCAAGGAGGAATTCTTCGAGCTGCTTCAAAGGACAGTGGATGACTGCCTAGATGAAGTTATCATGCTCGGAGATTTTAATGCCAGAGTTGGAAATGACCATGCTAGATGGGGTGGAGTTATCGGAAGATATGGAGAAGATACTCTCAATGACAATGGAAAGCGACTCCTTAGATTCTGCAGTGAGCAGAATCTGATCATTACAAACACAAAGTTCCCCCATAAGCGCATACATGCATACACTAGATGTGAACCAACAAAGAATGAGAAGTCAGTGATCGACTATGTCATTGTTCGGAGAAGCTCATTCAAATATGTCCGAGATGCAAGAGTCTGGAGGGGGCCAGAGATTGGAAGTGATCACTACCTGCTAACAATCGAAAGAACAACTGAAAGAGTTGCTCAGCCTAAGAACTGCTCAACATCACGCAAGAAACCAAGTAAACGAGCAGGAGAAATGAGCATTAGGACCTACAAGCTGAGAGAGCCAGAAATTAAGACCAGATATCAGGGGCTTATTGCTGCATCGGTGAGCAACACAGAAGAACAACCTGATGACTTGGAAACCCTCTGGATTAAATTCAAGGATATCATAAAGACAGCTGCTGCAGAAGCATGTGGTGAAGTCCGACTTGGGAACCAGAGAAAGAGGACACCTTGGTGGACAGAGGAAGTCAAAGAGAAAATAAGAGAGAAGAAAATGGCATGGAAACAATACTTAGGAGCTAAAAACACAACAGGACAAATAGAAAAATATAGAGAATATGTGACACTCAGAACAGAAGTAAAGAACAAAGTGCTAGCAGCAAAACAGAAGTCCTGGGAAGAATTTGGAGAAAAGCTAGAAAAAGATGCACAAGAAAACCAGAAATTGTTCTATAAGACCCTAAAGAACATGAGGAAGGAAAAACAATGCCCTCTCAAATTTATAAAGGACAAGCAAGGCAAATTGCTTACTGCCCCGAAGGAAGTAATGGAAAGATGGAAAGAATATTTCTCAGAACTCCTTGATGGTGAGCAAGGTAAAACATCAGAAATGATAACCACTAGCACAGAAGAGGAAACCAATGGTGATGAAGATGACATAAAGATGGAAGAACTGAAGGCAGCACTGGAGAAAATCAAGATGGGCAAAGCAGCAGGGCATGATGGTATAACACCAGAAATGGTTAAGTACATGGGAGCATCAGGCGACCTGTTACTCTTAAGGGTCCTACAGGCAGCATGGTGCAACAAGACCATACCAAAGGATTGGGAGATCGCCATCATAACACCAATTTTCAAAAAGGGTGACAATCGACAGTGTGGAAACCATAGAGGCATATCCCTTCTCAGTGTCCCTGGAAAAATCTACTCTAGAATCCTAGAGCAGAGACTCCGACGCCTAGCTGAGCCACAATTTGATGAGGTCCAGTGCGGATTCTGAGCAAACCGAAGTACTCAAGACCTAATCTTCACACTCAGACAGCTGAGTGAAAAGGCCCTTGAGTATAAGAGTGAGATCCATCTTTGTTTCATAGATCTGGAAAAGGCGTTTGACAGGGTCCCTTGGAGCAAACTTTGGGACTGTTTGGCAAGGAAAAATATTCCAGCACCTCTGATTCATGCTATACAGAGCTTCTACAAGTCTTGCAGAAATTATGTGAGGACAGCAAACCATAAGTCAGAAGAGTTCAGGACCACCACTGGTGTAAGACAAGGTGATATCCTATCACCTTATCTCTTCATACTCCTTATGGACGATGTCATCAAGGCATGTAAGGAGAGAACAAGAAAGTATTCAGTGGGGTACTGGAAGATGAGACAGGTCTATATTTCAGAGCTGGCATTTGCTGATGATGTTGCCCTGATTGCTAAATCAGAGGCACATCTCCAATCCAACCTGCAAGTCTGGAAGGAAGAGCTGGAGAAGAGAGGGATGGTCATAAGCAGCTCTAAAACACAATTCATGGTGATAACACGAGAAGAAAGCAGACATCAGATTAAGCTGGGAGAACAGGTCCTGGAGCAGGTCGACCACTTTAAATACCTCGGAGCTATTATAGACCGAAAGGGAGGCATCAAAGAAGAGTTGGCCACTCGAAAAGCAGCAGCTGGGAGACTTTTTCAGGCCATAAATCGAGGATTCCTCAGCAAGAGAGAGGTTGGTAAGAAAACGAAGATGGCTGTATACCGCTCCACCTATGTCCCAGTCTTAACATATGGATGCGAGTCATGGGCAATGACTACAACCCATAAAATCCAGATCCAAACCTCAGAAATGAGGTATCTGAGGAAGGTGGTTGAAGTAACAAGAAGAGACATGGTACGCAACCAGACGATACGTCAAGGCCTAAAATGCCACCCCATACAGACCCAAGTAGAACAGTCCCAACTAAGATGGTTTGGCCATGTCTGCAGAATGGGAGAAGATCGGCTACCACGACAAGCATGGGAAACAAAGAGCCAAGGATCCAGACCCCGAGGACGACCCAGAGTCCGCTGGGAGGACAACATTAGACAATCTTTGAAGGACCGAGGACTAGAATGGAACCAGGCCAGGAGGAAGACAGCCGATAGAATAGTCTGGCGCTCTCTCTTCCAAACCTCTACACCTCACGGTAGAAGGGGAACGACTAAGTAAGTAAGTAAGTAAGGGTTTGTGATCCTTAGTTGGTAGCCTATCTAGAAGAAGGTAAAACTCTGATTTCAAACCACCGCTGCCTTGCGGGAATATCCGTTTAGAGGAAAGGCTTCGGGAGTGAACCTTGAGAATAAATCCGGAGTCGGAGTCACCTAAGGTAGTCTAATGGTGATTCGACATTATTCTGGTAACTTCTGCGACATCGCTGGTACCACATTGTATCGGCTGCTGCCGTTCCACTGGAGCTACCGGATATGTGGAGAGGGGGAACATAATGCATGGGCAACAGCTTGATCTTCATATAAGTGTGCCCAAACTAGCGCCCTGGAAAGGACACTCCAGCTTCACCGTAAGATGTCGAAATTGTAGTGGATTTGATGGTACTGTATGGTTGATGTTACCTAGTGTGATGCATGAGGTCAGCTGTGAAGGCTCCTGAGATAAATGTAGCTGTGAATTTACAGAAGGCCCTTCTTGCTACCACTTACGACCTCACACATATCTTTTTTACTAATGAATGTGGCTACGTTAAAAATCTAGGGTACTGATATGTAATGTGTTGTGGTAGATTACATACACACACACACAGATATTTAATAAGTCTAATAATATTACTAAAATTTATAACACACTGAACTAACTCAAGCTGTTTAAATTTTTGATATTAAATTTTCTTTAAGTTTATTTGTTCTGAACCAAGGTTTTATTTTGGTCAGAACATATGAAAGGTTTTGAAATTATGAATGAAATGCATGAATATATGTCATAATAAAAAAGAAAATGTGTACATATGTATTTCAAATGACTGGTTAATAGTAATTATCTTAAGATAGTCCCAGGAGAATTTATTTCTAGATGAGCAGTTGGGGTGATATCATCACTCCCTGTCTATGACTACCAAACATTGTCCCTTCACTGATGGGAGTAATACAAGTTTTATTTCCCAAAATTTTTGTGGGTGACAACAACGATGGAGTACAAAGATATCTCGGTACTCATGGCATAGGCTGTATGAATCAAAATGGCGAAAGACTTCTAGAACTTTGTGAAATATCAAACCTCGTTGTGGCAGACACCATCTTTCCACATAAGAATATCCACAAGATAACATGGAATTCACCTGATGGCAGAACTAAGAACCAGATAGATCACTTCTGCATAAGCGCTAAATTTCGCTCATCAGTTCAAGACGTCAGAGCATACAGAGGTGCAGAGATCGGAAGCGATCATAACCTCTGCATAGCTAAAATGAGAATTAAACTGAAGAAGTTATACCAACCGAATAAAAATAGAAGAATAAATGGGAACAACTGAGAACAGCAATGACAGAAGCAGCTGTAGCGACCACCGGATACCTAGTACATAAAAAGAAAAAATGGATGAGAGAAGATACTTGGGATAAAATACAAGAAAGGAAAACAGCAAAACTTAAACTACTAGCGGCAAGTACACATAATGCAGTTGAATCTTGCAAACTAACTTATAACTTGTTAAATAAAGAAGTGAAGACAAAAACTCGAAGAGATAAAAGACATTTCATCAATGAACTGGCCGTAGAAGCTGAAAATGCTGCAAGAACTGGTAATAGTAGGTGCCTTTATCAAATTACAAAACAACTATGTCACCAGCCTACTGCTATGGAAACACCTGTTAAAGGTAAATTAGGGAATTCAATACCAACAGAAAAAGAACAAATGAAGAGATGGGCTGAGCACTTCATGGAGGTGCTAAACAGACCACCACCAACAGTAACACCTGATTTTAATAATGAAACATCCACAACCACTTTGCCAATAACTTGCGATGAATTCACGCTGGACGAGATCAAACAAGCCGTTAAAAGATTTAAAAATTTTAAAGCTGCTGGAGTTGACGAAATTTCAGGGGAAATGATTAAAGCAGTTAATGACAACAACCTCTTGAGAATTTTAGATATTATAAATGAAGTATGGAGAGAAGAACAACCACCACAACAATGGAAAGACAGTATTATTGTAAAGTTACCGAAGAAAGGTGATCTATCAGACTGTAATAACTGGCGTGGTATATCTCTATTATCAGTACCTGGAAAATTATTATGTTGCATGATGTTAGAAAGACTTAAATTGCATGCTGACGAAAAGATCAGAGAAGAACAAGCGGGTTTCAGGCCGAAACGATCATGTATTGATCAAATATTCACACTAAGAACAATTATAGAAGAATCAGTGGAAAGGCAATCGCCACTTATTATCACCTTCGTCGATTTTCAAAAAGCCTTTGATAGTCTACACCGCCCATCATTGTGGAAGATACTTACAATCTATGGTTTTCCAACAAAATATGTGAATATAATCAAAGCGCTATATGACAATGCAAGATGTTGTGTTAGAACAAATAAAGGGAATACAGAATGGTTTACAGTAGAAACAGGGGGTGAAACAAGGCTGTATTATGTCACCACTACTTTTTGGAATAGCTATTGATTGGGTTATGAGAAACTATACCCACAATGAACAATTGGGTATAAAATGGACAAATGGAAAATTCCTGGGGGACCATGGATTTCGCAGATGATGTAGCATTCTTAAGTTCAACACCAAGACAATCCCAAGAAGCAATAAAATAATTTGTGTCATCTCTCGGTTAAAATTGGTCTCCAAATAAATGCCTCTAAAACTAAAGCTATGAACTTTTCTAACGAGACCTTTGATATCATCTTGAACGGGGAAAAACTACAGAAAGTTGAAAGTTTCAATTATTTAGGCAGTAAAATGACTCAGGATGGTGACACAACAAGAGAAATCCATACTAGAATTGCTTTGGCAGCTAGCGCCTTCAATAGATTATCTAACATTTGGAAATTACGATCATTGAATATACATACCAAGCTTCGTCTGTTTAATTCAAATGTTATCTCAGTGTTAACATACGGCTGTGAGAGTTGGAAAATAACAAAATCATTGGAGAACAAGCTGAATACATTCGAGAACAACTGTCTTAGAAAACTCATGAACATCAGTGGGAAAGAATTCAAGACTAATCGACAAATAAGAGAAGACTCTAGGCAGAAATATGTCTCCGACTATATAAGGAAAAGACGATGGTCATATATCGGTCATGTCCTACGAATGCAAAACAACAGAATACCACTACAGGCGCTCACTTGGGTTCCTGAGGGTAAGCGGAAAAAAGGAAGACCAAAAGAAACACTCAGAAGAACAATAATAAGAGAAGGAAGAACGTTGGGCCTAAATAATGTGCAAGAGCTAAGAGGAGTGGCGTCACAACGAACAACCTGGAGAGCACTGGTTTCTGCCTTATGCGCCGTGTTTGGCGCTTAAAGAATTTATTATTATTAATATAGTTGGTGTGTTAGTTAGTAAATAAGTTGGTGAAGGTCCAGCAGGCCAGACGCTCACGTATCTTCACTGAGTAGTTCTGGTGCTGGAATCTGGTGGCCCCACCTCTCCGTGCTTGGGGGCAATATAAGGCTGCTCTGACAAAACACTAGACTTCACTGGTCCACACTTGTATTTATCAACACAGCATTTGACACCACTTTGGTGCCAAACAGAAACTCACACTTCTGCAACAAAAGTATTTGGTCATGTGTCAGAACTCTACCTCCTGAGCCACTTCTGCACACAACATTACACAACAACACCACATAGACGGGGTCAGATCTCTCTGACCATACAGCACATCTTACCAAATTGGTTTCACATAGTACTGGTTCCCCAAGACTACATATTCTGAAATATGTTCATTAGCTTCCTGCTATTGAATAAGATAGGTGATATGTTCCACTGATCTCAACACTTGATCCGCCCTTCATAATCCTTGCTGGCGTTTATGTATTTTGTTTGTCTCTAGACCCTGAACTTGGGCTGGGGATCTAGAGCGAATCCTTACTTGTTGTAAGGGATAGATTTTGATATGGCAGTATCAAATCACTCGAAACATTAAACAATATTAAAATATACAAAGAAATGCTTTCAGTCTTACCAGAATTATGAATAGAGAACACAGTTATATTCTAGCAAAACCCAGCTGAGCTGCTGGCTCTAGTATGGCGTCCCTCTAAATATGGCAATTAGCTTCTGGGAAATACACCACTGAAGAATTACTGTGTCTACTACTGGACAATTTATGTGGAATGGCAAAAATGCGCGTCTGGGCGCCGATAATATGATTATCGGTGGCCAATCACCGACTTCCCCCTTTCAAATTTCAAACCTCCGACCAAAAGTCAATTCAGTCATACCTCAGTCAAGTATGTATTATTGTCTGTTGGTCCGTCTGCCTCTACTTGCTTTTTCATAAAAAACACGCTTGGTTCTACATGCCTTTTTACACGAATCGGTCTCTAGAGTTATTTTTAGCCACAATTTTCCCTATTTCCCCCTCTCTTTCATTCCAACTAGATTTTAGCACTTGAGTCTCAAGGCCGCAATTTTTGAAAATTAGTGACATTTTTTTTTAACAGTGCAGTCGCTCGTCTGTATGAACAACACAGTCTTTTGTCAATATCTTCATTATTATCTATCCGTCTGTATAAATGAAAGCATATTATTTCTCTGCTCAAGATGGGCTATCAGACTAGCTAGGTTTTATATTCCTAACATTATTATTAAGAAAAAGTTACTTTTTCAAGGTTAGTTGTTTTTTTTAAAAATATGTTCGAGCATCTTCTGTAATGCGTTTGCCGCTGAATTCAAATAAAAGGACTCAGTATCGTAAAAGCGTCCAAGAAATGACTGTTGCGTATAATAGCTAAGGTCCCTTTTGTCCATTTCTTTACATTGTGTCAACTTGGGGACGTGAATTTTTTCCTTTCCCCACCAATTGCGTCTTTTTAGCCTTGCTAGTTTCAAGCACGTGTTCAGTCATATTTTTTTCTTTTTGATCTCCGTTCCCTCCCGTCTCCAAGGGTAAACGTTTTGTCTTCACGTCTAACAAGTTAGTTTCCATGGCGGGTAGTGAACCGCGGCATGGGCGATCATGTCTTCTAGTAGCTTACGCATTATTTTTATCCCTACATTTTATCTTTGGAGATATTTTAACGTTGTATCACGGTTAAATTTATCACAGAAATATCAGGAAAAAAAGCAGCTAAGGGCTATCACTTCAGGGGCACATTCCTATAGTCAGTCATAACTGAAGGGGCCTACTAATTTACCAGGCACTTCTCTGTAATCACTTCCATCTTCGAAGCTTCAAAATAAGTGTTGAGATAATAAGTCACTTCGCTGACTTTTGCGTCCCTCGAGTCAGTAACTGCAAATATCACTTATTCAATTCATCTGATAGGCATTGTTGCATTCCCTGTTGATTGTTTGTGCAATTAAGCTCTTAATTTCAAATTTCCCTAGGCCGACTTCTATTTTGTTATAACTAGTTCTTCCTAGTTTGGCTTCCTTGTCCGCAAGCTCATTTCCTGCTATACGAACATGCGCTGGTATCCATGTTAGTGTGACACTGCATCATGTGGTGTGTAGAAATGTATTAACGTGTAGTATTTCCTTTATAATGTATGGCCTTGTCGTGAAATGACGTCTGTCTCACAAAACGAATTCTAAATAACTCTGACCATACCGCGCGCCATACATTGTAGAACGATATGATACACTAACCAATGAAAACGCTTTCTTGGTCTTGTGTTTACTACCGCTGGGAAAATAAAGATGGCAAGGCCCAATCTGTGTAACCTGATTAACTTCGGAATTTTACTACAACATTATGGAAGAAGTACCACTTGAAAGAGGTTAGCAAAACAATATTAGGGATGTTACTCTACCCGTAAGTAATAATACTTTTACTAATACTAATATAGGACGGGAGAAATCTTGGGTTGAATGCATTCGAAGCTTCAGGTTGTCCTCAATTTAGCTGTATAAAGTATGCATAACCTAAAATGCAATTAGGAAATCAAAAGATTATTACATAGATATATAAAGCCTAATTCTGGGTATAATTTAAGCTTTGGATGAATAAAATCGCATCAGGAATAACGGAGATAATTAAAAAAGTAGTTTTCCTGAATTGAACGATATGCAAAAACGTACCCAAATTTTCTGATCGTGATTACATTCCTCGGGGTTCCCATCTCGTACGGCCGAGGTTACACTATAAATAGACGTGCCTAAAAAAATCGGGTCAGTCGCTATTATTTGAATATACAGAGAGCGGAAAAAAGAAGAGCTCATGTTAATGCAAGTGTTTGCCTTCTGTACCTGTTAGCAGACCTTAATCAACCATTAAGGGCTCGTCTATGTGTGCCTGGGGGTTTAATCCTTTAACCTAAAGCCTACAACAAATAAGAAGAGGCTTCTCTTACTGAAGGTACAACGAATGCAGTGCCAGTCTATGGTAGAGGGCCAGCCATATCGTGTGTAACAGTTGGAAGGTTTTCATCTGAAGATTCTCTCCAGCATCAGAGGGAGCCATCTGCAGTGACTCAGTTAAGTTGCTCACAAGGCAACTGTGTAGCTTATTCCTGATCACCAAAATAAAAGCATCCAGTTCGTGATGATCAGAACAGTATAGAGCTTCAATTAGATTGTAATAATAACACTAATAATTCTTCAGTGAAAGATCAAGCAAGCTAGAATGTCTACAAAATGATAGACATTTTAACACAAGTGAAAGACGTTTGTTGAACTGTTCTTATTTATTTACTTTTGTAAAATATTTGATTTTAAAACTTTTCAAACAGAAAAGAGTAAATGTATAAATAAATTGTAAATATTTACCAGCAGCCTTACTTAAATTCTTTAAGTTAAGTTTTAATTCAATGTTGGTAAATTTTAATTAATTAATTTCCCCTAGCAGAGTCAGAAACAATATTAACTACCATAATCACAGAGGTGGATCAGGAGAGGTAGCAGATAGGGACTCAGAGTACTACATCACCATCTTCTCTGGGAACTTACACAGCTTGACCCTATCTTTGTTGTCTATACACCCTTAATTTTTCGGAGAAGGGGGTATTACTGCTAAGACCAGACTCTTATCTGGCACTATCATAATATCATCTGTCCAGGATATCTTATTATTTTCAGTAACATCTCAACCTCTCGCGACAGGCCTGTTGCATTCATTTTTGTTTTAGATTGCTAGTATTGATGAAAGAGAATCTGTGAGAATTGTTACTTTATTTGGTTGAGTTTTCTGCAACTATTTCTGAAACTTTTAAGATTGTCCCTAATTCTGCTGTAAAGATAGACGTATTACCTGTTACTTTATATTATTTGTAAATTTTCAATTTAGGTATTGCTATGCCCGCTCTTAATAGCCCATCTTCATCTTTTACCCATCTGTATATATATATATATCTGTGTATATATGGATAGGACACACACTGAGGAAACCTGTTGATAGCATTACAAGGCAGTCCTTGTTCTGGAACCTGCAGGGCAAAAGAGGCAGAGGAAGACCAAGAAGTACATGGAGAAGAGAGTTGGAAACAGGTGAAAATGATGAGGAGAACATGGAAAGAACTTGAGATGATGGCCCGTGACAGGAGGACTTGGCATGTGTTTGTTGAAGGCCTATGCTCCTTTGGGAGTGGAGGGTTATGATGATGATGATATATAGTTAAGCTATTATGTATATAATGTTTAATGTACTCTATGGCTTTACTTTTTTGTTGAGATTATGTCCTTACCTTGGCCTACGACCTTTGGTAAGTTGGAGTCAGTTTCTGGCACTTTTAATTCCATTGATGGGATCTTTGCTTTATAATGAGTACTACTGTTTATTATGTTTAAAAGGTTAGGATGATGATCTATTTCTTCCATTATTTTCCACCCTCACGGGTATCTGTTATATAGTGCAGTGGTATTCAACCTTTTCTGTTCGCGTACCCTCAGATATAATTTATCTTTAACTGTGTACCCCCCCTTTCAGGGTTATAGGTGCATAATTTCAAGTATCCAATTTACCTATACATTGCATTGGCAGACTTTTTTTTCCACCTACCCCCTCAGATGTCTTCTCGTACCTGTAGGAGTACGCGTGTCCCAGGTTGAATACCGCTGATCTAGTGGAATGTGACCTATGATGTGATTACCAAACCTTTTGTGAGCTGGGTGGGTGAATCTTTTGCCACTTTTTCCCAGTAGCTGAATCTCAGCTCTTTTCTCCGTAGCTTCAGGGGTATAATGTCTAGCGCTACTTCTAATGCCTCTACTGATGTTCCCTTTGAAGCACCTGCTATTATTGAGAGTGCCTGCTTTTGGACTAATTTTTATTTATTGCTAGTAGCGGCTGGTACACAGAAAACACTGACGTAGTCAAATTTGCCTGTAATAAATGATTTATAGAAGGTAATCAGTATCTTATTGCATGCTCCCCAGCCGTTACCATTTATATATTTGAGCATGTTAATAAGTCGCCTTCAGTTTTCTATTTATAGTTCTGTGTGCGTGTCTTCACTGAGCTGTTGTTTTTTATTTTAAATAAACTTTTGCCTCGTTTTGGCGAGGCGCGTCCCGTTCAAACTAGTCGGTTATATTAGGGCGCATTTTATTCACATTCCGTGGAAATTTACAAAGACAAATGCATTGAAACATTCACAGTAATAGCATGAATATAAGTATAAAAATGAAAATACAATGAGCAGCTATAAAAAAAAAAAAACTTTCACTCCATGCACACAATCATTTACACACGCTTTCTTGTACTCTAAAGTTATACATTGTACATTTTGTTGTAATAAAAGTGTTGATTAAAAAGAGAAGGAAACAAAAAGACATTAAAAAAATGTTACACTCTCTTTTTTTGGAATTATAGAGCGCACTCTCTTTCTTTTAGTGATAACAGTGGGAAAAAAGGGGAGAGGAAAAAACCCACTTAAAAAAAAAAAACCAATACACAAAAACTATCAACTATGAAGTGTCTCTTCTCCGATTCCATCAGGAATCTTTTATTTTTTTTTTCAGTGTTCCACTTAATTTTTTTTTTTAAAATTAAAAATAAATTTTTATTTATTCTTTACTTAATAAAGAATGCTTTATTCACATTCCGTGGAAATTTACAAAGACATTGGAACATTGGCAATGATAGGTAACAAATTCACGTATAAAACCACTCCTTCACATACACATTTATACTTGCACCCATATGTTATACTTTTTCAATTTCTCTTGATGAAAGGGCAACATTAAATTGCTATCGAATAATGTTAAAGACATTATGATTATTTCCAGTTTGTAAATTGTTTTTTTTTTTAAGTGTTCATGTCCACCTTTAAATTTGATAACAAGAGAATTTATTTCATTGTTGTTGTTGTTGTTGTTGTGTTTCATTCGCTCGTTCGTTCTTTCGTCGACTATATTGTTGTTATACCCTGTTCAACCAACGAGGTTATAATTGAGGTATATTTCGCGTTAGATTCTTCGATGCTAGCCGGTTGTTAGTCATGAAAAGGACTGGTCCTAAAAAGGACCACTAGCTGACTGTCTTGAGTCTCTTTGTTGTTTGTCTGTTCGTGTTGCCGTGACGTGTTCCAGTGTATTTCATACCCTGCCTCACTATCTGGCTTGTGTGGTTTTGTGTGTTTTTACCCTCCTCTTTTCTGTTTCGTGTGTCTGTCTACCTTTTCTACTGTATCTGCAATAGCGCTTTTTCTATTATTGTTGGGAGTAGTTTTTCTAGCGTTTCCTCGATGACTTCTTCGTCTGATTGGTCGTTCGTTTTAGTTTCTCGTGTGTTTGATGTAAGTTCTTCAATGGTCATTCTTTCTGCCTCTATTCTTTTGAGTAGTTCTTCGTTTCCCTCTTTCAGCTCTGTCAGCTTCTTGACGTCTTTTGCTACCTGCTGCTGAATTCTTGTCATGTCTTGGTGTATTATTTTCATGTCGTTTATGAATTGTTTCGCGCTTTCCGAGCTATCAGGGATTTCCTCACATCTGGCAGTTGAGGCTCTGTTTTTGTGTGGCTGGCGGTTTTCTCTCTCTTTTTGCAGTTGTTGTTTCAGATCTCTCACCTCAGTCATGAGCTGTCTGACCTGTTCCGTTAGGCTGTCTTGGCGTTTATTACCTAAAGTACTTGCCGTCACTCTGTTTTTTGCCTCTTGGTACGTGTGGCAGCGTCGTGGTCGTTGTATCAATGTTCTTCTGTGTGGCCGCCTGCCTGCCCAGGTCCTTTTACCTCATTAGTTAGCATTGACATGCTGCATAATTATAACAGTCACACACACAGCAAGAGATGAGATAACGCCATAGTAATTGCAATACTGTTTATTTACACGTGAGTGGACCATTGCGGTCTGCCTTGACCTCTACAATCGTGGTCCATCATAGAATATACAATGTGTAAGTTCTTTCTCAATATTTCTTCCTTCCCTGACTCTCTCTCTCGTTCAGTATCGAATCTACACCTTCTGATCTTTAACCATAGATGATCACTCAGGTGCTATAGTCTCTATTTCTGTTCTTTCTTCCTAACAATTTCTTAGATTATTGTTATATATCATCTCAGTGTTCAGGTTATCTATTGATAGAACCGGACCTCTCCGGGGTTGTTACTTTCCCTTTCATCACTGAAGAATAGGACTACTGTATGTATATGTATTAGAATTCACTCTACGTACCTTTTCCCTTTCTGAATAAAATCTAACTCACACCGTTTCTCCTTCTAGACAAGAATTCTCACTATTCAATATTTCGGGTTAATCATTACCCTAAACTCGTCTACTTGTCCATGAAATATTCATCACCTAAACTACTTGAGTACTGCCTTCAACATGGCTACTAGCGTACGTGCGATCTGCACTCTCTAACTCACACCTCTAGACTGCTGCTGAGAAAGCGTGCCTCACTGGATTATCGTTCACCCCTTTCATGCGCGTTATTGTTCGCGCATCCCCTTTTTGTACTCTATCTGAACCTTCCTATTTATAATTCTCCTTATTCGTTCCCTTTACCCGTCAGTCGTTCTCTATCTGCCACATACGATACCCCCTTTTCAATGGCCACTGTAATTATTTGCTTTGTTTGTTGGTATTCGGGACACCCACGGTATCTATTCTGAATAGTGATGCTTTCCGGAACTGTTTTCCCTTGTAACGTCACTATTATCAGTCTGGTGTCTTCTTTGTTCCAGGACTTTAGCCTTTCGGCGTGTGTGATTCAGTACAGAGGGTTTTCGGCCTGGATGCAGCTAAGGGTCTCTGCGTCTGACAAGCTGGTGTCTATCCCTTTGATGACTACTTTCTTGAATTCTGTGTGGATTTCTGCTTGGATTTTGATCCGGTGTGGTACATGAAATTCTTTAGGCCCGGACGCCAGAGCAGTCATTAGCGATTTAGTCTTTTCCTTATCCTTCAGGGCAAGTGTCACTCCCTGTTGGTGCCATCTGATACTTATTACGTCTCTTTTGCCTACTACATTCTCCAGGACATTGATTACTTTGTCGTCCGGGAGTGCCCTGAGGGTGGCTTCTCCCCCAGACAACTGCGTAATTTTTATTTTGCGGTCTTGTTCCAGTTCCTTGTGAAAGCTTTTCTGTAGTTCGCCTGAGCGGCATCTCCCATCTGCCACCACTGGCCGTGTATGTGTCTGTCGTAGATTTTTGATAGGAAAATTAAGACTTGGGTTGGTCCCTTCTGAATAGATTAGAATAAGTGATAGTCACAGTGAGAGGTAGTAAATAGAAATAGATTTCCACGAGTGAGATGGTAGAAATTTATAGAGGCTGTCCTGGAAATCGAGAATCTCTCTCTCTTTCCGCCTATCTTCTACAACAGATCCAGAGGAGTCAGACAGTCTATAAAAAATTATGTATATATTAATATATCTCTATCCACTCACGTGCCCGCACATACAAGTGACGACAGTTAAGCACACAGACGTGGGAAAACTATAACAAGAATTATATAGATATTATGGGAACGAACTGACCACCACACTGAAATAAATGTAGGTATAGTTTAATTATCATAGTAAACTTACATCACAACATATAAACTACATCAAAAGCATGTACACATAGTCATAAAAAATCAAGGAATGCTACAATAGTGATAGACCCGTTTGTATGGTCCTTCCCCTGGATATATAGCTCACAGTCCCGTTAGAAGAAAGTGATAACCCCAAAGAGTTACATATACATATGATTGAGTCTATGGTTTCCCCCTTTTTAAGGTATGGACAGAATTGATACTCTGCTTTAGTCTAAGGGAAAATATTGTTAGCAATAATTTGCATAAAGGAAGTTACAACGTGGGTGACTCAAACAAAGAACATCCTTCAGTCTACTTTCACTCGGTTCTTTCTTCAGGGCCCTGACTCACACAACCTTACCTAAACTCGTGCTGTTGTTCGCCGTCTGGCGCAAACTTTGGGACACTCACACACTTTTTATCTGTTTCTGTCGTTTAATGAAGCGGATCCCAGCTCTGCAGATTTGTTTGTTGGTTTCATCAAAATGGATCCGGGGAGCGTCTGCTTCATGCAATAGTTATTTCAGACTAAAGTTAGTGTCACTTGACTCACGAGGTAAGAATTAGGCTTAAGCGGGCACATAGGGTCAGAACACGAGGTTTCCCTTAATTAGGGAGATGACCGGTGGACAACTTCTCTCAACAGATAATCTAGGTTCACCACACACTTTGTCAACAATGTCGGAAAGTTAATGTTTTAGATTTCTGTAATTATTCTCGCCACAAAGTAGCCTCCACACAGAGTTCGAGGAGAATATGGTCTGGCTCAAAGGCCCAGTATAAACATTTATTCTTTAAAAAAACCTGTTAGTAGGATTGGTATTCTGTCTATCTCTGAAGGCACACGCACTGTCAGACAGGTGGTACTTGAAAAAACCCACGTCGTTAAAGATATAAAATGTTTATGTTTCTCACAGGTACGTCTCTGTACTAAACGCCGGCAAAATTTGGGTTACCCCAGTATTCACTGAATAAAGAAAAACACATACGGTATGAAATATTTTACATATTATGTACTCAATATAACTTACGTTTTGAACTGCCAGCATAAAGCTTGACTTGACGTTTAAACTTCCCGTGAAATAAGTTATATATATATATATATAAATCCATCATCATGAATTAGGAATACCTACGTATTCCGTCAACACTCATGAGGCATCTAGCATTTATAAGTTAGTTTAGAAAAATTATTCTCGTCTGATTATTTAGCAGTAAAATTAAATTCCTTAATAGCCAACTAAGTTTAAGCTAGAAATTATTATAATATCTGTTTTCCACTGTAACTCGTCACTATAAAATAATACAGACTATATAAATTAAGCACCCTGCACCAAATTTAACTAGTGAAATATGAAATAAGCGATTATCACTTTAAACACTTCACAATATATATATATATATATATATATATATATATATATATATATATATATATATATTTACCTCAACACAGAACTACAGGTGGTCGCACAACTTTAGAATCATATGCTGATTTATTTATTGAAGTCTAGAAGTTCGACAAATTGTCGAAACAAACTGAGAAACTTCGCTATACAGCTTATTCTATTCACGAGCAACCTGTCTACTGCGACTTTGGAGAATGAATGAAAATCTAGTTTCAAACTCCGGTAAATATCTTAAACCAGGACAAAGGGGTCCCAACTTATTTCGCAAAACGAAATAATCTCCCCTTCTCATTCTTAAACTCCTTACATAAACTAGAAGACTACCATGAACTGACACTCGTGCGTTTTCACACCTCACGCTGACCAGGGCCAACAGTGAGTGCCTTGTCAGCTGGGATTTCCAGACAAATGTCTCAAACTGAGCTGAGGAAATGTCGGTTATCGCGTCTCACCTGAGCGCTCAGCCGATGCAACTCGTTGTGGCAGGTGAAAATGCAGACAAAATGTCGCCTATAGGTCTGGCGAAAGCGAATATTCAGTTTCGTCCACTGCGCAATAACCTCCCGAGCCTGGCATCTACGTAATAACATCACTAGTGCGTTTCTAAATGAGAACAGACACTCGGCGAAAGTTTGAATGGGAAAATAGTAATGTTTAAGTCGCAAACGAACGAATGCGAAAAATTACAAAAAGGATAAAAGAGTGATAATAAAATAGAGGACACGGGTGAAGAAAAGAAGAGTATATAGCGAATTTAATGATCATAACTCTCTGTGACAGAACGTCCCCCCTTTAAAATATGGAAGCACTCCATGTCTACGTTATGGAATTAAATTTCCTATATCCGTAGCTTCAGGGTGTCTGTCTTCTTCCCTCTCATCTCTCCCTCCATCTCTCTCCAATTCCTACTCAAGTCTACTCCCTAAAGTTTCCTTTCTCTGGAATGTCTCCCATGCGCGCTTGAAAGAGCGTCGCCGCTTCTGACATTTTTGAAAGATTTCGTGTGTGTGCAGTGGAATTTCCCTGCCACTAGCGTCATCTTCGTCAGTTTTGGCGATCGTCAGGAGATGGTCGGAGGTTGGCACCGGTCTTTCCAAGTATCTCTTTAACAAATTTAAATGGAAAACTTTCTCCTTTCCTTGAATAAAGATCTGGTAGTTAGCCTTAGAAATCTTTTTCAGGACGGTAAACGGCCCTTGCCATCCGATCCTCAGTTGGTGGTTTCCGGTAGGGAGTAACACCAAAACTTTCTCTTCTGCTTCCAATTCTCTTTCTTTCGCGACTTTCCTGTATCGGTTAGCGTGCTTTGTGCGTGCTCGCTTAAAGTTAGTCGTTGCTAGGTCCCATCCTAGTTTCAACCTTTCCTTTAAATCCGATACGTATTTACTTGCTAAGACGACTGTCTCATCAGCCTTCTGGTCTGTCAGCGACCGAAGTAAGGCTTCAAGCGGGCCCTTAATGGGTCTGCCGAATAGAAGCGTAGCTGGCGGAAATCCTGTGGAAGTATGGGGAGATTCTCTGTAGCCAAATAAAGCTGCCGGAATACAACAATCCCAATCTTCAGGTTTCACTTGTGCCAGTTTACTTAACATCATGTTGAGGTTTCCGTTAACACGTTTTGCTAGCCCATTTCTGGCCAGAGTGTAAGGCTTAGTGTAGATGTGCTGGTCCCTCAAGATCTTAACGATCTCATCCATCAACAGGTTTCGGTATGGAGATCCGTTATCCATCAACACTTGCTGAGGGAATCCCAACCGAGTGAAAATCTGCACTAGGGCTTCTGCGACATGCTTGGCATCTGCGCATGTTAGCGGGATAGCTTCTGCCCATAAAGTGCATGTATCGACTAAGGTCAGGATAAACCTGTTCCTTCTTTTAGTCCTTGATAAAGGTGGATTTGAGCTGAAATGATAACTTGCCACCCCTATCGACACCTGGTATTAAAGTGCAAGATGTAGGTGTCTTCTCTGATTTAGAATGTTGCTGTGTGTGTTGCAGTAGAACAGTTCACAGGGTACACCACAGGCAACATGACGTGTAGAGTCATAGAAATGGTAACTTCGCTTTAGGTTTATACCATTTATTGCACGCCACAAAACAGTCATGATATTTATGTCATCACCGGCATAGTATAACGAATGCAGCATTCAAAATCATATTAACTGATAGTCATGTAGGATTCAATACTCAATAGTTGTATTGTAAACAGATATCATAAAGTTCTGGTTCGTGAAGCTGTATCAATAATATATATAACTTCTGCAACAGTGTCAGCTGCAGACCTTCAATGTTCATAGACAATAATAAATGCTCCCTTTCTGATGCTGGCAGATCAGATGTATACAATAAGTCCGTTTACTGTCTGCACGTGAATAGCATACTGGGCATACAGGTCATACCGACCTTTATAACGTTTTCTAAGTCTAACCATCTGACTTGGACGTGATCTCTGATATAACGAATCCTGGAACACAGACAATAGTCTTGTTGGTCTAGAGCGACCCATATATATATACTAGTTCAGGTATAAAGATACCGATGACTTAATCCTAGTCAAAGTACCTCTCCATTTTGAATCACACCGGCGAGCAGAGAGCGACAAAATGACGAACTTCTAGATGATAGCATAAAGTTCGATACAAGAGGAATTACCTTATTTCGGAAAATCAACCACGAACATATGCCTCCAGGCAGGCTTGAATAATACTGGGAAATAGTCTAGTTAGCTAACTAACTCACAAAGACAACGTATTTCCCTCAGAAAATCACAAGACGCAGGTTGCGTCTGCTCGCTACTCAGACCATTTCTAAACTGCCCAGCTGGGCGGAACACACAGAACGAACTCCCAGTTTTTGACATGCGCAGACCTCATCTACGTGAGTATCAATTCACACAAAGCGATTTTAAGAACATTCGAGATAAAAGTCTTACACAGTCGCGCCTTTTATGGTCATGAACAGAAGCGTTAAGACATGTTTCAGACATCTACAACAGTTGACTGATACTACCAAATAAGGAGATATGGTCACGCTTCGTTCAAGAAATTATAGACCGAACGTGTCTCTATACAAGAGAAGGCAAACTCCTAAAAAATTGTAGTCTCAATAACTCGGGTCATGTCCCTTTGACTGTAAAAAACATAATACACATTTCAGTCAAAAAAAATGATCATACATACGAAAAATGATCATACAAAGACTTTGGAAAAAGTAATTATTTGTGCGTAACATTACCGCACCCTCCCGGGAAAAAAAAATGAAACATTTTTTTTTAAAATCCTGGAGCCGGAAAAATCTAGGCTCCTAACGCACGTATGATGCGCGGATATATACCTAACAAAATAGCTCAACACTTGGAGCGAAACTGAGATCATATCCCAGGTCCTTAGAGAAAAAAAATTTATCTAAGTATTCGCGTATATATTCCAGGAAGGTGCCACCAACACAAGCCACCATGATGGCAACATCATAATAAAAGTCAAATTACTCTCATACCAATATATGAAATTAAATATATTATTATGATATCATATAATGTGTTGTGCAAACAGCGGTGTAATATATTAATATACCGCACTATTTTATTACATTATATAATGCATCAGTAATTAATAAGTAATACAATGTTGTTCTTTGTTGACATAAACAAGCAATAGAAGATGTGGACATCATCCGCTCCCAATCTAGGACAGGACTTGATATCCTCAAAGTTCCACAATGGACATAATCAATGATGTGCTGCGAAAATATCAATAACACAAATCTTAAAGACAACTGGTAAATCTCTTAATACAATTATGCAAATATATTATGTAAATGTGGCCGAGTGATCTTTTGGCCCGTATATCACTAACTAAGCCTTCTTAGATAATTACATGGTACAATGTTATAAATTTCCCTCAAAAAAAAAAAAAAAAAAAAAAAAAAAAAGTGAGAAAAAATCTACTAACATGTCATTATAACAATGGACTGTATATCAGGAAATATATATATATATGACAGAAGAATCATGTGGAATCGTGTGTGGGCATCTGGACAGAATGTCTGCCATCACATTATCCGAACCACGGATAGCTCGAACCGAGAAATGAAATGGTTGAAGAGCTATGGCATAACGAGTGGACCTCGAGCTCTTCAAGTTTTTGCTCTGAATAGCAGTAAGCGCTTTCTGGTCGGTTTCCACAATGAAATGTGCGCCTAGAAGAAATCTTTGTAACTTCAGAATAGACCATACCATAGCCAATAACTCACGGTCTAAAACCGAGTAATTCTTTTCTGCAGCATTTAATTTCCTAGAGATATACATCACCGGATGCAGAGTATCAGAATACTCCTGCATTAGTGCCGCCCCAATCCCAGTTGACGAGGCGTCACTTCGAAGAACAAAAGTCTTCTCAATAGTAGGTAACCTAAGAATAGGTGGAGATGAAAATAGGGCTTTAACCTGGTCCAATGAGGATTGACATTCTTTAGACCAGCGGATCAGATTAGGCGACCCTTTCTTCAATAAAGTAGAAAGCGGTGCCATAATGGAGGACAGATTCGGAATGAATCGTCCGTAGAATTGGATCAAACCTAATAGACTCCTTACTTGTTTCTTCGTCTTAGGGACCGAAATGTTAAGTATTTTTGAAACATTGTGGTCCTCTGTCTTTAAAAGACCACGACCAACACGATGACCTAGGAAAGAAATCTCACTAAATCCTATAAAGGCTTTAGAGGGTTTTGCAGTCAAGTTATACTCGCGAAGAGTAGACAGTAATTCGTATAAACCCAAATAGTGATCTTCCCAGGAATCACTGAATAGACAGATATCATCTAGGTATGCTATGACATCTGTACGATATGCGAGAATTCGCCGCATCATGCGTACGAATGTAGCAGGGGCGTTCATAAGACCAAAAGGCATGAAATTCCATTGGAATAAACCCCTAGGTGTAGAAAAAGCTGTAAAAGGTTTGGCACGTTCAGTTAGCGGGACTTGCCAATAACCTTTAGACAAATCTAGTTTGGTAAAGAATCTAGAATTAGAAAGTTTATTGAGTAGCTCTTCTAATGAAGGCATAGGTTCAGCATCGAACTTCGTAACTTGGTTCAATTTGCGATAATCTACGCAAATGCGAATGTTATTATCCTTCTTTCGAACAATAACCATAGACGAAGAGTATGCTGAAGTGGATGGTTCAATGATTTCCAAACGTATCATTTCATCCAATTCTTTTTCGACTTGAGACTGGAAATGGATAGGTATTGGATAGGGTCTGACTCTGATAGGATTATGATCAGTTAGCACAATGTCATGTTCAATGACATGTGTGTGTCCCGGGATGTCTGTAAGAACATCCTGAAATGTTTGCAACATCGAAGAAACTTGTCGATGTTCCTCAGCGGAAAGATTTGGAGAAACGGTCACGTTTTTCCAAGATTCCGTAGAATAAAGTGGGACCATAGAAAGAGGAAGATTGACATCAGAAAAAGTAGTTTCCTCATCCTGTATAACTGACAGAGATGAGTACTGACCATGAGGTACTTGAGAATTGTCCGTTGCCTGGAAAATAGGCTGCAAATAGTCAGGTCTTTCATAAAATTCCGTGAGCATATTTATGTGGAAAGTTTTATGCTTTCCATCAATATCGACAACATAGTCGACATCAGAAATTTTGGAGACTATTGCATATGGACCTTTCCATGCAATTAGAAGTCTGTTCTCCCTTGAAGGAAGTAGAACGAGAGCTTTGTCACCTGGACAAAGTTGTCGTAGACATCTATTCTTATTTGCAAACTGCCTTGCCTTTTCTTTAGCAAATTCGGAAGACGAAGTTGCTAGTTTGCATGCCTCGATGATCTTTTGCCTAAGAGCAATGACGTACTCATAAGAAGATTGAGTCTCATCGCTAATATTATCGGCAGTGATTAGATCGTGAAGTAAAGACATAGGGCCGCGCGGTTGCGCGCCAAAGACAAGTTCAAAAGGGGAAAACCCTGTATGTTCATTGGGGACCTCTCTATACGCAAAGAGAGCCGCGGGTAAGACCCTGTCCCAATCCTGAGGATGATCCTCAGTTATTTTACCAAGTAAAGTTTTCAGAGTCCTATTTAAACGTTCGACCAACCCATTAGACATTGGGTGATAGATACTGCTGAGAGACCTTTTAATGTGTAGCATAGACATTACCTGTGACATAGTGTCTGATATAAGTTGAGTGCCATGGTCTGACAATATTTCTCCGGGAAAACCCAAGCGAGAAAATATCATCCAAAGAGCGTCTGCGATATCAGCAGTTGAGATGCTCTTGAGAGGTATTGCCTCTGGCCAACGTGTGCACATATTGACACATGTAAGAATAAATTGATGTCCTCTAGCCGACTTAATTCTAAAAGGACCGATAATATCTATTGCCATTTTTTGAAAAGGGCGAATAGGGATGTCAGCAGCCTGGATAGGCGCAGCATGTCGTGGTCCTTTAGATTTGACCTCCTGACATACTTTGCAAGAGCGACAGTACATTCGTATGTCCTTGCTCACAAATGGCCAAAAGAAAGCCGCAAGAACTCTCGACTTTGTACGGGAAAAACCCATATGTCCAGCACATTGCGAGTCATGAGCATGTTGCAATATTTGCAATGTCATGCTCTTAGGCACAAGAATTTGTGAATGAGTGGACGTAGTCGAGTCTTGTACTATACGTACAAGTACGTCGTTCTTCATAGAAATCCAAGACTTTCTATTAGTATTTTTATTAGGATCACCTTTTTTTGCTAGAATGAAGAATTTTTGTAAAGAAGGATCTTCTTCTTGCAATTTGATAAATGAGTCACGTGTAATAGTCAAGTGACTATCTTGGTCATTTACTTCATCATTAGTAGTTAATGAAGTTTGAGGTGGATCCAGAGCATGTGCTCTTGTGACCACCGCATTGGTAGCTTCAATGTTTTGCTCTTCCCAAACAGCAATCTGCTGTGGGGTACATTCCCTAACTCCGTGAATACGACCAATAATAAGGTCCGCAATAGGGTTTGGAAGTAGACACGCGTGGACCTCTCCCGTGAAGAAAGGAGTAGCAATATGTATTATAGCAGTAGGATATTTTTCCAACGTGCCACCAAATGTGACACATTTGATGACCTTTCCTGTAGCACAGGATGGATCTACAAGAGATTGCCTAACGCCGACAGTAGTACATCCAGAATCAAACAACACCGAGACTGGATTACTATTTACTAGCCCCTTATGTAATATAAGAGAACCTCTCCCATCATGAGCAACATTAGCAGGAAGAGCGGGCAAAGGATGACCACAGCTTAGAGTACTAACGGTCTTCGGATCAAATAAAGTACTGCATTGGATACATTTATTTGCCCTACCAAAATCAAAAGATGAGCATCCGATAGCATTATGGTCTTTATCATTATTAACCTGCTTATCTGCTCCCTGAGATTCTTGTTGAACAGCGTTTGTCTGTTGATATTTTTTTCTCTTATGTTGCGATCTACCGCGACCATTATTGCCTCTGCAATTATCATTAAAGTCCCTACTGTAATTTTTATCCTGGTTTGAGTTCCAGTTTCCATAACTGTCATTACCATCTCTATGCTGTTGAGAACCTCTATTACTTGGTATTGAGGTCTCTGCGAAAAATATTTTCCTCTATGCCGATTCATCATCATCATGTGACGTATTCTTTCCAGAACGTTGTCTCCATTACAGCTGCTCTGAACGCATCACGATTCTGGGCAAGTCGACCTGCATCAGCCAAAGACAAGTCTATGCCGATTACCTTTGTGGAAATTTCTAAAGTTAACCGAAGTAGAATAACGTGTAGTATTAGGTTGTCTCCAGTTCTGGGAAGAAGAATCACCCTGGAATTGATTACTATGATTCTGGGCATAATTACGGTTACTCTTTTTATTGAAATTTTGCTGGCTACCCTGAAATTTACGCATAAAATTTGGGCCATAAGGTGCTGCCGAAGCAACTGGCAGACCTTCTTTCACCTTAGAGTTGCTAATGGTTATGTGCGGATGCGCAGTAACATACTGGCTACAGTATTCTTCCATTTCTTTTATGTTTTTAGGCTTACGCTCATGAAGAAAAGAAAGAAAATCTTCATTAACAGAAGACATGACCTTGTTTCTAAGTAGTAAGTCCATGAGGGCTTCAAATGTACTTTCTGTCTTAGACAACTCAATCCATCGTAAAAAAGTAAGACGTATGCTTGAGATGAATTCAGAGAATTCAACTCCAGTTTCTGGTAACATGTTTTTAAATTTAAGACGATATCCGTCCTCGTTAAGTTGGTACTTCTTTAACAATGCTGCCCTGACAACCTCATAGTTGTTTTTGTCAGGCACATCTACCATACTCAACAAAGTCAAAGCATCACCTCTAAGTATCTTGGACAGATGATAAACATATAATGTTTTATCTATATTATGCACATTACATGCACTTTCAAATCTATCTAGATAAAATGTTATATCATCGATTGAGGGATTAAATGCTGGTAGATTAAGCTTGAAATCCTTAGCATTAGTCTTATCTGACACCTTATTTGCATCATTAGCATTACCAGCGTTCAATAACTTTAACTTCTCTAACTCTAAAGCTATGAGTTTTTCTTCATGCTCCATTTTTGCTTTTCTCTCATCAGCTTCTCTTTGTAACCTTCTTTCTTCAGCCTCAGCCTGTAACTTTCTTTCTTCAGCCTGAGCTTGTTTTTCTAATCTTTTATTTTCAGCCTCTATTTCAAGTCTCTTATTTTCAGCCTCTATTTCAAGTCTCTTATTTTCAGCCTCTTTTTCAAGTCTCTTATTTTCAGCCTCTTTTTCAAGTCTCTTATTTTCAGCCTCTTTTTCAAGTCTCTTATTTTCAGCCTCAGCCTGAAGTCTCTTCTCCTGAGATTCTGCTTCTCTTTTTTGTTTTTCCATTTCCATTTGTAATCTTTTTTCATCTACCTGCATCTGCAGTTTTAAATTTTCAGCATCTATTCTCTTTTGTTCAGTTAGTTCTTTCATTTTCTTTTCCTCCGACTTCAATGCCTTGGCATATTGAACAGTCGCAAATTCTTCTAATTTATCACCTGTCTTCCTAAGGGCTTTACCCTGCTCAATAAAGTACTCAAATGTAGACATGATGTCTAAAATGTGAGTACAGAACCTGAAATAATTAATTATCTTATTTCAATGTTAATAGCATCAAGACTTAATAAAGTGCTTGTATAATCACTATGTTTACTCCAATCTCTGTGGGAAACAAGACTTGACACCAACTTGTATTATCAAATGTATAATAATATCACAAGTCACCTTTTAATTATCAGTGCACTACCCAAATCAGTGCATAACCATCAGTTATTTATCATAACTGCACTACAATAGTGCATAAGCAAAAAACCACCAGTTAGTTATGATAAGTGCACTATAGACCAATAGTGCATGAGCATATATGTAACAATAGTGAAAGCTAACTATGCAAGAACTATGCAAACAATAACAAGACAATGTAAACAATAACAAAGGTCACCAACAATGTAAACAATAACAAAGATCAAAGTCAATGTAAACAACAACAAAGATCAAAGTCAATGTAAACAATAACAAAGATCAGAGTCAATGTAAACAATAACAAAAATCAAACAATACGAAAACATTCGCATAAGTCAAATAAATAAACAGCGAAACTAAAAAGAAATGTGATGACAAAATGCGAAGATATGACAAACAAATGACGCTACAGTGTATACACAAAAATTTACGTAAAGAACTGAATAATAGAAAAGAGGAGACCTACAAATACAAACAATGAAATCGAAACTAAAAACAGAAAGAAAGAGAGGAAAAAAAAATATACAAAAAACAAAAATAAAGCACAACTCGTCACAACTAAACAGATATAGCAACGATTGTCGCTAGCAAATTTCACAGTAGGAAATTCGCACAGTCCCTAATGAAAACGCTAACAGTAGAACCTCTGTGACGTGGTATCTTCTACTGAAAGACACTGCCCAACCGAGAAACCCGCAGAAATATAAACATATAAATATACAAATACAAATAACATATAACATGTAACAAACAGCAAAAAGTGTGAAAGAATTTAGAAGGCTCAGCTAGAACATAAGGGCACAGTTCACAAACAAAACAGGCCACTTAACTTCTATGTATCCACAACGTCAGCACAGTTCAGAACAGGATGTGATCAGCATTCTTAGGACAATGATCCAACGTTGATCCATATCTGCTCTCGTAAACTGCCATGACGAAGGAAATGAGCTTCTAACAGGAAACAGCTTCTGAACTTGACCTTCTGAATTCTACAAATTGACTTGAGCACTTGACCTTCTGAATGTTATAAATTGCTCAAACCGGCACTTGACCTTCTGAACCCGCAACAGTACGTCTGAGACCGGAACAGTTGTTACGGCACTTGTCCTTCTTCTTAACAGATCAGGAAATCCATTCGCTCGGTACTTGTCCTTCTAGTTGTAGACAAACTTCAATACTGCCGAGCAGCGCCGGGTAGTTTCAAAATATCAACAACTGTCAGTAATGCCGCGTCTTTCAAAAAAATTTCATCAAAGGTGATGAATAGAAACTGCAACGTTGTCTTGTAGTCTGCTGATGATGTCTGGGTTTGTTGACCCCCTTGATAGCTGGTATCAGAGTAAACCAACATATGGCCACCAAAAATGATAAAGGTGGATTTGAGCTGAAATGATAACTTGCCACCCCTATCGACACCTGGTATTAAAGTGCAAGATGTAGGTGTTTTCTCTGATTTAGTGGTTATCCGTTGGTTTGTGGCGTTCTGTCCCATATGTCCGCTGAAGGGAAGAGAGTGCCCCATTTCTAGGATTTGGCTTTTGTACTGTTTCGGTACTAGGAGCTGGTTGTAACCTTCGTCAGGCTTGCGCGTTCTGCGATAAAGTACGCCATACTTAGAAAAAATGTCCCCGTGCTGTCTTGGTTCCTTAGCCATGGGCAGTTTCCTAAAGCAAGGTGCCAAAGTAGGGTCCTTTTGTTGCGCTTCTTTAAGTTCCATAGGTAACAAATTAGGCGCAGGCTCCCGTTCCTTCTTGGTTTGCCCTCTTGTAGTTACTGCTGCCACAATCGGCTCTTCCGGTTTCCCAATAAACACGTATCTACCGCCAAGTATGACTGGGTAGAGGGGGTCATCCATAACAGCCGCTGTGATCACGCCTCTGACAAACTCAGAGTGGATCTCCACCAGTGCGATGGGAAGCGCTGTAGGTGCATCACTCTTAGAAACTCCACAAAGTTCGACGGTATCTCCTGTCTCTTGACCGGGTTTAACCAGGTGTCTGGCAACAATGCAATCATAAGAAAGCCCCGTGTCAAATAAACAAAGACTTTAAGAACCGTTCAATGTAACAGTACCTCGCGTTGAGAGTGTATCCCCAACAGGTTGGGAATCACTGTCAATAATTCCGCCTTGCGAAACTGTTAGTAAGCATCCGATGCGTTTAGGCTCGGTGTGCTCACTCTGATCATTAGTCCCGTGTTCAGGAGTTCTCCCTTTGCCACCTTGTCCTTTCTGGCTGCGCTGCCATGTAGGGCGGTCGGGTTGATCAGACTGTTTACTGTGGTTACTGGGGTACTTGGTTCTGTAGAACTTAGACTTTTCAGGAGGGGGTTTTGAGGTCCAGTTTCTCTGTGGTTATTCTGATTAGAAGCATGAGAAGATTGGTCTAGATTATTCTTTCGAAAATGCTCTTCTGTCGGTTTCCGTTTTGTGGCCGGAAGTTCAGCCAGCGCATTGTGATATCGCTCAGACTTTTCTAAGATGTCTTCAAGCTTTTCTGCACTCTGTTCAGCTAGAAATCTCCGGGTATCAGCAGACAAAGTGTTCTTTATTTGTTCGGTTAAAACAAATTCCTCAAGACCTTCATAGGTAGAGGGGAGCTGCGAGAGCTCTAGGCACTTTGTCAGATATCCCTTTAGCCGAGAGGAGAACTGCTGAAAAGTTTCAGAATTCTCCTTTCTGCTGTTGCGAAACAGTTGCGAAAATTTGCGCGCGTTCATTTCAAAACGCTCCAATAACGCTTTCTTCAAGATGTCGTAAATGTCTTGTTGGCTGCTCTCCAGTTTGGCGTAAACATCATATGCAGAACCTTTGAAAGCCTGGGAAAGCTTCATATTCCAACGCGACCTCTCTAAACCGTACAGAGTTCAATTTTCTCAAATTTTTCTAGATACGTGTCAATCTTCTCATTTGGACAAGGGAAAGATTCTAGCGCAAAAGACATAGCAGTGAGGTGAGTAGATTGAGTGTTAGAAGGATCAGTTAAGTAAGAATGAGGAGAAGACTCTCCATTGCTGGAGGTAGAGGCAGTCCCACGACTTTGGAATTCTAGAGTTTTAAGAGCCAACTCATGCTGCCTCTCCTTCTCTCTTTCCTCTCTCTCCTCCCTCTCCTTCTCATGCTGTCTCTCTTCCTTCTCATTCTCATTCTGTCTCTCCTTCTCTTATTCTCTCTCCCTGCGGATTTCCATTTTTTCCTCAATCTTTTTCTGCTGTACTAGACGTTCCTCCGCTTCTTTCCTCTCCGCTGCTTCTTCTTTCCTCCTTAATTCTTCTTCTTTCTTCTCCGCGTCATATCTCTCAAGTTCGTCCCTGACAAAAGCTTTCTCTTCGTCTCCGTCCAAACCTTCTTCTCTCGCTTCGTCCCTGAGCATCTGTCTAAGCTTCGCCCTCTCTGCCATAGTAACTAGTTGACTGAGACTTAGACGAGAAAGAGATAAGAAAAAGGATACACTGGTTCCTACCACTTACGAGAAATTTCCAAAATCAAAAGATGATATACTTCACCCTGGGATACCTCCTCCAAAATATAGTATCGAACTATCGCTGCTATTAATCGGCAATAAAGCACCTAATGCAGACGCCTACGCCAAATAAATGGTAGTTAAGATTACTCACTGAAAAATAAGTTGCTACAGTGGAAAACAAAATTATTATTGCAAAATTTAAGGAGAAAAAACCCTTAATTTTTAATCCACTATAAGTTTACCCCTGAAGACAATTAGGGAAAGGGAGGCAATTAATCTGGACATATAGTCCGAAATGCACTCCTTAACTTAGTTCAAACACCTTCCTTCTTCAGAACCCTGGGAATATTATACACTCACAAACTTTACCAGCGTTTAGTATTACAAAATCAGTAATTAACATATATTCCGACAAAATCAACCTGTAACTCAAATGTATAATGCTCAAAAATGCTGTGGAAAAACAATTATTAATTGTGTGGTCAGCACGCCCATAAACAGATCGTTTCGTCTAGGGGATTATTTTAAAAGATACACAAAACCACGAGACATCACACTCTTACTCTATATCAGAAAACAGAATCTTACCTACGAGCGGATATTTGTCGTCTCGTCTTCCTATTCAAAGTTCAAAATCCCGATAGACGAGACGCCATTCTGTCGTAGATTTTTGATAGAAAAACTAAGACTTGGGTTGATCCCTTCTGAATAGATTAGAATAAGTGATAGTCACAGTGAGAGGTAGTAAATAGAAATAGATTTCCACGAGTGAGATGGTAGAAATTTATAGAGGCTGTCCCGGAAATCGAGAATCTCTCTCTCTTTCCGCCTATCTTCTACAACAGATCCAGAGGAGTCAGATAGTCTATAAAAATTATGTATATATTAATATATCTCTATCCACTCACGTGCCCGCACATACAAGTGACGACAGTTAAGCACACAGACGTGGGAAAACTATAACAAGAATTATATAGATATTATGGGAACGAACTGACCACCACACTGAAATAAATGTAGGTATAGTTTAATTATCATAGTAAACTTACATCACAACATATAAACTACATCAAAAGCATGTACACATAGTCATAAAAAATCAAGGAATGCTACAATAGTGATAGACCCGTTTGTATGGTCCTTCCCCTGGATATATAGCTCACAGTCCCGTTAGAAGAAAGTGATAACCCCAAAGAGTTACATATACATATGATTGAGTCTATGGTTTCCCCCTTTTTAAGGTATGGACAGAATTGATACTCTGCTTTAGTCTAAGGGAAAATATTGTTAGCAATAATTTGCATAAAGGAAGTTACAGCGTGGGTGACTCAAACAAAGAACATCCTTCAGTCTACTTTCACTCGGTTCTTTCTTCAGGGCCCTGACTCACACAACCTTACCTAAACTCGTGCTGTTGTTCGCCGTCTGGCGCAAACTTTGGGACACTCACACACTTTTTATCTGTTTCTGTCGTTTAATGAAGCGGATCCCAGCTCTGCAGATTTGTTTGTTGGTTTCATCAAAATGGATCCGGGGAGCGTCTGCTTCATGCAATAGTTATTTCAGACTAAAGTTAGTGTCACTTGACTCACGAGGTAAGAATTAGGCTTAAGCGGGCACATAGGGTCAGAACACGAGGTTTCCCTTAATTAGGGAGATGACCGGTGGACAACTTCTCTCAACAGATAATCTAGGTTCACCACACACTTTGTCAACAATGTCGGAAAGTTAATGTTTTAGATTTCTGTAATTATTCTCGCCACAAAGTAGCCTCCACACAGAGTTCGAGGAGAATATGGTCTGGCTCAAAGGCCCAGTATAAACATTTATTCTTTAAAAAAAACCTGTTAGTGGGATTGGTATTCTGTCTATCTCTGAAGGCACACGCACTGTCAGACAGGTGGTACTTGAAAAAAACCCACGTCGTTAAAAATATAAAATGTTTATGTTTCTCACAGGTACGTCTCTGTACTAAACGCCGGCAAAATTTGGGTTACCCCAGTATTCACTGAATAAAGAAAAACACATACGGTATGAAATATTTTACATATTATGTACTCAATATAACTTACGTTTTGAACTGCCAGCATAAAGCTTGACTTGACGTTTAAACTTCCCGTGAAATAAGTTATATATATATATATATATATATATATATATATATATATATATATATATATATATATATATATATATATATATATATATATATATATATATATATATATATATATATATATATATATATATATATATATATATATCCATCATCATGAATTAGGAATATCTACGTATTCCGTCAACACTCATGAGGCATCTAGCATTTATAAGTTAGTTTAGAAAAATTATTCTCGTCTGATTATTTAGCAGTAAAATTAAATTCCTTAATAGCCAACTAAGTTTAAGCTAGAAATTATTATAATTTCTGTTTTCCACTGTAACTCGTCACTATAAAATAATACAGACTATATAAATTAAGCACTCTGCACCAAATTTAACTAGTGAAATATGAAATAAGCGATTATCACTTTAAACACTTCACAATATATATATATATATATATATATATATATATATATATATATATATATATATATATATATATATATATATATATATATATATATATATATATATATATATATATATATATATATATATATATATATATATATATATATGATTTATTTATTGAAGTCTAGAAGTTCGACAAATTGTCGAAACAAACTGAGAAACTTCGCTATACAGCTTATTCTATTCACGAGCAACCTGTCTACTGCGACTTTGGAAAATGAATGAAAATCTAGTTTCAAACTCCGGTAAATATCGTAAACCAGGACAAAGGGGTCCCAACTTATTTCGCAAAACGGAATAATCCCACCTTCTCATTCTTAAACACCTTACATAAACTAGAAGACTACCATGAACTGACACTCGTGCGTTTTCACACCTCACGCTGACCAGGGCCAACAGTGAGTGCCTTGTCAGCTGGGATTTCCAGACAAATGTCTCAAACTGCGCCGAGGAGATGTCGGTTATCGCGCCTCACCTGAGCGCTCAGCCGATGCAACTCGTTGTGGCAGGTGAAAATGCAGACAAATTGTCGCCTATAGGTCTGGCGAAAGCGAATATTCACAGTTTCGTCCACTGCGCAATAACCTCCCGAGCCTGGCATCTACGTAATAACATCACTAGTGCGTTTCTAAATGAGAACAGACACTCGGCGAAAGTTTGAATGGGAAAATAGTAATGTTTAAGTCGCAAACGAACGAATGCGAAAAATTACAAAAAGGATAAAAGAGTGATAATAAAATAGAGGACACGGGTGAAGAAAAGAAGAGTATATAGCGAATTTAATGATCATAACTCTCTGTGACACTGTCTTTAGGCTCGGTACCCTTTCCTCGTCTGTCTGCTCACGATTCTGCATCTTCTGATCACCGTGGGCCACTTGGTTGTTCTCCATTGAGTTCCGGCGTATCTCTTTGTTTGCTATCGGTAGCCAGGAGCTACTTCTAATATTGCTTCTTGTAATGTTGGAGAGAGACTAAGGAACTCGTCTCCGTCTTCACGCATTCTGTATAGTGTGTCTATAATTGTCTCCGCGATATTTTCTGGGTCTAACTCGTTCAGTTCTGATGTTATTGTCCTATTATCAGCAGCAAGCTGGGAGGTGACGCCTTGCTTTTCTGCTCTTCTGTCTTCCTCTTGTGCTTGTACCTGTCTGTGTTGAAGAGTTGTCTCTTTCACCTCCTCCTTAGTGTTTTCTTCTTCTTCTTCTTCCTCGTTCGCCTTCAGACTTCCACATTTATGACTCTAATAAAGGCAGTAGTCAACCCAAGGTTCCCGACATCTCCAAACAGTTTTTCGTTGACAGAAGTGGGTTGTTGCCATATGCTACTCCGTTCATTACTGTAGGCTGGGCAATACTGCAGGAGGTGTTCGACCGTCATCGGGCTGGTACCGCAGGTGCAGAGATCTGTTGCACCAATCTTGAATTTGTGGTATAGATGGTATCTCAATCTGTTGTGTCCAGTGCGTAGCCGAAAAATGATGACCTGGCGTGTTTGAAGATGGGTCGGCTGTTCTCTCCGGGTGGCTGTTTATGGTTTTGTTATACTCATGGTTGTTCTTCAGCGCTGGTGGGCTGGTGTATACTTCCCTCTTCTTGGCGCTTGGTTTATTTCGGACCATTTTGACTATATTGGCGATCGGTGGAGGTATCCCGTATGTCTGATCTGTGTGGGTCGGTTGTCGGAAGGTTCGGTGTCGGTGATCGATCGGTGTAGGTGTTGATTAATTTCTTTTGTTTATTGTTGCCTTCTTCTGGCGAGGCGCGTTCCTTTCAACCTATTTGGTTATATCAGAGCGCATTTACCATCCAAAAAAGTCAACTCTGTTGACTGCTAACCCGATCAGCGTTGATAGATACTAAGTCCTGACAAGGACTAACATTATTTATCTGCTCGCATAAAGCCCTAAAAAGGAGTCGCCAGCTACGCCAACGCCCGAGCTAGAGTAATTGAATGCCTCGCAGGGCGAGATTAATTGAATGTTGTTGTTGTTTTGAAGAGGTGATGGGTGAAGAGCGGGCACTTAACCGCTGACCGTTATTGCCTCTTCTCGTTCCATCTTGGTCTACCCTGTTCAACCTGAAAATTGGTTATAATTGGGGTATTTAGTGTCATTTTATTTACTAATTTTGTATTCAATTTAAATAACTATTGTCTTTTGCAGTTGCTGATTTTAATTTATATTAGTATTTGTCATTTTATTTTCTCTTGTATTGTTTATAGATAACTATTGTCCTTTGCCTTGGTTTTAAATTGTATTAGTATTTGTTCTTTTTGAGTTGTTGTTGTTTTTTTTTTAACCTTGTTGTCTTTCCTTGTCCTATGAGTAATTAGTAATTTTTTTTCTGTTGTTGTTTTTGTAATGATTTGTTAGTTCTTGTTGCTTAATTTCATAAAGTATGCTGCACCGAGACGGAGACGCCACAGTTTTTTGTTCGATGGTATCTTTAATTCTTCTCTGACCTGGCACGTCCTTGTTGGTTCTTTCAGCAGTTTGAACGCGTGTCTGCCTTTTCTACTGTTCTTCCATGTTGTCTTCCATTCCTCGTTTATAGTTAGCTTTACTTGGCTCTTGATCTCCAACCTTCCCAGTCCTGCTCTTATATTGTTTATTAATTGAATGTATAATGAGGGGTAATGATATAGAAGTAACTAAAACTTTAAAAATTAAATCTGACGACAGCATTTATATCATTAGGCTACATAAAAGACAAATAAAATTTAAGTTTTTAAAAATTAAGCAAATTTTTATATAATACTAAAATGTGAGCAGTAACAAAATTTCTACAAAATATTTTGCAATAATTTTATTGAAACAAAATTATTTCACTAAACATTTTATAAAATATTTTTTTCTTATTCCTTAGCATTAAAAACAAAATAGAATGAAAACTCCATGCCTGATCATTGTTAAATACAATCACTATGATCACCATCTTTTTCCTTTTTAGCTCCTTGTGGAGCAAGGAGCTAGTACAGCAGTGTTGCCCACCTTTTTTTTCCTGGCATGAAACCAGATGTTAAGACTTTAAACGTACGCCGGGCCGAGATAGAATACCCGACAAAGAAGCCGAAGCTCATGACTCCAACTCAACGAGTATCGGAATGGCAGAAAAGCCACACGGAAAGCCTAGACCTACAGTGTAGATAATGCCAAGGATTCTTAAACTTGCCATTGGCTGCAAAAGAGCGACAAACTCAGCAGCTCTAGTTATCAACAACAGCAAGAACAACAAAAACTTGATTGTGTACATAAGCCGGAATGTGTACGTCCAGGAAATATGCTTAATTGTACGTTAATAAAACATGGACTGGAACAATGTTTTAGAACATTGTATTTTACGGAAAAAAATATCCTTACGGCTTATAAATTATGATAATGTTGTAGTTATAGTAGCCCCTTCAGTCATGACTGACTATGGGGATGCGCCTATGAGAGCCCTCAGCTGCTTTTTTTTCCGGGGTGTTCTTTTATCTTCTGCTTGTAATGAGAGCTTTTGTTTAGCCCAATCTGAGGTGGCGCCGTAGAGAGTATATCACTTGGTGCGAACCACAGCTTCATCCTCCTAGGCTGCTGGATTCATGTTCCCGTGCCTTCATGTCTCTCCTACATGCATCTTTGAACCTCAGCTGCGGTCGCCCAACTGTTCTTTTGCCATCTGCCAGATGTCCGTAGAAGATATCTTTCGGGATGCGACCACCTTCCACACGGAGGATAGAGCCAAGCCAGCGTAGTCTACACTGTCTAAGCAGTGTATACATGCTTTGAAGGCCAGCACGTGGCAGCACCTTGACATTTATCACTTTGTCCTTCCACGAAATACCAAGGATGTGACGTAGACAATATAGATATAAGGTATTGAACCTTCTTTCTTCCTTAGCATACGTTGTCCATGTCTTGCTGCCATGTAAAAGTGTGCTGGTGACACAGGCATTAGGCAATTATGTTGTAAAATTCAGTAAACTGTGCAACTCGAATAATTAAAACTAAAAAAAAAAAAAAAAAAAAAAAAAAACTACAGTTATCATGGTGTCTCTACCCTACGCAGTGGCAGATCTACGTGAGGCTGGAATTCTTGGAGAGACCCCTTTGTTCCCCCCCCCCCCCCCCCAAAAAAAAAAAATGTTGGACGATGCGAAAGAAACGTATTTATGAAAAAAAAAATAATAAACTGGAAACTGCATAAACAGAAAAGCAACAAAAATACAAAAATATATAATCTGTTTATTGGGCCTATTCTAAAAGTAAATGTACGCCGATATACTCGTAGATTCTATGCGGGAAAATCCGTTATACTGATGCGTGCGGTCCGAAGGCAGAACTTTAGAAGAGAAATATTTTATAGAATAATAAATTAAATTTTTATTTTCCTTCGGGCATAGGTGTGCGCAGCACGCACAGCACACATAGAGAATACGCCACTGGTAATGACACGACCGTCATTGCTATTCGCCCGTGGCAACTAGTTCACCTCGTTCGTATGTAACGACCAGATGCCACTGCTGTAATTACAAATTAATTGAAATTGAGTCGAAATTAGAAATTAACTGAAATTGAGTCGAAATTAGAGATTACTTGACATTTAGTCGAAATTATAAATTAATTGGTCGTATGAGCTCGTTCATATCGACAGGTTGCCGTAAGTCGAGACCGCCGTAACTTACTTACTACTTACTTTGTCGTTCCTCTTCTACTCAAGGGTGTAGAGGTTTGCCAGAGAGAGCGCCATACTATCCTATCAGCTGTCTTCCTCCTGGTCTGGTTCCAATCTAGTCCTTGGTCCTTCAGAGATTATCTAATGATGTCCTCCCAGCGAACTCTAGGTCGTCCTGAAGGTCGGATCCCTGGCTCTTGATTTCACATATTTATCGTGATTTCCGATCTTCTTCCATCTTGCATACATGGCCAAACCATCGTAGTTGGGACTTTTCTACTTAGGTCTACAGGAGCTGGGGTTTGAGGCGTTGCCGTGTCGTCGGTGTGCGGACCATATCTCTTCTTGTTACTTCAGCCACCTAGCAGTAACCCAAGACATTACTGTAGTGTGCATTCTGATGCGCAAACTGGGACATTGACCAGAAAATGTTGTTGTTTTGTTTTGCACCGAAATGCATCAAGACTAACAAGGTATGCTTGTTGGTAGATAGGTGACGTTCAGTGATTACGATAGAGAGAGACGGATTCTGTTTGTGAGTGTGTGGAACAGTAAGGTCGTCTGTGTGTAGGCCCTTACAGCTGCTGTGAATATGAAGATGGGAAGATAATGTGGAACAGCCTAAAAGGATCATGTTGTTATCTCGTTAAATCTCGTCATTATGTTAGCTCTTTACTGCCATGTATAATTTTTTTTTTACCATTCAGGAAGTCATGTTTCAGCGAATTGTTTACATCCGTTTGTAAACATGTCTTTTTTATTCCGGCTTTTACAGCCGTTTTTAGCAGCCGTGTAGTTTTAGGAGGTTTCTGAAGAGACAAAGACAGAGAAGGACTACCCTTAAGCATGTCGTACGTGGCGACTAATATGAGGTTGGGCATGGGGCTGGCAACTTCATAACGTTAAAATATGCCACTGGAACCACCGCTGTAAGAGCTAATTAATTTTTGGGGCAGGCTTCCTGCAAAAAAAGGGGGGGGGGGCAGCTACAAAGGTACCTCCATGCTCCGTAAAACGTGAAAAGAAAAATGAAGCTGTCCCATTTAACTCCAGTATTCCCACATTTGAATGGCCCATTCATATGTAAATCGATCTTTTCATCACATCATTGACAGAATTACTGTAACAGACACGGCATGGTTACGTTAACCTGCAAACTTAAAGATCAAGATATCTCACCTCTGAATTTGAAATGCTTTATTCCGTCGATCTGGCGATTTTCCCAGGGTTGTGGGAGTCGGGCAAAACATTTTACGACTCCGACTCCGGAAATTTGAGAAGTCCGACTCCGACTACATTTTTTATTTTAACTAGTCATATGGCATACAATTATGCACTTATATGGAGTTATATATATATATATATAACTATGATATGTGTGTGAATAGATGAATACGTGACTTTCGTAGACTACATTTTAAACTATTCATTTATTCATACAGTAATACACAATAACAAATCATCCATTCATACAGTAATACACAATAACAAATCATCCATTCATACAGTAATACACAATAACAATCATCCATTCATACAGTAATACACAATAACAAATCATCCATTCATACAGTAATACACAATAACAAATCATCCATTCATACAGTAATAAACAATAACAAATCATCCATTCATACAGTAATACACAATAACAATCATCCATTCATACAGTAATACACAATAACAAATCATCCATTCATACAGTAATACACAATAACAAATCATCCATTCATACAGTAATATATATACAATAACAAATCATCCATTCATACAGTAATACACAATAACAAATCATCCATTCATGCAGTAATACATGTGGTAGATTATGATTAAGTGATTTCATATATCTTTTTCTTTATCTTCATTTTTCTCTTCTACCTTCTCTGTCACCTACGCCTGTAGGAATTTAACCCTTACATATTCAAACCTCTGTCTTTCTTATAATTTAGCAAGCAGTTTATGGCTGGTAGCATTTAATTGCATTCTCTTTGATGCAGGTCAGCAAGCAGACCTGGTCCCGCTCACCTGTAATTATCTCGGCAGCGATCATAAAAATCGCCGTAATGAGATCAGTCGGTGATGGAAAGTGACTTCATTCATTCAGACTCCACAGTTTCTCTTGACATATCTAGCTGCGTTTCTAGATTTCTTTATTAAGTAAAATCTCAGTTTGCGTTGGAGAATAGTCTTAAGTAGTCTGTGCGAGGTAAATATATATTGACTAGTATTGTCGTGGGATAGAATTATTAGTTCGAATTATATCTTCACTAGATTGTGCGCAGAGTGACTTACTAGTTTAATCGTCATTATAATTCTCTAAGTTACTGTGTTACAGTGGATAGCAGAATAAATTATAATTTCTAGCTAAAACTCATTCAGCTATAAATAAATTTAATTAAATTGCTAGTAACCAGTCAGAGAACATTTTAACTAAGTAAATGCACTGATTCATCATGAGTGTTGACGAGATATGTATTTATTTCTAATTCATGATGATTGATTTTTTTTAATGACTAGAATTTATTTCACGGGAGTTTTAAACGATAAGACAAGCTCTAAGTTTGCGGTTTACAATTTAAGTTAAATGACCGAAGTGAACATATTCTATTTACGCGTAGGATCGTGTATACTATATTAGGGTTGAGTATTTATGTTTTTCTCTTCCTTTTATACAGTATCTGGGTCAAGCCCAAAACCTACCAGCGGTTTCTGTTTATGTATAGCAGAAAATAACTAGACGGAAAGAACTATTTTTTTCTGAAATTTATATTGTAACTGGCATTGAGTTCCAGAGTTCTTTTCCAATAATCAAAGTTTTACAGTCGGCCCGTGGTGGCGACTAAATCAAAATTTAACATAATCAAACCTGTGACATTTCTTGTATAACAACCACTGTGTTGAGTAGGAGATAAATCCTGAACAGAGTTATTTACCTGCAACTCGAGGTAACGATCGATTATTTCAAGCTACTGTACCCTTGTGAACATTAGACATCTTAATTATTTTACTGCCTGGACAAAATTTGAAGTGACATTTATCAGCATCCTACGTACCATAGTGAAGCGAGCGTTTCCCAAGATTTGAATTTATTAGCCTTGGAGAAGCTGGGGCTTGTTTCGCTAAAACACACCCTTGGATGGGCTGTATGTTCCTTAAACAATTGTTCCAGATGTGGTGAGAGTGCCTATTAGGTAAGAATGCATGTCTTGTGATCACAAGGGTGTCAGAGAGAGAAAATGCAGGGATGATTAATTCTTTGATTCTATAATCCATATATCCATTGATTGTTTTTCTTCTTAAAGATTACATATGCTATCTATTTCAGAGTAGATTACAGGAAAAACCTCTGTTATTTACGGTAGAGAGAAATCCTAGACCATAGTGTATAAATTTGTGACTCTTTGGGGCAAATAACTTCTCTTATAACGGGATCTTGGTTCAACAGAGGGGGAAAGGATTACACCTATGGGTCAACTCTGTTATTGATTCCGTAACCTATGTTTATTTGTGTATTGATTTGATAGTCTAAATTTATTTACTGTGTTGTGAAATTCTTTATGATAAATAAAATTTACATAAACTTATTCAAGTGTGTCGGTCAGCTCGTCCAAAAATATCTATATTCCATTGTCATAGTTTTTACGTTGGTACGTCAAACTGTCGTCACGTATATGTGTGTGTCGGTGAGTGGTTGATATATTGTACATCTATATAAAATCATTCATTCATACAGTAATACACAATAACAAATCATCCGTTCATACAGTAATACACAATAACAAATCATCCATTCATACAGTAATACACAATACCAAATCATCCATTCATACAGTAATACACAATAACAAATCATTCATTCATACAGTAATACACAATAACAAATCATTCATTCATACAGTAATAAACAATAACAAATCATTCATTCATACAGTAATACACAATAACAAATCATTCATTCGTACTGTAATACACAATAACAAATCATCTACACCTGCACACAAATGACTGCTTTGTCAAACACCATGAGGCAAAATAGTTTCATTTTAACAATGACGGGAAAATTGACAGTGTATATAGTTTATTTTCATTTCTTGTGTGCTTTTTTCTAAATGTGCCAACAAATTTCTAATTGAGATAAAAACTTTTTTAATGATCAGAAGCAACTGAAATTTTCCTGCATTATGTAAAAATGGATGTACTTTAACAAGAAAGTAGTTTTATGAGTTCTACTACTTAAAAATGTTATTTCAATTTGTTTGTCTCTCTTGAAACTTCATCCCCCATACACACAACTAACAAATACATTTTAAAATAATGTAATTTACAACTCTTATCAAAATATTTAAAAAAATTAATCAATAAAAATATTAACTTTCCGTGTAATATACTGAACAATGAAATCCACTTCCTGTGCTGTGAACTCGTTTATCGCAAACTGATAATGTAAATTAGCGGATCGATTACATTCGACTTAAATTTAAAAACAACAAAAATACAAAAATAAAACAAAAATATTTTAAACGCAGGTTTTTAATGCACTAAAAACCCACAAACAATTTTTCAAGGAGTTTATAGCTTGCAGTAAAAATGTAACATCAAATTGACAAAAAGCCTGGGGCGCTTGTCGTGGATGGATTATCAGATAGGTAATGGATGTTTATAGTCCTGTCTGAGCAGAAGTGATAGTGATGACAATGTGAAAGTAAGGGGTAAGATATAGTTTTTATCACGAGGGTGAACGTGTAAGAGAAAGGACAGTCTCTGGATAGAATAATTTATCTAATCCAGCCTATCTGGACGAGGATATTTAAATCAGACGCATTTTCTCTCCTTGTATGAAAATACAAGTTACACTGCACTCACATGCACACAATTATGTGACAAACACGCACGAACGTGAAAAAAAAACTATGGATAACATATAATGGATAGGGGTTGACCGACACGATAACTAAAGGCTTAATAAAGTTTATTATCAATAGAAAATCACAACATAAATCATATGCTTCAAGAGATCATGGTTTACAGACAAAATGAAAATTAATCAAACAGGTTCTCCCCTCTGGTAAAGGAAAAGAAAGGACGATCCCAACAGAGGTTAATTAACCCAAAAGATCAAAGGGTAACAATAAGTTATAAAATAGTCAGTATGGGAAAAGAATAGGTTCCTAATGTAATCTATCCCGTGACTAATTCAGATTATTGAGATAAGAAAAAAAGAAAGAAGAAACCATATAAGTATATGATGTTAACAAAAGACATAAGTTTCTTTCTCGGTTCATTCAATTCACATACACGCAGTGGCCACTTTCAGATTTGCTTACCCCAGTAGTTGTCGCAGGCATTCCAAGGAAATACATTAATAAGTAATAAGACTATTAAGTGTCAAATTTTAGTTTTGCCAAATCCAGCCCCAGACTCGCCGTAGTTGCTGACTGCAAATTTCACGGGAGTCGCTAGAGTCGGTGTTTTAAATTTGTCCTGGATACAATAAGTTATCTATGCCTTCAGTTGGTTGGAGTAAGGTTCATGCGTGGTGATCGCCGGTGTAGGATAAATATAACATATATATGGTTCCTGGGTTGTCTAGCCTCTGGTGGCTGAAACGCTAGGTTTAAGTTACACAAATGTTGCTGACAATATATTTCGCCACAGCTGGCTGATAAGATTGATATAAGTTAATCTGGTAATAGTTCTGGTCCAGTTAATATTATAATTTAATGTTTTCTATTCTGGTTTCTCTCATGAAAATGAGGAAAATTGGACCGCACAGGTCACAGCAAGAAGCTCATCAATATTAAATATCCTTGGATGCTTATAATATTATAAGTTCGTATGATCATAAGTTCATATGGCCATAAGAAACGCCGCTATTACTCAGGTTTTGACCAGCCTATATTTTAGGAAAGAAAATATAAACATTTTACTAAATTATCATTATCATATCTAACGCGTGTAAAAATAGGACCTCTTCACCACTCCGTTATAATTTAGATTTAAAACACACGTGTCTAGCTTATCCTATCTTTCTTTTAACGCGTGATATGAACACTAGTCATTTATAAAATTACGTAAAAATGGATAGAAGTAAATAATATATGCCGTCAGTAGACAGTTATTTAATGTGTGTACTAGTCAATTTAAAACATCTCTCACTGGGAAATAGCGAGTAATTAAATTTACTTTACGGCTGGAAAATTTAGCTATAAGTTATTTAATTAGCACAGAAAATCTCAGTGAAATATAATGAAAACTTTAAACACACTAAATCACTTTAAAGCTAGTATATAAGTCACCGCAATCACAAAAATGAAACACTCCACGAAAATCTAATAATTTTCACTCTGTACGAGAAATCTTAAGATAACGAGCTAGTGAATTCAGATAGATTTCTGGGCAACTGATCATGGTTATCGGAGAGACATTGTATATATTGATAAATTCCGTTCTATCGTTCTTTAATGCGAAAGTCACACCTACTGCCAGACCCGAGCCAATTTGCCGTTCGATTCTTGAATCAAAGGTAATTTTACCACCTCTTCCGCCGACAACCTCTCTGGCTTGACTTTCGTCATCTTCGCCTCGCCGAATATCAGCTACGCAATTACTTCCCCTGAAAGTTTTACAATCCAAGGTCCATCTCAGACTTAATATCGTGTGTTCCCCTGATCAAAGAATATTTTACGCCATGCTCCGCGCTTCGCTCTCTGTTTCACATAGGGTTTAATTGCCAGATGGCTCACGTGTTAATTGCACTAGTTAATCCTTCGTTCATGTAGCAAAAAATATAAACTAGATGGGGAGGGGCAAAAGTGGATGATTACTGCTGCACTATTTCCATCTGTGACAGCGCTTAAGCGCTCATCATGTATTTTATCCATAGGTGTCTAATGAAGTATAAAGCAGAAGTTAACTTCATAAAGAATCAGCGCCCATAAGGAGCACAAATAACATTTTTACTAAGATTCTTCTGATAAGACAACTTGTGGACTTATTTTAGCTCTAGCAGGGTAGCAACACTATAGGCTTGATCTTCATTATCATCATCAACAGCTTCAGTATCATCATTATTTTCCACAGCTGGTGGCCCATTTCTAAGAAGCCTGCACTAAAGCGGTGTTGCATTTTTGCAGTAAGGTTTCTGTAGCAACTTATTTTACACAATAACGCTACCAGCCTTATGGACAGCCTCGTATCAATTGCCTACGATATGTCTGAGGTGGGGGCAGTAGTTCTCTTCTTTTTGTATCTGCTCAGAGACCCCCCGGGGAACTACACGAGGCATATAATATTCTGCCCTTCACTGAGCTTCATTAACCTCCGGACTCCGCCATCTCCGGCTTGGAGTCAACCTTGCTGAACCTAACTGTTCTGAACTATCAGGTCCGATATTTCTCTCTTTGACAGTTTCTCCCCCATTCAAAGTTGCTGAAATCCATTTTATGCTCTTCCTCCATTTTCGTCCGGACATCTCGTTGGTCTTATGTTAAGAATTTATTTAGCCTGCACTTCTACTGTCTCTCAATTAGCCCGTATTTTGTCCTACCTACTTCACTCATCTTAATGTGTTTGATCTCATGATGTTGGTTAGAAGTTGGAATCCATATTGCTGCTTAATTTGATACCTCTTTCTTATTTACAACTGCAAAAGTCTCTTCTATACGTCCCATCCATGTTCTTCTGTCCATCTCATTGGCCTTAAAGTTAGTTGCTTATCCTTTACAGGACGTGGCAATCAACCCCAACTTTTCTTGGCTGTTTGTGATTTTTCTAAGCAATTTTTTTCATTCAGTAGTTTGCCATTGCTTTCTGAACGGTACGGCGCTTATACCATTGTTAAAAATCCACACAAAGCGATCTGCTACCAAACCGCCTGCAGCAGGTTTCGAACCTGGTATATCTGGATTATGAAACTGCGTTCATATCCATTAGGCCACAGACGCCGACATTAGCCTTACGTTATGAATTTGTTCAGCATGCACTTCTATTATCATTCTATTATCCTTATTATTTACTTATCTACTTCTTACTTACTTAGTCGTTCCCCTTCTACCGTGAGGTAAAGAAGTTTGGAAGAGAGCGCCAGACTATCCTATCGGCTGTCTTCCTCCTGGCCTGGTTCCATTATAGTCCTCGGTCCTTCAAAGATTGTCTAATGTTGTCCTCCCAGCGGACTCTGGGTCGTCCTCGGGGTCTGAATCCCTGGCTCTTTGTTTCCCATGCTTGTCGTGGTAGCCGATCTTCTTGTCTACTTCACTTATATTAATTAGTTTGATCTCATAATCTTGGCTAAAAGTTAGAATCCGTACTGTTGATTATTTAGATACTCATCTCATCTCATCTCATAGTCGGAACCTCTTCTACCCCGTGAAACGAGGTGTAGAGGGGACCCAAGGAGCACAAAGCCCCTGGGCAAAACGTGTAATCAAGGTGACTGACAAACAGGTGATTAGCCCATTGTGCCCGAACTTGCCCTCATGTGCACTCACAATCGCTATAAAACCCACCGAACAATCGAGACGTCATTCCAGCCAAAATGGACAGAGCCTCATATACCCGAAGGTTTCGAGGAATGTCCATTCCTCATCTGCACAAAGGCATTTATAGAGGAACACTCAGGACCCGGAGGTCTGAGGAAAAGAGCAGAATCTGAAACGGACACAGCAGTCTGTCTGTTTTGTCGTTACTGGGAGGTCCCCACCCAAAGTGGTGCACCACACACAGTCAGTCAAGACAGAAGGTCACCTGCAGCTGAACTTAGACATGCATGGCTTAATCTTTGAGACAAGCATATGACTACTGGCAGGATCAACCAGATAACTGTCTGAACAGAGCATTTTTCGTCGCTCGCGCGGGGAGGGAGACAGCGCTCTGTGCAGAGCGGATCCCGGCGGCCCCGGCGAAATTTATTCTTGCGAGAACCACTGGCCGCCTGCCGACGACGACGAGACGTTCCCCTAGTCCAGTGTTTCTCAACGGGGGCGGTACCGCCCCCTGGGGGCGTTTTCAAGATGTCTGGGGGCGTTCTGAATGGTTGCAACGATTGGGGGTCGCTGCTTCCATTCAGGAGGGCGTTGTGTACATTTTTACAAGAATCAATATGAAACAATTACAAAAGATATTCCCCTTCGCATAGCTTGTAACACGATAGTTTTTATTTGCCTTGCGTCCCATAGAGTGTTTCAAGGATTCCAAACGCACAATTTTAGTGCATGGGATGTTATCATTGTCAGGAGACAGTAGGCGGAGATTAATGTCCCTTCATTACTCGAAACATTCATTAGCCTCTCGACACACCCAAGCTAACCTTCTCTCTCCACTCTCGACACATATTTTCTTCTGGAAACACATTTTTGTTGGAAAAAAATTCCTTTTTCCAATATCATCGCATGTGCGACAGACGGAGCACCAGCTATGGTTGGTCGTCATCGTGGGTTTCAGGCCTATTCATTGTGTTATTCATCGACAACATTTAGTCGCCAAGCATCTTAGTGACAGACTCCACAAATCATTGAACTGTGTTATCAGTGTTATTAACAAAAATAAGGCGTATTCGTTGAACGATAGATTATTTTGTAAACTTTGTTGTGATAATGGTGAAGAGTTTAAACGTCTTCTCCTACACACGGAAGTACGATGGCTGTTCAAAGGTAACTGTTTAAACAGATTATGGGCATTATTTGATTCTGTTTTAGAGTTTTTTGGATTCAATCAAAGAAGAATTTAGAATCGAAAGAGAAGTATTGCAATACGATGTGGCCTATATTTCAGATATATTTGAAAAGTTAAATGAGGTTCTTCTTAAGCTACAAGGAAATTAGATCAGTCTGATTAAAGTGAAAGGATTTATCATGGGGTTCATCAACAAATTGACATTATATAAAAATAATCTTAGTCGCCGAGAACTTTCTCATTTTCCATGTTTACTGCAGTTAGGTGGGGACAGGCTTAAAGATTCCGATTTATAGGTTTATTGCAGTCATTTGGACGCTATTAAAAATGATACGAGCATAAGATTTAAGGACTTGCAAGAACTAATAATACCGGACTGGGTGATTAATCCGTTTGAATCAGACGTGGAACTAGTTAATCAACACTTACAAGAAGAATTAATTGAGCTCCAAAATGACTTCGAGCCAAAAACACGATTTAGTCACACACATTATGAAAAATTTTGGATCCAGCAGAGGCTTGCGCATCGCGTTCTTTGGCGTGAAACTAAATTTCTAATTACAGCATTCACAACGTCGTATTTGGTGTAGAAGGGGTTCAGTGCAGTAGTGTTGCTACTACAAAAGCAACGAAACCGACTGCAGATTTGTAACAGGAGATTTGAGACTTCTTTTAACAAACTTGGAATCAAATATTACAAAACTGGCTGAGTCACACCAAGCGCAAGGATCTCATTAAGCTTCATTAGTAAATGAATTTTTATATAATTATATCCTTATTATCAACTAAAAAATTTTCTAATTTTTCCATGTTTAAAGTGGTTACATAAGGAGAGACTTAAATATTCAGATTTGAAGATATATATGCAGTCATTTAGCCACTATTAAAATGATATGATTATGATAGTTATAGAGTTAAAAGAACTAATTTTATATCATTTGCTCCGCCAATTTGTAATTCAAGGATAATGAACCTGTGATTATATAACTCCGTACTTAAACACATATTTAATATAACTATGCTTTTATACAGTTGGGCGACCACAGCTGAGGTTCAAAGATGTGTGCAAGAGAGATATGAGGGCACTGGACATAAATCCAGCAACGTGGGAGGATGAAGCTGCCGATCGCACCAAGTGGTGATGCTATTTACGGCGCCACCTCAGATTGGGCGAATAGAAGCTCACACATCAAGCCGAAGAGAGGAGACAACGTTAAAAATAAGCAGGAAAATAAGCAGCTGAGAGCTGTCACCCCTGGGGCGCATTCCCATAGTCAGTTATGACTGAAGGGGCTATTATTATTATTATTAAGCTTTTATAAATGTGTTTTCTCTTTTTCTTTATATTATAAGAAAAGATAACTCATTAACTGCATTGCTTTTTTAAAAGTATGGTGGAATATATGTGTGTGTGTTTGTGTGTGTGTGTGTTTGTGTATACACGATAAAGAGCAAGGGGGTGTTAAAAGGGTTGGGGGGGGGGGGCTTTTTAAAATATTAGTTGTCATAAGGGGGCGTTGCTACTATCAGGGTTGAGAAACACTGCCCTAGTCGGACAGGACGGGCCGAAAGCGACACCATCTTACTGACTGCCGGCCCATGACTCATTGCGAGAGCGGGGACGTTTTCGAGACTGTTGCCGAGCCACGATACGGAGGCTTGCTAACATCACGACCGGGGTGGCTGCGATTTACGGACACAGGAGCTAAACTACTGCCTCGCTAACCGATGAACTGGGAGGGCCCGGTCGTACCGGGATCACCACACGCAGTCTCTCGAGACAGCGACCGCCAGCACTCTTGAGGAGGGAAACGCTTGCCCCCACGATTATTTAGATACTTTTTTTGTTATTCTCAATTCACTGATTCTAATGTTAGGGGATCCATACATTCTTTGTGATGAATTCTTGTTTGCTATCTAATTTTATACATGACGTAGCAACTTTAATTTATACGCGGTAAATAGTAGATATAAATAGGTTTGTGTCCGGCACTTGTAAGAAAGAAGAAAGGGGAAGACATACATCTTAAAGTTTATTACGTACTATTGACAAACCTCGGGCTTTCCTCTGTATTTATTTCTATATTTATACACGGCATTATTGTCAGTCTCAAAAATAAACCCAAAGGATAAGATGGGCGTAGTAACTACCATATAGATTTCAATGTGAGATATGAGGTTAGCTTATGTATGATCAGATTCTTACAGCGAGAGCCACAGTTAAAGCGATTCCCACGCGTGTACTATTATGTATGCTCTAAATAAACTAACCAAAGCCTGTCACAGCGTGTGAATATAATGTAACCTTTTGATCTAGTGTTGCATATTTTTTCATTTCTGACGCAGGGAAGATACAAGTGACGAAGTGCTATGTATGTCTTGTGTACATGATTTGTGCAGGTAATATGCAAGTCAATTTATCATCGGTGTAGCTTGCGGTGACTTGCTAAAATGAACATTAATAACATTAGTTTTACTATCTTCTTTCTTGTGGTAAGAAGCATGGGAAACCACAACTGCTGTTGGCTTTCTTGCGTGATGTTTTCGCAACAGTATTTCATGTTTTCGCTACAGTATTTCATATGTTTCCGCCACAGTATTTCATATGTTTTCACTACAGTATTTCATATGTTTTCGCTACAGTATTTCATATGTTTTCGCTACAGTATTTCATGTTTTCGCTACAGTATTTCATATGTTTTCGCTACAGTATTTCATATGTTTTCGCTACAGTATTTCATATGTTTTCGCAGTGCCGGTTTCTGTAACACTTATTTTACAGGATGACGTTGTTAGTCCCACAAGCAACTCTCCTAACTCGCAATGTAGTTACACGGTCCCTAGGGAGCTGTGTTTATGTTCCAACATCTGGACCGAGGACTAGCATGGGTGATTAACAAATCACAACTGAGAAAAAATCACATGTAAGGTAAATTACAGAAGAGGAAAACTAGAAGAGAGATAAATCAGAGAAGAAGAGAATCCAAAGAGAGAATATTACAGAAGATGAAAATCACAAGAGAGAAAAATCACGGAAGTGAAAAATCACCAGAAAAAAATATCACAAGAGAGAATAATCACAGGAAAGGAAAATCAAAAGAGAATCAAATCAGAGAAGATGAAAACTGTAACAAGAGAAAATCACACATGATGAAAATCACTAGAGAAGACAATCACAGAAGTGAAGAATTACAGGAGAGAAAAATTACAAGGTAGAAAAATCACATAAGTGGAAATCACCACAGAAGAATATCACAAGAGAGAAATCACAAGAAAGAAAAACACAAGAGAGAATAATCACAGCAAAGGAAAATCAAAAAGAGACAAATCAGAGAAGAGGAAAATTGCAAAATCGCAGAAGTGGAGAATCACAGGAAAGAAGAATCACAAGAGAGAAATCACATAAGAGGAAAATACCACAGAAGAGCATCAAAAGAGAAAAAAAATCACAGAAGTGAAAAATACGAAAATCACACGAAGAAAATCACAAGACAGGAATATCACAGGAGAGGAAAAATCAGAAGATAAGAAAATTTACAAGAGAGGAAAATCACAGGGAAGGAAAATCACAGGAAAGGAAAATCACAAGACAGTAAAATCACAGGAAAACAAAATCACAGCACAGTAAAATCACAGGCAAGGAAAATCAGAAAACATGAAAATTCTGGCTATGAAATGTTAATGGTGTCCAAGAACAGAAAAGACACGTACGAAACAAAACAACAGTAAAATGTAATAAATCTAGATTCTTTATTCAATCAATATCATGCGCAGCGGATATCATTAGCACCGCATTCTTGTATTTATTTCTGTATTTACTAATTAATTAAAGACGAACATCTAGTGCAGGGCTTCCCAACTTGATGTCCACGGATCCATTTTTTAAGTAACCTAAAAATGTGAAATATTTTCACCAACATTGTTAATGGGAGAATTATCATAGATTGTTGCATTAAACGAAATACATTCTTGTTTTACACATTGTTTCTCTATTTGAATATGACTGTATGTAAGTTTCAGGATTTTTCTTTGTAATAAAATGTATGTTGTTGTTGCGGTCGCTCTCGTCCATATCGTCCTTCTACAATGTTGGCCGTTAGTTTTGAGCGGTAAGTACGCTGTGTCATAGTTTACAGCAAGCCTGCGATATCTGCGTCTTTCGGCCCGACACATCTGTCACGGGATTTGCCTCCCCTTTGCTCTGCAGTAGTGGTCCACCAGTGGCCAAAACTCAAGAGTATCTAACATGGGTCGTCAAAGGTGTCTACTTTCGCACAAGCTTACTCTTGGCAGAGTTGTAGATAGAATTGATAATGACGCTTCTATCTCAAGGGTGTTTCACAAGATAATTCAGTAGTCAAGAACCGTGCTGCATAGGGCAGAGCACTATTAACTTATATCTGATCCGGCACCTTTTGTGAAGTTTTAAGCAATGGTTTGGCTTTTTCGAGCTCCCAGCTGGTTTAATCCAGCGAAAGTCCTTGTATAATTAATTTTGGCTCTATGGCTGTAAATATATATATATATATATATATATATATATATATATATATATATATATATATATATATATATATATATATATATAAGATTTTTGATCATGCAGGCGCTCTCTTATCTTTAAGAACTGAATCAACTATGAATTTGTAAAATAACATATAACAATTTTAATAATCATTTAGTCTTTAACAAATTTAAATAAATATGGATGAAGATGATTTTAGGAGGTTTTAAAATTTGTCTTCACCGAGACTTAATTGGGGACTGATGGTTATTAGTGTCATTTGCGTGCCTGTTACAAAAGACTTAGCGTGCTGAGTACTGCACTGGGTTGTTGTCAGATTTTTTTTTTTGATGATGACTCTTCTCTAGAGGCGTCTAGATGAATTTCACTCATATTGTCAAGGTGGGCGTCTTCACAACGTGTCCACTGTAGGTACCTGGTGTCGAACACAGCTCTTGAACCCCAAAGATAGTTGGCGAAGATTCGAACTTCAGACCGGTCTGGTACTGAGAACCGTCTTGTAGCTTCGAACCACGAACTTTAGGAAAAATAAAAGAACGAATGTCTCTGCTAAGTACATTTGTGGGCTGAAGATTAACAGTCGCGTTGTCTCGCTGTCCACCCACCAATGTTAGCCTCTCTGAATAATTATTCTCCCTGAGTATACACAGTATAACTCAGGGAATATGATTATAAATCACCGTTAGTCTTCAGGTCACTTAAATGGGGGAAATGTATCTGGACAGCGCGAGTGCAATGACTTGCCTGAATTACAATTAACAAAGTACGCATATCTTACCAAATGACACTATACATTTTATGCACATGTGAGATAATCATCTAACTGCCCCATTAGGAGTCTGGGGTCACTTCTGCTTTCGCTTTTCTGAGCAAACTAGCATAAAGCAAACACCAGCGCTTGAGGTAGTGGTTTATGAATATACTATTTTTATATGTTGAGGTTGCTAGCCTCCTATGACTGGCATAACCACTTAGCAAGTACAGACATGTCACAATTCACATTTTAAACTATATGTTCACAATTTACCCCAATGGGATATACAATCTCCTGCCACAGTAGAATGGACATAGCAACTTTGATTAGATGCTTCGAACACTTGGTCAGGGAAATTTTATATTTCTCTTGTGACGGGTGCTCTGATTCTTTAAGTTTCCAGTCTTGGTATTTAAAATTGCTGGTTCTCTTTTAAGTTATTAAGACGCCCAAATACTTTGATATGCCACTATTAATTCGGGAATACTTTGTCCGATCCTTCGCTTTGGCTACTAGGAGTTGCTAATTTGACGTTGCGATGCTGTCTAATTTGTGTCTCCGATTTAGCTAGATTATATTTCCATTTCTCAGTTTTAAGTCCCAGATTGTATTTGTAGCCCAACTTGCCAATGAAAGTCAATGTCTATTCCGGCTCTCAAATTAAACCAATGGTAAGCTCTTTAGAACTATTTGGGTCGGGGTGTTAAATCCTTAATATCTCCCGTGTGTTTTAAAATATCAATTTTAAAATTTAAACTCGTGACCTCTTTCAAATATGGCAGTAATACTTCCGATTGTATTTGTCCAAACTCACAAACACATCGGTGAACTTATTTCCTGTCTAATACCTTCCGCCCATATTGTCTCCTCTGAATGGTTATCTGTAATATTGATACAGAGATAGTCCAGCGGAAGTGATTACATATTATCACCTGTGTTTACGCGAACATCTCCCGGACGAATTTCTTTCTGTCGGTCGGGCGAGACCACCTGTGTGTCAACAATGACCGTCTCTATCAAAGATGGCTAGACGACTTAAGTG